>VXBH01007638.1:232069-315303 GCA_013400035.1 Rynchops niger | reverse complement strand
TTTAGTTTGACCAGCAGGCCTTGTCTCAGCCATGCAGGTCTCTTGTCCTCCTTTCCCGATTTCTTACACCTGGGCATCAAGAGCTCTTATGCTCTAAGGAAAGCGTCCCCGGAGATCTGCCAGCTCTGTTGTTCTCCCTTGTCCCCGAGGGCAGTTTCCTAGAGGGTCTTATTGACTAACTCCTTGAAGAGCTGGCAGTTTGCTTTCCTAAAATTCACGGTCCTGACGTTACTATTCCCCTGACCCGTATCCCTCAGGACTGTGAACTCCACCAGTGCATGATCACTGCAGCCCAGGCTGCCTCCAATCCTGATGTCACCAATTAACTCACTTGCCTTGGTGACCATCAGTATCTCATCCCTTTTGGTGGGGCTGTTTATTACCTGGCTTAAGATGCACTCCAGGAGTCGCCTGAATTGCCTACAGCTCTCTGTGCTACTTTTCCATCCGATGTCAGGGTGGTTAAAGTCCCCCAGCAGGACAAGAGCCTGTGAGCGCAATGCCTCTTGTAGCTGGAGCAAGGCGGCCTCATCAATAGGCTCCCCCTGATCGGGCAGCCTCTAGTAGACACTAATAAGTGCGTAAGCCTTTAACCTACTACATCATTCTCATCTCCTCCCTCATGAATATTTAAGTATTTGTATAAAATGGCAGAGCTTCAGAAGAAATTGGAACAACATCTGCTAAAACATGTTACAGTCACTGCTGCGGTCATATATATTGTTTTCTGAGATACTGTTTCTGAGATCCCAGTTCTTAAATGCACACTGTAATAACTGCTGTTGTTATCTCCACATGGCCTTGTTGAACATAATTCCAAATGGTTTTGTTTGCACATAGAGAAGTTTTAGCATTCCCATGTCGCTAAGCTCTGAACCCTGCAGAGGGCAGTGACTCTTGGAGCAGAAGCTATGCATGTACCAAGAGAATTTGTTCTCCATCTCAGTCTCAGGTTAGTATCAGTTCTTGAAGGAGAATTAGTCTCTTAGATGATGACATTAATAATGACTTGTGATTCTTGAAGAACAAATTGGCTTCTTACTGACTGTTTCAGCACTTCAGTTCCTAGGCTACTATAAATGTTGAAGTATGTGAAACTAAGTACTCAGTCTCAGTTTCACTGAAATCCACTCCACAGAGAAATCCAATCCATGTATATCTGCTTAGAAAATGTATGATTCTGGTGTCATAATGGTATGTTACTGTTGGAAAAAGCTGGCAATAGATTCTTACCTAGCAGAGAGTCTCCACAATGTTCTCCTTGTTTCAGTCTAATGGTACAAAAATAAATAAAAGCTGTTAAGCTGAGATATAACTAAGCTGGAAATGGTGTTCTGAGCCATGCTATTTCTGCTAGCTGTCACGATGCCAATATCTTTGTTGCTTTGCAGTCATATGCCTGAAGTGCTTCTCTCATCGACCCCAGTTGTGGGATACTTCTGCATCTGACCCACTGGCACGGGCCACACTTGCTCAGTGCTCAAACCACAGCTTTCTTCCAGCATCATCTCACCCATCTAAATGCTTAGAGTAAGATGACTAATGGTCAGCTGAACAAATCCCATTATGATGCATTATTATTCTCTTCCAGTGACAGGAAATACTTGAGTTGAAAGGTAAGCCCTCTAGTCAATGAGTGTTTTGGAGCAGAAGTGCAGCTCCCCTTTACGCTGACCCTCCAATGACCTGAGATGTCTAGAGGTGTGAAGGTCCTCTTTATAAACATATTTAATCCAGCAATATTGGGTGATAAACCACATCATTTGAGAATACATCTCTCTATGAAATTGTAGTAACTGAATCTATTAGAAGCTTTCTCCTGCACACTGCCTTCATATTTAATTACTTTAGAAAAATGGCTTCAACTTCTTTTCTCCTGTCCTTGTATTTCCTACTTCACATTATCATCTTTGTCCACAAGGATGTTATTTTTATTTCACTTCTATTGGTAGATTTTTTACTTTTTTATTCCTTTGCCTGTATCAAGTGCTTTTGCATCCACAACTGAATGCTGTGCTGAATTTCTATTGGTCTTGTGGAAACTGCTGAAAGTATTATAATTTGTTTATTATGAGATGGAACATCATGCCTCAGACCATTCTTTTTATTAGGAAGACTGGGATTAAACTGATTTGATTGTCAAGCTCCCTACTGTCAATCTTATCAGCTACTAGTAACCTTCTCTGTCACTTGCTTGATTTAGCAAACCAGTTCTAGGAGAGCGGCCAGGTTACAATCCAGGTGAAAGGGGCAGCAACTGCAGTTTCTGCAGCACTTCCTAACCGTGCAGCCATGCCTCTATAAGCACTTTCAGAGCCTAAACCCTTTCGTATCTTCCTTAGAAAATGAGAGAGATGGACTGTTTTGTTTATTTTCTTATCTGTTTTTCATATAAAGCATATACTAATGCTATTTTTCCTGATTATTTATCCGGGTAGATTCTAAGACGCTTCAGCAGAAAAGGTTATTTTCTATGAAAGACAAGAAATTCATGATGTCCATTTAATGATCCCCAAATCACTGACAACGGAGTATCTGTACCGATGTCCCCAGCCTCTCTCTGAAGCAGGCTGAGACGGACAATGTCCCCAAACGTGTGCTGGCAGCATCAAACACCTTCCAAGACCCTGTTCTGAATTACTATCATCCTTCCTTGGGGAGAAGCCTAAGCAAATATGATTTGGAACCTTATTTTTTATTGATACCCTTTACTTAACATTATCCCAGGCACCCACACCAAGGCGCACTTTCAGAAGGTTCACTCTAACATGTATTTTCTGCTGAATTCCCTGTATTACTATCTGGTTCCCCCCGTCAGCTACAGGATTGCTCCTACGAATAACGATTATTAGTAACGAGATGATAAGATTATACAATGTGGAACTGGGAATCATACACGCAGTGTGAAAGAAAGGAAAGGAGGCAAAATAAATACCAGCAAATAAGATTTCAAAAGACTGGCTCTTATTAATCTTCCCTGAAGAGTAAAACTCAATGCATTTGCACAAACTTCTGAAAAATATATGCTCTTTGTGAGTCCAAATAGGACAAAATCGGACAAATAGAGCAGTAAAGCATCGTGTTCGTGCTGCTTAATGGTCAGGCTGCGCTTCCTGAGTGGGGTCAGATGTGAATGCTGCTTATGCTCTTTGGAACCTTTTTGTTTGTATAATACCAACATCCAGTAAAACAGAGACATATTCTGTAATTATTCATTTGCTCATAGATCTGCAATTTCACAGACTCAGACACATGAACCCACATATTTATAATAAGAAAATATCAGTATTTAGCAGATGAAGGTAACTGGTATCATCTAGCAGTTTATCTTATGACAAATAAGTTTCACCTGGGATGTATCACTTGTCAGCTGTAATGAACGATTCTTTAATTTAAAATGAAAGTATCTTTTTCATCCAATTTAATGTGGATTCGTGGTTGGCTTATATGTTATTTTACAATAGATTAAAAAGACTGATTTTCTTTTAAGTTATAATACTCTAATGTAATCTACTTGATATGATTTTGTTTTGATCCTGCAAAGTAATCTGAAGGTTAAGAAGCTGAAATTTTTGTGAGAGGAGACGAGGATATACAAACAAAAAAAAAAATGCGATGAAAAAGGATCTTATCAGGACAGTCAATATAAATCATTACTTTCTTTGCCTACCCACCATTCTGCACCTACAATGTCTCTGCTGTTTTTAAACATGCAGCAATTTCAACACATTTCTTCTAAAAGGGCTTTTAAATCCTACACTTTCTGCATGTGGCATAGGCAATTTAATTCTAATGTTACAGATTTTTTTCTAAAATTAACAAAACAAAACAATTAGAATGTTTTTTCCAACACAGGAATCTGACTCATCAAAACGTTAATTTACCAAATTCCTTGGCATTGTTCGACTTTTCTGGAACCATCTAAACATTTCTTAAATGCTGTTTCTTGATTAACCAGCTGATTTGGCTATTCATTCCCAATTGCTATTGATGCTATTGATTGGCTTCTCAAAGGGTCTGGTTCAAAGCCTCCTGAAGTCAGTAGGGCATCAATAATTTAGTCTGTGTACTTCGGATCAGGCCCGATGTGTAATCAGAATAACTGATGTTTTCTTTGAGGCTGCTCTTCACGGCCGCTCATTTTGTAACCGAGTGAAACCAGCATTAGCTGGGATTAAACTGTAAGCTCTCAGTTCTTCCTGTAATTGAAACATATAGAATACATAATGCAAACATGACAAAAGTTATTCATGATAATTCGGACTTAAATAACAACAATGTGAAATGCTCTAATAATACCTTGAAGGCAAAATAATTTTGGGGTACTACGAAACTAACATTAAAAACTATGAAGATCACAGGAAACAATATTTGTAAACCAAACAAAGTCTAATTGTGGTTCAAATGAAATAATTTGAATCTCTCTTAAAGGAAGCATATTTCAACTTGAAGTTCCCAGTTTAGCATGGTCTGTAACAAATATACCATTATAGTGATGGTTGGACTTGATGATCTGAAAGGTCCCTTCCAACCTAGACAATTCTATGATTCTTTGATTCTGTAATATGTTAACATTACATTTATTTTTGTGTTTTTACTCTAAAATTTAGCAAATATGTTTGTTAGGCAGCTAGGCAATAGATTTCCAGTAGCCAAAATACTGTGTTAAGTAAGTTTTTCTCATTAAATTACTTTTGTGCTGGAGAGTCATTAATATTCATTCACTAAAATCTAGCAAAGGTCAGCCAAAAGGTACTTGTGTGAGGACTGAATACCTTTCCTTGGAACTTTCTGTACATTTTAAATGAAGGTTTTTGCTTCTACTTCTGTAAAACTAATTTGAAAGAAGACTTGCTGGCTGTCTCAGATCTCTCTTACTCCAAGACAACCTTTTAGATGTTGTATCTACCACAGTTGCACACGTGCACCCGTATCCATCCTGTAAGGTTCCCGGCAGTGTTGTGAATTCACACTGATGTGGGGAATCACCAGCATCACTGAAGAGCAGCTGGCTGTGAACTGCGGTGAAGAGCACCGCGCAGCAGTTTGAGACGGCAAGTAATCACATCGTAGCACGCAGAAACTTCAGTTGAATTAGGCAAAGTTTTCCGAGCTCCAAATTGGTGTTTGGCCAGGGCACTGCGGCAAAAACCTTACTTTTAAAGAAGTAGTACTTGAGCATTAAGGGATTAATGAATGGACATTAAGGAGCAGAAGAGCATTAAGGGATAGAATTGTGCTAAGGGACAGAAGTGTGCTGACTTCACATATAGCCAAAAAGTAAAACCTCTGAATGCAAAGGACACGTCAGTATTGTGTAACAAGGAAGGGCCTCAACTCAGGTTCAAAACAATAGTAAATCGTTATTTATTATAAACAGCTAGCTGTTTTTAAGCTTGTCTTAAAAGTTGAAGTTTAACCCTAGGGGCAATCACAGATGGAATTTACGCTGCTAAATTGCTAAACTGGTGTATCCTCACTACTTCAGCCCAGGAGCAATGGATAGTCAAAGGAACATTACTGGTAGGGGTTGGAAGGGACCTCTGGAGATCATCTAGTCCAACCTCCGTGCCAGAGCAGGGTCATCTAGAGCAGGCTGGACAGAAACACATCCAGGCGGGGTTGGAATGTCTCCAGAGACGGAGACTCCACCACCTCTCTGGGCAGCCTGTCCCAGGGCTCTGCCACCCTCAAAGTAAAGAAGTTCCTCCTCATGCTGAGACGGAATTTCCTGTGTTATAGCTTATGTCCATTGCCCCTTGTCCTGTCACCGGGCACCACTCAAAAGAGTCTGACCCCATCCTCCCGACACCCGCCCTTTGGATATTTATAAGCATTGATGAGATCCCCTCTCAGTCTTCTGTTCTCCAGGCTAAACAGACCCAGGTCTCTCAACCTTTCCTCATAAGAGAGGTGCTTCATTCCCTTGATCATCTTTGTAGCCCTCTGCTGGACTCTTTCTAGTAGTTCCCTGTCTTTCTTGAACTTGGAAGCCCAGAACTGGACACAGTCCTGCAGATGCGGCCTCACCAGGGCAGAATAGTGTTTCATTTCTTGTTGGCATTTTATCCTAGGAATAGTATATGAGCTGGTCTGGCATCATGGCAGCGTCTGGGCAGCCAGGGAGGCCCCAGCCTACCTTCATGTGGCTCCTGCCCTCAGGAGGAGCTCCCTAGGTTGCTCTTTCCTGGGGAGACATTGAGCATTAGTGGAAAGGAGAAACTTCTGGAGCTGAGGGAGGAAGAGGCAGAGCCCACACTGGGGGCGGTCTGCTGCAGGAGGAGAAGCTGTTGAGATTTCTTAGAGGAGCAGGCACATGATCAGGCTTCAAGGTGATGGCAAGGAGACTTTCATAGGACTGCACAGAGCTTTTTCATGCCAAATACATTGAAAACAAAGATAAGAAAGACAAGGAGAACAGGAGAAAAGTTTGCTTTTATTTTAATCAGCCTCACTGAGCAGAGCTGTCCTCTGGACCTGAAAAGTGAATTTGTCTTAGTTTTCATTCAGCTCAAACAGCATCTGAGATTCAGAGCTTCCTGGCATCTCTGGTGATCGCCTTAAGGAAAACGTGAGGTGATTCTGTAAGTCTGGCTGACCTGGAGCTCACAAATCAACTTATTCAGACTTACCCATTTTCTGTAAGTGCTGTGAAAATGCCAACCAAACCAGTCAACTGCCAGGAGCCACCCAACTGAACCTGCTTGAATTCCTGAAATCTCCCTGTGCCATAGTGACACTGGGTGCTGATGAATCCATTCTCCCTCTGTAAATCACACTGGAAAAAAATTTAAGGCAGATATAGGTAAAAGTTTACAACTCAGTAATTACAGAGAACTATCACGTTCTTCTGTAAAAAGAGTTTTTTTGGTTTGTAAAGGCCCTGTTCAAATGTTAAAACTCTTCCCAAAAGAGAGTTATTTTTTTTTCTCTTTTATTTGTTTTTTCAAAAGAAATTTTGAAATTCAAAATTTTTCTCTCTTAATCTTTTTTTCAAAGAAACTCTGTTTCTAATTTCCTATCAAATGTTACATCAGAATAGGCCAGTTGCGATGCTGAGCAAAACTGCTTAGAGCTGGTGAGAAAAAGCTGACAGCAAGGGCACCTCTTAGGTCTTGCTCCTCTTTTTTGGTCTCAGAAATCTCACCTGGGCTCACAGAGCACCTTTGTCCTTTTTGCTCCACAGCCTGGGAAGAGGGGCTCACAGTTTCTTTCTGGAAGCAGCTGTGCAGGAAATATTTAATCTACAAGACAGTAGTCAGCAGGGATGAAGGAGGAAGGTACAACTTGTGACTGCTGACTCGATGTGTTGGCACGGTCCCAGAGAATAACTCTTGCCTTCCTCCCTGCTCAATAAATGTCCAGCTGAATGTGGTGACACACACCTTTACATATATACACTTACATAAATACAGGACCACAACATTTCAGTCTGTTGCTTCGTCTTAGTTTGAAACTTCTCCTATCTCACTTGAAAGTACCTTAATAGTGAGGGTTTCCCAGCGCTTGAGGAGGCCATTTTTATGTGTAGGAAGACAGTACCCTCACAGAGCTCACAGGGCGAGAAGGGAAGGGTTTAAAACAAACTTTTTAAAAAATAATTTGGCCAGTAGGCACTCAGCCAAAAGGGACCCATCAGTGGTTTTGGGTCTAGTTCCTGTTCTTAGAATTGTTTTTATGTTTAATAAGAAAATGCACAAACAATTTTCTGGAAGTGGACCTGGACACAACTCTGTGCTCCCAAGTAAGCCCCCTAGTCATAATTTTACTTATTGGCCCTGTGGTCTAAAGAAATTTGAGATATTTTCTCATGGTGAGACCGTTTCAGTGGGGAGGAGTAGGAAGTTGTTCCTCCATCCTCATTCTACCTTCTACCTCCACCTGTTGTGGCTAGGAGATGGAGATTCGACTTTGTAATGCTGAAAAGATAATTCATCCCACTTTACACAGAAATGGCAGGGTAAAAGGTGGATAGTGCTGTCCCAGATGTGTCCTGCAGGGTGTTCACTTCTGTCAGCATCTGATATGGTCTGAGAAATTTTTCAGATTGAATCCCAGAGACACCTCAGGGAGATGTTTGTTCATTCTGGGACCTTGGGCCTGAGCTGATGTCCACTTACTCACAGTAAGGTGGCTTGACATGCACAGAGGTACTTTTTTAGGACTTTAAGATTAAAAAAAAAAAAAAAAAGAAAAAAAAGAAAGAAAAAAGAAAGAGACACTAAACAGGTAAGGAGATTAGTTTTAGCCAGCTGCTTAAAGCGGATTTTGAAATCTGCGTTCTGCCCCATCTATCTGACATGAGTCAGGTGCTACTTACATTGCGTGCGGCAGAGGTTTTTGCGGTCACTGAAGAGTTAGATGTATCTGAAGAAAAAATATGCATTCCGCATGGTCTATTGGAAAGGAAAATTAAAATGTATGTGTCTACTCTTATGGAAAGAGTTATACAATTAGGCTGATCATTCTGATTCAGTCTCGCACACTGAGAGATAGCACATTTCCCATGTTGCCCATTACTTCAAGGATAAACAGCATCTAAAATGAAGACTGTGAATAAATGAAACTGTTCTTTTCAAGTTTAATTCAAGGTAAAGCAAGTTTCCAGCATAGGAATATGTAATACCTCTACCTCATAAATGAATTTCACTGGGTTTTTAGAATGTACTTTGCTGTAACTGCTACCAGTGTTTTCCCTAATAGAAGATATGACCAGTTTCAGCAGACCCCCAAGAAAATTGCTAAAACTATGCCGATCACCCCCAAAGGCTGAAGGTGTTAACATTTTAAACAACAAACCTATAAAAAATGCAGACTCTTTCATCACTAGGCATGGCTTATCATATTAAGAAACTGTTTCATGTGAAACTGGATAAGAGGGATGGTGAAAACTGAGGCAACTACAATAAATATGATAAAGAAGAAGAAAAGTGTGTTTTCTGATATTGCTGCTCATATAAATGCTGTTCTTCCTGTATTTATGTACGTAGAAATGTTACGCCGAATATTTTACAGGGTGTGGATGACCTTTCTGTAATTTACACTGGGAACTAAGTCAAACCAATCCACCAGCATCAGTTGAAATCAATACAATCTACAGCAACGGTCTGCAATGCAGAGGGCACAGGGGCAGGCACTGAAAGACAGAATGTGAAGAAGCTGGCAATGAAGAAAATTACACGCTGATGCCTAAATGCAGATTAATAAAAAAACGACAAATGTAAAACCCATGCAGGCCAAATCTGTCCTCAGAGAGTAAGCATTTTTTAACTTGTAGCAGATAGCAGGGACCTAAGTGTCATTCCAGGAACAACAGTGACAAGAATGAGCTGCTATTAGGCAGGCTTTGGACAGTAACAAGTACTTCTACACGAAGTCATCAAGTTATCTTGTTTCTCCTGCAGTTAATGTATTAAGGGGTTATTTAAAATGAAGATCCCACTCTACCAGTCATAATAGAGTTTTATTTTATCTGTCTCACATTCTTGCTAGGGAGAATTAAAAATTAAACACGTACTAAACTCACATTTGTCTCAGGGCCCATCACTGCAGTGAGGAATACCTTCCCCTGTGAACTGAAATCCAACAATTTAGCATCGTACATCATGTTGATATAAGACAGACTCTTTTGCCTAGAGGACACTCTAATGATACACTTTCTGCAGTTAAAGTTGCAAATGATTTCCGTTTGAGCCTGTTTTTTTATCTTGCCAATTTAAATGGCCAAACCAAAATTGATCTTGCCGATAACATTTGTTTGTTCTAGAAAATTAAAAGCTTGGTGAAGAGGTGATAAGCAAATTGCATTAGTGAGATATGACAGTTTTAATAAACTTCCTTCGGTAAACTTCTGACTTCCTTTTTTAATGAACATTAAGTCTCAAAAGCTTCCGGGCTATAGTGGCACTAAACATAGTTAATTTTTATTGATCTCAGAATTCAAAATGGAACCTCTCCATACTTTAAGATTGTAAAGTGGTTAGTGTTTAAATAATCCTAAATGCATTTGGGGAACATAAATGAATTTTATGATGTATATAATTTAAGTTACACTTTTTTTATGGAATCTGCAGACTTATTGTAACATATTATTCCTGAACTGAAAGAAGGGAGGCTGACCTGACGTACATCTCATATAGTCCCAGCACTTATTAATGTTGTTATTAAGTATCCATGTCATGTCTAGGAGTTGATGAGTATTAAATTCCCAGGGACTCTTTCACAGAGATGGAGCCATTGCCCAAGGAAGGTTCCAGGTAACACTATGGTAAGGAAAATCAGATGTAGGCTGCACTGAAGCGGTGGGGTTACCTACAGGTGGTAGAACTCAGATAAAACAATCTTAGAATCATAGAATCCTAGAATGGTTCGGGTTAGAAGGGACCTTAAAGATCATCTAGTTCCAACCCCCTGCCATGGGTAGGGACACCTCCCACTAGACCAGGCTGCTCAAATTCCCATCCAGCCTGGCCTTGAGCCCTTCCAGGGATGGGGCATCCACAACTTCGCTGGGGAACCTGTTCCAGTGCCTCACCACCCTCACAGTAAAGAATTTCTTCCTAATATCTAATCTAAATCTCCCCTCTTTCAGTTTGAAACTGTTACCCCGCGTCCTATCATTACACTCCCTGATAAAGAGTCCCTCCCCATCCTTCCTGTAGGCCCCCTTTAGGTACTGGAAGGCTGCTATAAGGTCTCCCCAGAGCCTGCTCTTCTCCAGACTGAACACCCCCAACTCTCTCAGTCTGTCTTCATAGCGTAGGTGATCCAGCCCTCTGATCATCTTCATGGCCCTCTGATGGACCCATTCCAACAGGTCCACAATGAGATCTTACTCACCATCATTCAGATACTGACAAGTCTGAAAGGAAAAACAATTAAAACCAGGCCAATACCTTAGTCTACCACTCCTGATTTACTTATGAGCTACGAGTGATAGCTCCCGCCCCTTCCTAGAAATGTTTTTGTATTCTTATATATTTTTGAGACTCCCATTGATGACTTGTGGGCTGGAGACCTCCAGATGAAGCTAGGAACTACTAAGGTTCAGAATGATTCTGGTATTATTAAGGTACATAATTTTTTTTTCATTATCTCAAAACTAGTCAGAAACCTCACTCTTCAGGTCAGGCAAACAGCATCTTCCTATCTGTCAAAATATCTAAGCCCAGATTCCTTCTTACAGTATACTTTCACTGCAGATTTGCTGGGATGTCTCATACTTTATGTAGGTTATAACATGAGACATGAATTAGACTGACTTCCTTCTCTCAAACTATTGCCATTTTTACAGATTTTGACCACTCTCCAAAATAGTAGGAGACAAAGACCAACGTGCAGCAGCAAAACTTGGCTTAGTGCAGAAAGTTTAACTGACTATTTCTAATCTTTCCAGGAGTTAGGATATTTAGATGGAGTTTGATTCTGACTTCAAATCCAAGCCAAGAACAAATGCAAATGCCTTTATGGAAATATAGGGCAATTCAGACCTATCTATTTGATGAGCCTAGACAAGCATACAGAAATGCTGCCCGTATGTTAATTGAAAATTGAAAGTCAAAAAAGGAAATTACTCACATTTTACTAAGTGGTTATTTCTGCAAATTCAGAGATTCAGTAAGTCTACCCTCTGAAACTTCAGACTGATTTTTTAATTAGTATTCTGATTGAGGTGGGCATTTTGGAGTTGTGGCTCTCAGCTACGTGTATGGAAAGTGCTACCATGTACCAAAGCAATAGGAGTGTCGTAGCGCGACAGCGCTGAAGATCACAAGTTACTTGTCATCCTGTATAAATTCAGTGACACATTTCAGGCACACATTATGTTGTTTAACTGTGAGAGTTGAAATGCCTGGCACTAGACGCCAAGACTGCTGCAAAGTAATACCACAGGCAGTCATCTCCAGTTTGTCTGTGCTTAATAAGTGATCCAGAAGGCCCTTTTAAAAAGATATTTTAAGCCCATTTTAAATCAATAGACCGAATAGCTGCTAGGATCATTACTGACTTCATTGGGCTCAGCCTTTGTGTCACTACTTTTCTGATGCCAAGAACATAAGTGGTATGACATTACTCCTTTCTTGTACCGGTCTGAAAGCCGAATCGGGGCAGGAGTGCCTCACTCTCTGCAGCTGACCGCAGGAAAACTTGTTAATTTTGTTAATATTACTGAAATACCTTTGTAAATGCAAAAAAATTGTATAAACAAAGACTGCTGCTTCTTTATGTTTGTTTTGAGTATTTCTCCAGGTAAATCTGAAACAAGTGCTCAGAAGGAGATAGGCGCACCTTTCACTTAGTGGCAGGCTGCTGGATGCAGGAGGGAGTTATTACACCCCCCATTGCCAGGCTGTACGTGCAGGATTTTTTATTCAGTTCTCCAGAGAGCTACACGTTTCACTGCCTGATTATAAAAGAAGCTGTTAGCACATGTCAAATTCCAACCAGGTGTAAGTCACCAGAGAAAGGTTTCAGCAGTTACAGACAGGAATTCATTAGAGGCATAAACTGGACAGAAGAAGAAAGAGGCCTGTAGCAAAAGAACCCAAAACACTGCCGCATCTACCATTTAACAGTGACATTGTCCCTCTGCAAAGGTCAAGTTTCAAAAAAATAATTCAATGGATGCTGCTTATAGCCTTGAAGCAGTTTCTGTAGGGTAGAGGAGAAGCGACAAGTCCGTGGATCTGATGGAAGTGTGCGTTGCCTTTCTTCAGTATCTTCACTCTACAAGGTATGGTTTTAGCATGAGGAACAGCAAACAAACTGCATCCGTTAAAGAAACGTATCTTTTCCCTGTTAGCTGAGATGTCCTCCCTATAGGGGCTACAGAGGATAGTGCGTGAGGGAGTGTTGCAAATTCCCTCCTCTGCAGGAGGGTGGTGCTCAAGGTCATCATGAAGAGTGGACACACAGGCTTCACTCCAAGTGTACTAAAGCCAGAAGTATTAACTTGCATCAATATCGGTGATCTTTCATAAAATCACAGAATGGTTTGGATTGAAAAGGAACTTTAAAGATCATGTAGTGCAATGCACCTGCCTTGGGCAGGGACGTCTTTCAGTAGATCAGGTTGCTCAAAGTCCCATCAAACCCGACCTTGAACAATTACAGGTATGGGGCATCCACACCTTCTCTGGGCAACCTGTTCCAGTGTCACACCCATCATAAAAAATTTCTTCCTTATATCTAACCTAAATCTCCCCTCTTTCAGTTTAAAATTGTTGCCCCTTGGCCTGTTACTACAGGGCCTGGTAAAAAGTCTCCGTCTTTCTTATAAGCTCCCCTTCTATACTGAAAGGCTGCAATAAGGTCTCCCCGAAGCCTTCACTTCTCCATGCTGAACCACCCCAAATGTCTCAGCTTGTCTTCACAGGAGAGGTTTTCTACTCTTCTGGTCATTTTCATGTCCCTCCTCTGGATTCACTCCAACTGGGACTGTCTTTGAGTTGAGGCTCTTCTGTGAGCTGGACCATAATACTTCATACACAAGAACATGGTAGAGATAGTAACCAAAAAAATGTGTCTTCCTTCTCATGCAGGAAGTTACAAATGAAGATTAAAGAACTTATGAGGAGAGAGAATAAGCTTCTGGTCACTCTTCTCCTTGCTGTGATGTCAAGGAAAGACCCCCCCTTCCCCTGCTTTATTATAGATGTCTCATAAAGATGTAGTGATAATTTTTTTAATCTCATAGTGATATGTATCACAGATAGATACAATTTTTTGGCTGACCCAGTCAACTTCTTGAAAGTATTTAGAGTCACTAAACTTCATTTTATGATGACTGGTAATGCTATCTGGCGACTGGGGACCTGCTTAGGTGTTGGCATAGTAAATATCAAGGTATGCATTCATTCTGACATTAAATTAAGGTTGTCGCAGAAGGATTAATTGCTCTCAGATGTGCTCAGTTCTTCCACATTAGGGAAGCTTCAGTTCCGAACTGCAACTTCTTCCGTTAAACTCTCTGGTCTGAATTCAATCATGTCATTGAAAAAAAAATATAAATCCTTCATTGGATTTTATAAGTGCTTTTATAATAGGCAGTGGTGTTTGGGATAGAACCATCGCAGAGTTTTGTTGCCTCAGGACAATTTGCCTTTCCATTGACATATGTATAAGCTATATATTTATTTTTTGAACACAGAGCACAACCTTCTAGCTTCTAGCCACCAGCCAACAGTCTGAAGGGACACTTAGACCGCACATTTCCATGGGTTCAAGTAGGATGATATAACGCACTTGCACAGATAGCATCCCAAGCTTGTAAAGCGGTGTTCCTTTATAGGCAGAGCATTGAAACCATGACTGGATACAGCTGGAATCAATGCTGGGCTCCTGTTTTATTTCATTATGGATTCAAATAGCCGTTTTATACTAATCTGTTTAACTTGCCCTAGAGAAGAGGCAAAGTGTTCATGCTGTCACACCAGTGTCAGCTGGGCAGTAGAAATAGAGATGAGTCCTTTCGCCTCTCAGGAGAGACCTGCTCACTGGGTTTCACCGTTTCCTCTCTTCTGCAGCTGAATCCTGTTTGTCTTTCCATCACTAGAACAAAGACATGTTTGCAGGACAGACTCTGTTGGGAAGGACAACTAATAGTGCTGCTTCTCTGCTGAAACCACTGTGATTTTAAATTAAACTAATTGCATTTTAAAGGAGCGGGGCGGGGGAAGCAAAAACTAGTCTCAGATGGGAAATTAGGAGCTCACTTGAGAAATGTGTGCTCATTTGGGCTCAGAGCCAAATCACACTCTGTGTTATATGAGTGCTATGATGTTGCTGCTTACATGCACTCTTGTCGGTCCAGCATCTGCATGGCGTCACATTCTTGACTTCAGAAATGAGCAGAGCCTGAGCTGTGTGGGAGGGTCATATTTCTAGGATGAGGTGGCAACTGAGCTTATTGTGCATGAGTGCTCCGACTACAATGATGATATTATAAAAAAAGACAGACTCCATCTTTTTCTTTGGATTTTGTTTGCTTAAGTGTCCGTACATGCATATTTTTTAGACCCTGAATGTTGAGCATATGTGTTAAATATGCTCTGAACAAGACATAATCACGTCTACTGCACTACAGCAGAGGGACATCCAATTCTGAATCAGGCCTGGGTGGGAGAGGGGACTTGCTCAGAGTACTGTGGTTCTGGCTATGTGCAGAAGAACTGTAAATAACTCTAACAAAAAAGGGAGACGTCTAGCATGTCTTGTCTCTACCTTTGGGGTAAGCTGCAGCTGACAAAATCTGATAAAACATTTCAATTAAATACAATTTATTTTGAATGCAAACCATGTTAGAAATATTATTGCCCCATTGAATTTTCTAGGCATAAACCCCAGTTCTGTCTGGAATTAGCAGTCCAATAGTGTATAGCTGTATTATTTATACAAATAGTTCAGTTATTGTTATGACCTTACAGGTCATTTGTCACAACAANTTTTTTTTTTTTTTTTAATTGCGCCTCTTGCTGTGTTAGTCAGCAGAGTTTCTATTGAGGGACTAGGACTGACTCAGAGGGTTTGCTCATCCCATTCAGAAACAGTGAAGCGGTTCAAGAACTGAGGTACACAGACTCTAATCTTTCACTTATTTATTTCACCAATAAACTTGCCAATTAGGATATCAAATAGTCTCATAAATCTAGATTCTTCCTACCTTCTTTAGGCATTAGATCAGGAACGGGTCTCCAGAGGACAGTCCAAACTGCATCTGAGTTCATTTGTTTCCACGGATGTCCATCTTTCCCTGTTGACTTGACGAGATACGTAAGGCAATCAAACTCCTGACTAAAACACTTTGGGTACCTACAGCCAGCTGAGATGGATATAGCTCATACATGTTATCAATTATTTGGATTTCAGTGTGCTACACAACATGATGGGCGCGCACACAGATTCATTGCCTATATCAACTAGTAGACAAGCTCTACTTGGGAGAAGATTTCTAGGGTTTAGTTGAAAACTTTCTAAGTGATGAGGCGATATTTATATGAATTAGGGTTTGGCAAGCTTTGCCAGAGTTGAAACTTTATTGCCGGGGGTTTGAATGGAGAGCTTGTCTCACTGCCACTGATCATTATTCCCAGGAATAGAGCACAGCATGGGAGAAGTCAGGGGCAACAAGAAAATAAAAACCATAGGGCTACCGCGATTAGCTAGAGAGTAAATGGGTCAGAGAGAAAAGAGCAGGAGAGGTTCTATAGAGAAAGGCAGAGGATACAATGGGATGTTAAATGAAGTTCAAGTTTTTAGAGACAAGGATTATAGGAAATAGGTCACAGGATTGTTTTCAAGGATGGGAAACGTCTGAATGCTGAGACAGAAAGTGATTCAGGAAATTTGTATCTTCGCATTATGCACTTTCAGTAAGTTGCAACAATTAATCCTGCTCATTGCGCATGATCCCCTTGATATCCATACATAAACTTTTATCATTAATTTGGTACCAAAGAAGATATCATGGATGTTAAAGGAATTACTTCAAAAGCAGGTTCATGACTACATCATTAATCATTTTTCCTTTTGAGAAATCAGTAAGTTTTTAGTTCTAAATGCTCTGCTTTCAGACACACAAATCTGCTTTTATTTCTAAAAAAATATTCTGGAAGGGTAACTTAAAATTGAGATGGAAAAACATCCAAATGATCACCAAACAAAAGGTAACATGGCAATCCTGTCTTTTCTAGAAAAGCTCTGGTGCCTCGGGTGACAAAAAGAAGCAGAATATCCAGTTAGTGAACGTACAGCACAGCATGTCCTGGCTGGACAGGATTAAAAGTTAGATTTCCTGAAAAGGTCACCAGAAGTAGGTGGGGGTATCACTATAAGCCTCTTTCTAAAGGCAGAAGCCCTTACTTTTGCTTTTGTCCTCAGAGGTGAAAGAGATTGTCAAGTCCATCTTCTTGTGTTTGTGGATAAATGTGGTTCAAATGCTTGAAACAAAAGGGAAAAATCGAGGCATGCACTGCTGTCTTCTTCAGCTTACGTTAGCTGTATTCGTGCTGCTCTCCTTCATTTGCTTGTACTGTACTCTTGGGACTGCAGGAAAATTGCAAAGGGATGAACGAACTTTGCTTTGACAAAAAGGTGTAAGGCTTATTTATCATAACCTGTTTGGTTTTGTTTTTTTTATCGGATAATTTGTGAAGAGAGTGCAAAGTTCTAGGTAGATAGATTTTCTTTTTTTTTTTTTTCCTTTGAAGCTAAGAACAACCTGTTTCTATGTAATTAAGTGTAAATGTCAAGAATACCAATTCATCTGAAAGGAAGGACACACCATGCTAATGTGCACTGTCATGTCGTCAGGTGGGCACTGAGTGAGGCCCTTAAGGGACAGACACGTAAAAGCAGTACTTCTGCTGAACCTCTGTTTCCAAGAACTTCTCTGCCACGCATTTCCATCCAATAAAGGAATCCTAGAATATAAGAAAAGACATGTCAAATATCAGTGAGTCAGGTGAAAGCTGTAACAAGGTTAATGTGTGCGCAGATGACAGAAGTCTTCCGGCTGTTTCCTCTCCTGGTTTCTCTTCAAAGTGGTTTCTGTTCTGTTCTGTTTCCCCTTCAGAGTTTTGGAGGAGAACCATTCTAAAGAAAAGTAATGCTGACAGTCAAAGAGCACCCATTGGCACGGAACAGTCATCCATTGGGATTTTATTTTCACCATCAACAGAGACCCTGAGAATGATTGGGACCCAGAAGTTACATCTATGCAAAGAGATCAAACAATGCCCTGGATCTGGGGATTGGTGTTGGGATGCTATTGTCTGTTATGCCTAATAATCACCGCATGTTAATTGTTCATCCAATTTAGTAAATAAAATGCGCAGAAAAAAATATCTACTGATGCTGTTAGGGTGAAAACTGAGACCAAAATAAACCCATATTGTCCCATTTGATTTAGCTCTACATTTAATTTGTATAGTGAGGCAGCACAGTTGCACAAGAAGTTGTCAAATAATAATTCAGTTGTTTATCTACTATAACCACTCGAATATAGACTCCAAGTCCAAAGCTTTTGTTCCCATGATACATTTTAAACTTTCGCTAAAAAGGGAAATATCTCTGGAGTCGTCAAGAGCGATAAGTTCCCAATTAGCCTACTACCTCCCTCCACGGACATCCTAGATGGGTGAAGGGAACGAGGAACTTATCCTCCCCTGATATACATATTCCCCACATTGATATGTGTGCTTTCATAGTACCCTTAATTTCCTCTTAAAAACTTTTCCTGTTGCTTATTTGTCTCAAGGGAAAATAGTCTTGTAATATCTCAGCATTTCAAAAAAAGAGTCCCATTCTGAACTGTGATTAAATCAAGGTTATTTTCATTCTTGGGTACGGGGAAAAAAGAGAGAGTGTGTCAAAATCCTCTTTCACGTAGGTGTAACATCAGTTGGCTTGAGGGAATCTAGTGGATTTTCTCACATCTCCAAAAAGTATTCCAAAACCAAAATGTAAGTGATGGGTGGGTTTTTATGTTGTGAAACTTGTGAAATTTGTCCCAATGAAAGGATTGTGAAAGACCACACACTGGTAAAAAAAATCATTTCTAGTAAATGAGTATTTTCTGGAAAAAAACCCCAAAACCTTTAAAAACTACTCTCTGATTCAGTGTATCTCAAAATGCAAGAATAACCACGTAACCACACTTTGATATATATTTTTTCCATATGTAAGTCCATGTAATCACACTAATCTCTTCTAGCACTTGAAGATCAAAGGCAAATTGAACTTTGGTGAGCTTTTGGTGAAAGAAGTTAAATTAGAGCAGGATTTAATTTGATGCTTTATATCTGCTGAAATTTAATATTTCACACGAAAATAAAATGTTACATGTGACATTTGAAATTTGTCTTGTAACAATGGAATGAACTGTCTTAGTGTATGAGAAATGATTCACTCAAACAGTTTATAGGAATTAATGAGCCTGGCTTTTCGCTGACTCCACAGCAACCCAGAAATCATTTTCTAGACCCCGGGGAACTAACACTAGTGCAGAACCAGTGAGAGTTGAAAAGAAAACCTTGGGGATCCTCTAAAAAGAGAAAATAGAAGGAAAAAAAAGTAGAGCTTTGTGGGCAGACATTGTTATTCCATGTTTTGAAGAAGTAAATGAGTTGGGACCACAGCCTCTGTCCTTAGGAACTTACAGTCTGGTGGGAGTGAATTGGGGAAAGACCGATTCAGATAAATTATAGAATCATAGAATCACAGAACGGTTCAGGTTGGAAGGGACCTTAAAGATCATCTAGTTCCAACCCCCCTGCCCTGGACAGGGACACCTCCCACTAGACCAGGCTGCTCAAAGCCCCATCCCAGCTGAAAATGTGTATTTTAATAATTAATAATGTTTTCTTCCTGAACGATTGCTATCTTCAGCTCCGCTATTGCTTACAATTTTTAAGTTCCCTCCTCCCAAATTAACATGAAAAGATGTCAAACCAGTCAGATTTTAGAAAGCTTATGTTTTATATGCATTCTTAATTTCTGTAGTGTTATCGTTTGACACTTTTGGAGTACATCACTCCAGTTTTACGGTAAGTAGTAGTTTTCTGCTCTGGAACCTCAGTCCATCCTCACCATATATTTGCACTTACATTAAACCAGAAATGATGAGTTGATCATTTTGTGTTACAAAGTAAAAAACAAAGCCAGGTGTTTATTCCTCGTCCATGATGTAAACCCAAAAGAGGACATGCTGGTCCTGTCTCATCAAATACAGTACTTGCAAGAACTCTTCCAGTTTAATGTCAGGGAAAGCGCTGAGAATGTCAGAACTTTTAAGTTTATGTATTTTTTTGGACCCTTGTTTACTGAAGCGATAATATTAACATTCAGGGGGTTTGTTTGCTTTTAAGGTTTTGTAAATTAGTGTTTAGAAAGCCTGTAAAAGAGCTCAGCGTTCTTTAATTTGCATCTGTGACTGTCTGAGATGCAGGTGCTCAGCACGGACAGTCCTTTGCCTGGTTTTTGCCACACTCTTTTCTCTTCCCTCTCCTCTCCCACTCCCCCTTCCCATTTTCACTGTCCTGTAGCACAGCGAAAAGGGTGAAGCAGGTTAACCTGTCAGCTTTTATCTCTAGTTCTGATTATTTCTTGGGAATTGGTTTGCCCTCTCTGTGCTAGCAGGATATGAAGCTCTCTGCTTTTTCAGATATTCCACCCCCCCCCCCGCCCAACTGGAATTACAAAAATATTACCAAGCAAGATTGGCATAGAAATGTGAAAAATACTACGGTATTCTTTTTTTTTTTTTTTTTTTTTAATATATGTTTAAAATGGTCCACAGGTTTTTGCAAGCCTTTTATTAGAGTAGAACATAGCAAGAAGCTCTTTACCTAGTATTTTATAGATTTTTCATACTTTCAGAGAAGGGTACTGGAGAAAATTTGTACCTGGCTACCAAGAATCATTTTCTGTCTATCCTTTGCCGTTTCAGAGATGCAATCAATAGCAAGATTTTTTATCTCTGCCGAGATCATACTCTAATTCCAATACTAACATCCTAAAATTAAAGTAATTTTTATTTCTAGTAAAAGGGGATGGAAAAAAACCCCACATTGAAGAACTGTTTAGCCTTCTGTATTGTTTTCTGACATTGTTAACAGAAGCGAATGCCTCAGGAATCCCACTGTAGCTGTTTGGCTTTCAGTTCCTTATTAGCCCACCTGGAAAATCTGCAATTGTGAAACAAACTTCTCAGAGAATTAGTAGAGACGCTAGCGGTGATGGCAAGGTAGCTGCCAGTTATCCACTGTGAACATAATATATCTAAAGGAAACTATTATTGATAAAATGTGCAGAACAGGCAGCCACTTTCTTCGATTTTTATAATTCTGTGGTTTTATTCTTAAAAGCAACAACTGTGTGTGTGAAAGGTCTGAGATTGACGGACCCTAGAAAATGAAATCCTCTGTGTATCCATTGGACATGCACTGCCTGCCCGGGACAGCTCTGGCTCTCCCACGCACGGGCTGTCGAGGTGCCTTGCTCCTTTCTGGGAAGACCTGTTACACCTAATAAAACACAAATCTTTTTGCATCTAGTAGCCGGTGAAAGTGCTGATAAGTAATTACTGTCATGTTCTTACTCTGTGTCTGAGCTGAGTCCAAACATGCTTTTTTTGTTGTGTTTATTATTATTCACCATTTCCCAAACCAATCAGCGGTCTGGCTCAGACACGCTTGGTTAATGTGAAGGTCATCTGAGTCAGTATTGCAGGGTATCATCACAGCGCATTTTGGAGTAGATTAACCCCTATACCACAGTTGTTTTGCATCACTTGGAAAATACAAATGTAACACAAAACCTGTTCTGCTTGTTCTTCCCTTTGTATGTGTGAGCAAAAACTCAATAACAAAATTAGAAATATAAAGGACAACAGAGTGCCTTACAACCAGATGCTTGGCATGAGTACGGTGTGCAGGCTATGCTCTGCCTCTTGGGGTAGAGAAATCAATTTAGAAATGAAGTTTCTTTCCTCTTGTCACAAAGGTTATCACAGAATCATAGAATGGTTTGGGTTGGAAGGGACCTTAAAGATCATCCAGTTCCACCCCCTGCCATGGCTGCTCAAAGCCCATTCAGGTTCATCTCAACTCCCTGGGTTGCAGGTGTAGGTCTTGTTAGTGTCCATAGGAATCCACACAACTGGATTTTTTTGTCTCTGGATTTACATCTCAGAGACTAAAACGAGTACAAGTATGTTTTGCTTTAATTATTTAAATAGTTTAAATACATTGTGTAGGATATACACAAAATTATGAGAACAAGCTCCTCTGTCACCGAAATTTTAGGTGGAGAAATTTAGACTTGGAAAAATATATGCATTTTTAAGGGAGATTGTCTGTAAATTGTAACTAGGACCATCTGCTAAGTCTTAGATCCTCTTTCATCAGCAATATAAGTTTTTTTTTTTTNCTAAAGGGTTTAAAAGCGTAACAGAGTTCAGATCACTGAAGCCCTATCGGCTTTCTTATGATGGAGATCATTGATCTCTTTTCATTCTATGAAATTCCCTCGTGCAACTATTTAAACAGTTACAAAACCAAAAAATATTTTTTCTAGTTGATTTAGGCCATCTGATATATTTTCTAATGTCCAGAAAATCAGAAAAAAAAATCATTAAAAATATTAGGGATTGCTTAACGCCAGAATACAAAACCAGATCTGTATTATTAATGTCATCAATGTGTTATTATATATTATCACATATTTTATTCAAGAGAAATATACAAAGAATATAATCTATTTTCAGATTTATCTTGTTCTACACAAGGGTTACCCACAATCTAATTAATTTGCTCGGTGTCTCAAATAGCATCCTTAGTGAAGATAGGAATTGAGCTTGTGTCCTTACATTCAGGTTCACACCCGTTCTGTTGTTTTAAGAAATCTCACCGCAGTAGGATGAGTCCAGGGCTTAAGCCTGTTTTAAACAGGTAAGACACATTTTGACAACTTTCAGGAGAGGTTTTGAAAGCAGGGATTTAAAAGGAAAGAGAAATAACTTGCTAGCTGGTGAGCTGTGGAGGAGGAAGAGAGAAGCAGACCTTGTGGCTATGACTGTACCAGGAGATTAAACAAGTGTGGGACCGTTCTGTAGCATAAAATAGCCCGCGTCTGTATTATGAAATCATTTGACCCTTAAAAACAGGAAGACTGCATGTTGGAAGTGCTGCCCAGCCTCTGCTGTCTTCTGAACGGTGCCCAAAAATGGCCAGGGAGCAGCTTAGCAGTTTAACAGCACGGGTGATCGGGTCTCAGCCCGGTTTTGTTTATGGGCAGAGACTTGCCTGTGGTTCTGTAAGAGGCGTTACCGCTCCACAGCAAGGCAAAATAACTTTGTATGTTGTCAGGGCAGTATCATCTGGTGAGATTTAACACAGTGAAACACGTGCGGAGCTTAGCACTTTAGTGGAGCATTCATAATTTAATTAATATGGACCAGATCGGTTTTGCTTTTTAGCAAAGGTTAAAGCCATTGCATCAAATGGAATAGAAATTCATTGTGGCTACTAGAGGTTAAAGAGTTTCCTTTACATAATCTAACACCACCACGTGGTTGGGTTTTTGTTGGTTTTTTTTTTTTTTTTCCTAGATTATAAAACCCTAGTTGTTAAGTAACAACTGTCAGCGTTCACTGATCCGATGCTCCAGCTCTGCGCTAGAGGGTGACCTCCCAAAGTGACCCAAGCTCCAGCTAGATGTGACCGCCTTTTCACACCCAATTACCCCCAGAGCTTGTAGCTGTATTCCAAAGTATTTGGTTGAGGATACCTGGGCTACCACATTTTTCCAGTGGTCTTGAAAGGCAGATTTCTTTCTATGGTTTGTTATAGCTGATTGGAAAGGTGTGTACTCCTGGGTCTGGCCAGTTTGAGTAGGAAATACAATATCCTTCTAGACGTTTCTGTTCATACCAGTTCTTGTTCCCTTGCTTTTTCTCCTTCTTCCCTTCAGTAGGACCTATTTTAAAATATATCAAAGATTAGGTTGCTGAGATGAGGAAATTACCATTTATACAGGAACAATTTTTGGATCAATATGAAAAGTGAACACTGTCTTTTATACTGATAGACATAAATGCCCCTCAATAGCTAAAGATAAAAGAAACAAGATGACAGCTAAAGCTGAGAGAATATTTCCCCTTTTCAAGCTGAGAGAAACGAAATCAACCAACAAAACATCTACGTTTGCTTTGAATACTTTTATTTCAATTTAATTTAGAGGGAAAAGAGATAATCTTTAGTATGGAAATCTTTGAAGTAGTTTTTTCATATAAGGAAGAGGAGTTTTTTTTTTTCACATAAGGTTCAAATTTCATGTGAGCCTGTCATTAAATTTCAGTCTGATTCTCAACCTATCTCTGACATGACTTTGGTCTTACGCCATATATTAATGTAATCCAGAAGCCAAAAAAAAATATATATTCTACAGCCCACCTCTATTCTCCATTAATGTAACTAAATAAAAATGTTTTAACAAGGGGAGCTTCTGGGTTGATGTGTCTTAAATATCGATGATGGTGAACAAGGTGTTACCTGTATTTGTACAGAAATGAGCCTTCAATTTGGCTAAGTTTATTTGTGTCACGCAAGGGCTTATATTGTAACTCAAAGGCCTGCCAAGAGCCTTGTTCGCCTCTTTGCTCCTCTCCTGGAGAAAGAAAATGAACATTGATCTTTTGAATGAACAAATGAATGAAAGAATCCATCAGTGCAGAAGAAGCTTTCAGGAAGACGTGACACTTGAGGAAACAGTTTGGTTATCAGTTACTCCGGGGCATCAAAGCAGATATTTCAGGTTCAGTTTTCACAAAAGTATCCCTGAGCTATATGCACAAATCTGCAATTATAAAACCAGGAAAAGGATTTGTCATAAAATTCAAGAGCATGTAATTCAATTATTTTAGTGATGACCCTTCCAAATAACCCTAAAATAACATAGAAGATGAAACCATACTTTTACAGAACAACACCAAATGACATTTGAGGTTTTTTACATTTTGTTAATTTAATTGCTTAGACTGCTCTGAAATGCATGGTAAAACAAAATGCTTTTAATTTACTGCAACACAGTGCCCTTCCTCACTGACTTTTTCTATATGGCCTTTTTTCAAAATTGAAAAATGGAGACTTCGAAATTAATTTTAGCGCTTAGTCTATAAATTCCACATAGCAAGAAGCCCCTTTGTCTTCTGTGTTATCTTTCGTTGTGGCATTAGGGACACTTCATAAAATGATCTTAATTGTCAAGAAAATCATTCTGAAAGCAGCTGTTCTTCAAGACTCATCTCTAAATAGTATCATCAAAACATCATAGTATCCAAATATGTTTCCCCTGGTTAGCATTTATCACTGAACTCTTTGAATACATATTTTTCATCTGGGGTGCTATTATTTTTAATGACAACCCCTAATTAGGGTTGACATTTCACTAGCCTTATTTTGTAATTCAGTTCATTCTGACCTCAGACAAATTATTTAAAACTGTTGAGGTTCAGTCAAAAATGGTGTGCACATTCTTCCTTTTCCATGGCGACTAACCCATTTAAAGACTGTCTTCATTTACGGTATTAGTGTCCTATTGCACTCTGAACATTGCCTCCATCATAATCACACGCCAGGATCCCTGCAGCCAACCACAAAAGGAATTTTTAACACTGATAGACAGACCGTGCCAGATTTCATCAGCAACTGGCCCATAGTGATGTTTACTAAAACAAAACCAGTGACCTGGGGGAGTGCCCCAGCTGGGAGAGCGGGGCTGGCTCAGCCTGGAGAAGGGAAAGCTGATGGGGGATCTGCCCTTCTTGCCCACCAGTACGGATGCCCAAGAGATATTTCTGGTCTTGTAAGGAGCAGAGCTGGGAAGGGAACAGGTAGCAAGAGAATCGCCTCTATTTCAACCTTACATCCTATGTCCCATATTAAAAAAAAAAAAATGGGATGTATAGGAATAAGTCCCATATCACAGAATCACAGAATGGTAGGGTTGGAAGGGACCTCTGGAGATCATCTAGTCCAACCCCCTGCCAGAGCAGGGTCACCCAGAGCAGGTTGCACAGGAACGCGTCCAGGTGGGTTTGGAATGTCTCCAGAGTTGGAGACTCCACCACCTCTCTGGGCAGCCTGTGCCAGGGCTCTGCCACCCTCAGAGTAAAGAATTACCTCTTCATGTTTAGGTGGAACTTCCTATGTTCAAGTTTGTGCCCATTACCTCTTGTCCTGTTTTTAATGCATACATTTCTGAAGTAAAGAAACCTCTTCTTTGCATGGGGTGTGTAGCAGACCATGCAGTTAGAGAGATGGGAATTATTTCCACTTAACACAGTCCTAATAGGGAGCCAGGTAAATTGAGGACAAAAATACAAAGAGATTTTCCTCAAATAACCATTTTTTGAGCCATATCATGTCCTGAGAGGGGACCACCATTTCAGAGGATGGAGGAGAGGGAGGCATATTTGGATGCGTATGAAAAGTCCTATCTTCATCTACATGAGTCAAGAAAACAGGTGCAAAATAAGAAGAATGGGGTTGCTCAGGCTTGCATTTTGGCACCAGAATTTCTTGATCTGGAATGACGAAAATTTTGCACTTCAAAAGAAAGCACCAAAATAATAAAAAGCAATAAATATTGCTGTCTTTTTTTATTACATGGCTTTTAATATACAAAATAGTGAAATTCTGAAATGGCTAAATCTTTGTCATTCACATGGATGGAAGGTAACAAAAACCTAGAGGATTAGATGGAGCAGAAATGCTGATGGTAAATAAATTGTTTACAGTTCTGCCTTTTGTTGTTGCACTGAGCTGTAGCAGCTTAAACAGCTTATGGACAAATATGTGGAAAGAAACTTCAAAGGTTAATTTAAACAGTTTAATGCTCTGAAAAGTGGAACAACTTATCTGCAGTGGAAACATGGTGCCTACAGTGTGTTCCTCAGGTCAGGGGTGATGCTTTTTCCTTTCTGTCAGTGAGGCATAACGCATCATCCCACCTGGCAAGCCTGTGAAAAAGAATCATGCTGAAAAATCTGTATTAAAATGGTGATGTTCTTATTTACTTCTCGAGGTGTTTGATAAGCATTTTTTTTTTTATATAAATTTCATTGTTTGTATGCAATTTGCATTCATAAATTTGATGCCAAATCAAAGGATTAGCTTTAGAAATGTGAATATTGTGACTACT
This sequence comes from Rynchops niger, assembly GCA_013400035.1. Classification (NCBI taxonomy): domain Eukaryota; kingdom Metazoa; phylum Chordata; class Aves; order Charadriiformes; family Laridae; genus Rynchops; species Rynchops niger. The sequence continues at coordinate 288,603 of VXBH01007638.1, read as the reverse complement.
CTTGGTAGTAAAAAGCTAATTCTGCAGCAGAAATATATAAAATTGAACATAAAAATGAGTAAGTGACGTTCCTTTCTGAAAAGATTTCACACATACCTGTTTATGAGTTGTAAATCCTCAGCTACAACTGTCTTTCTAACAAAACCCCAGCTGTTGTATAGTTCTTCATGAAGACAAATACATTTTATTTTGCCTTATTTCCCTGTCTGTATTTTTTTTTCCCCCCTTTAATTTCTTTAAGATACTGTTTGAGTTTCGTGTGCCCTCTTCAGCACAATCATATTTGGAAGAACAGAGCGTGTCCTTACTCTTCAGGACAATCTCAGAGACGTTAATGGGAAGGTGCAAGGTGCCTGCTGCCAGCAAAAAAAGAGCACGGAAGGGATGAGTTTAGGATGGGAGGACTTCAGGAAAGATCCTTATCTGATTCTCCTTCCATTCTCCTGGCTTTGGAGGTAGCCACGCTGATTGTTTGTCCCCTAGACCATTTGTGTCCTTCTGCTGAGCTCCAGAAACTCTGGCTTGGGTCTGGGTTTTAGCAGGCAGAGCTTGTAGGAAGCCGGTGCTTTATTAAAGCACTGGAAGCAGACTTCTGTCTGCTTCTTTCGTATCTGTAAGGGTTGTGTGCCTGAAAGCTTTTCTGCTTTTTCTGAGCTTATCTGTTGGTCTAATAAAAACTATTAGCTCTGCCTATAATATTTGTTTTACCCTGGAGCACCACAGATAGAGCAACAGAACCTCTATAACATAGCCATAGCTGTCCACAAAGGCAGGCGTGCACGCTCGCCAAAGTATTTTTTCCTCGTTACTTATAATGCACGTTTTTTCCGTATTTTTCTTTCTCAAATATAGTGTTCCTTTGTGTTTTATTCCTGCTTTTAGAATTATTTCAGAAATATGGAAAGTTGAAGAATTATATAATAATCTGTTAGTAATAATGCTTCATCATTGCCAGTTTCCTGTAAAATTCAGCGTGGCTCCATCACACAAATGGGTGCTGCATAATATAAGCTTAATGTAGCATGTTTTATGATGCTAATTGCCCAAATACTGGAATTTTATATAAAAGAAATATGCAAAGAATTATATGTCCATTTTCTCTCTCCACAAAAGTAAAATGGGCGTCTTCTAAGTGTTGCAGAACTGAGAACTAAAAAGGTGAAGTAAATAATGAATATTAGGCAGCCCTTTCTACACTGATTGACTCTTTAGTTTAATCTAAACTGTATAATCTTTCAGTCCAAAAGACTGAGTTTCTTTTGGGATTAAACACGCAGGAAGACAGAGTAAACAGCCAATTCATCTCCGCTGTCTCTGTGCCACGTATAGTTTGTACATCTCTGGTGTATGCTCCCGGGTAATCTCTCTTTCAGGTTTGAAGACCCCCAACCTACTCAATCATTCCACATATGGAAACTCTTCCACACCATTGACCATGCTTTTCTAAATCTTTTCTAACTTGAATATGCCCTTCCTTAGACAAACAATCCAGAAATGCACAGAGTGTTCCTGGATGGGTGAATAATGGATTTGTATAGTGGCACAGTCATATTTGTTCTTGTATTTTTTATTGTTCCACTAACAATTCTTAAGGATTGGGTGGTTTTATTTTTTGGGTTTTTTGGTGGGTTTTTTTTGACTGTTACTGAGTACTTAGCTGATGTTTTCAAGGAACTATCTATTATAATCCCAAGGCTTCACTGCTAAATGGTAATGCTCAGCTCAAAGCCCATCATTTTTAATGTGAAACTAGGATTTATTTTCCCCCACATGCATCACTTAAGTTTATGTACACTGAATTTCATTTGCTATTTAATTGCATAGTTACTGAATCTTGTGAAGGCCTCTGTAATTCTTCACAATTAGGCCCTGTTCTTCCTAGCATGAATAACTTTGTAACATGGTGAAACTTTGTCATAGCATAGCTTACTGGGTTTCCACTTTTTAAAACAAAATTATTAAATAGCACAGCCTTCTATTGCTGTTGACGTCTCTCTGGTATTAAGAAACCTTAACTGTTTCTTCCCTTTTTGTCAATTATTTAGCCATATTAAATTGCTAGCTCTTCTGCTAGCAAATGTTCACTTCTGTGGTGACAACTTAATTTCTTTAAAAGCTTTTGGTAAGAGATTTTATCAAAAGGACTGGGGAAATTCAGATAATTCATCTTTATCCACGTGCCTGTTGGCTCATTCAAAGAACTGCAAGAGGTTTGCAAGGCAGGTGCCCCCTTTACAGGTGACTCTTCTCAGAGCTTATTTTTTCACATCTGTTTTTTATTATAGCTTCTGCTACTTTGTCATGTTCAGCTCTCATCTTATATGCCTGTAAATTCTCCTGACCTTCCCAGGAATCTCTTCTAAAAATTGGTGTCATGTTTGCTTGACTCCATTCTTCGGCTATCAAGGAGGTTTTTGGTGAGCTCTTAGTAGTTCAGCCATTGCATCCTTCAGGTCTTTTGGAATACTTTGGAATACTTTGAGGAATTCTCTGTGGTTTTGGTGATTTATTAGAGTTCATTTGGTCTATTTGTACCATACTCACTTCCTCTGTTCCTTCAGTTTCAGAGAAATTCACTACTCAGTCACACCTTCCCCCACACGGATTCTTATGTGTGAATCCACCCAATTTCTTCTACAGCAAAAGGTGATGAAAAAAAAAAAATAATTTTTTGCAATCCTTGTGTCTTCTCTGAGTGTTCCTTTTATGCCTTGGATGTCAGCAGTATTGAGTTCAACAAAGGAATTTGATCATGTTAAACTGTTAGAACAGTGTTTGGCAGTCAGGCAACTAGCAAGTCCTGTAATTTCAGGCACCATTTGGGAAGTAACACAGGACAAGAACTATTCTCCACAGTTTGGATGCAGTTACCCTGCTATAAATGGTAAGTTAACGTATGGGTATGATCATGCTATACCAGTAAGGACAAGGACCAGGGAACGTGTCCCAGTGCAGTTTTGTTTAGCAGAAGAGATGTAGACTGGTTCTGTGCTCCATGGTCCTATGTTAGAACAGATCTGCCCAGAGTTTGCATTTCATCTCCAACGTTAAACTTTTCTCCTTCATCATCATCTGCATAGCTGTCTGAATAGCTGATGCAAGACAACTGTCTCTGGTTTTCATCCTGGCAAAGCATTTTCTGCCAGCTGCCTTCAGTCAACTCTTGATGTTTCTAATGTGAAGGCCTTTCTAGTTTCAAAATTTGTAAGGTAGAAATTAAAACAAAAAAGCTGCAACATGATTATAAATATGGCTTAAAGAACATATTTCAGAAATAGACAGCCAGGGCAGGCTACAGGTGCCTAGGGATGGTTGGCATCTAGGGTTGGTGCCTAGGTTGGCATCTAGGGATATATGAGATGCTTTATGGTATCTTATGTGGTTTCCATCTACTGCTCAAGGATAGAAGTGGTGTCTTGTAGATACTTTTTCATATCTGACAGCTTAATGACAATGTGTCTCAGGTTCCTTAGAGCAGCTAAAATAGCACTCAGTAACTACGTTTTAGTCAACTGAATTAAACTTCTTGTCAGCTGAATTTCTCTCTAGGCTCTGCTGGCTGTACTAATTCAATTCATTGTCTATAATGGAAGCTTAAACACCTACCTCATACCTTCCCTTGGAAACAGATATTTAGGCAACTTCTATTGACAAGAATAGTTTGATTTAAATGTTATTGGAATAAGATGAATTGGGGACACCCTGGGATGAAACAGAAAGAAAAAAGGCAGCGGGTATTTATAGTGCATTTAGGAAGTTTACAGGTGAAAGGGAAAAGGAGGGCACTTGGAGAGGCAAGCATAGCAAAGTGTGTCAGAGTTGTCTTAAATATGTCAGTTCTGTGAGAAGGAATGCACTGATTGAAAAATAAAGGCTGGAGTCACATTTGCTCTGTGGTGTCTTTAACGCCTCTGGCTGTATAAAGGTGCCTAAGGCAGGTATGATACTCCCACCTTATTGCAGCAATGTGAAAAGAACTTCACCGTAACTAGGAATTCAGTCCCAGCTAGGTAACTAGCACTACTGAGTTCATGTCTATTCTCTAACAAGAGGAGGTACCTGGCAAAGAAAAAAAAAAACAAAACCCACCACAAAACCCTCAAGGTCTTTATAGGAACCGTTAATAAAAGCTTTAATCTGGGATATGAGAATTTTCCTGGATATGTATGAGCTTGTTCAATGTCCTCGGTAATCAACATTTTGCAGGATGATTTCTGCATGGCTGCCCTACCATGTGTAGCAGAAGAAATAATGAAGATCCTTATTAATGTCTCTTCCTAGCCCAATTCCTACACTGTCCCCTCAGTCAACATCTAAAGGTCAGCTGCTGCCTTTGATCTCATGTGTGCATGACAGTAAAAATCTGAAGAAACAGACTTTTGTTAAAGAAGATATATTGTCAGCTTACAAATTGGAGACATGTGGAAGTAATTCTTCTACTAAGAGTTTTTTATTTAAATTCATCTCATGGAAATAATACAGTTGGTTTTGTTCCTAAGGGTTTGAAGCCTGCTGTGCCCCTCTGGCCTTGTGGCTCTGCTGTATTTTCTCCCATCCGACGTTAGTACCAGAACATCCCCCTCGCAGCACAGAGTTTGGCCTGGGTTTGTGGTACATAATTGTACCTGTTTGACTACCAAGTGTGTTGTGATCAGAAGGACACTTCTGTGATTGCAGAAGCAATTGGAACAGAAGCAGAGGCTAAGAAAGAACCGGCACTTTAAAAGCATATGACACAAACTTCTGATAGCTTTTCTATTATAAACAATCTACGGTCATCACAAGTCCTTCTGCTATGATAACCGGAATCCACTGAACATTTTCTGCTAGCTACATTAAGCGCCAATATATTCATTTCAGACCTTCTGCCTCTGACCTTTTTTATGCTAACTTTGGTAAAATGCAACTCCATTCCCATTGAGTTATTCCTGGATCACATCAAAGGAAATGGGAGGAGAAGCAAGCGCTAGAATACTCACTTTGAATCCTCCATTTGAGTTCAAAATGCTTTTTTCCAGGTCCTAAAGTATAGCTTTTAATGCATTAAAAAACAAGGTATAGCTTGAAAGAAAAATCACTTCAGAAAGATTACATCAGGTGATGTACCTAAAAAAATGCAAAAATCTGGAATCCAAGAAAACGGAGGAAGGAAGGCAAGCTGGAAAGGTTTTAGTTTGATTTATCTCTTTTATAGGAAAAATTGTTGACAGAATAGAGTTCCGCAGAGGGGCAAATGAGCGCAGAGGCAGGGTGGGAGGAAGCCTCCAGACCACGACCCCTCTTTCTGCCTCTCCTCGGTATCTGAACAGAGCGGGTTCCCCATGAGCTGTTGTGCCTATGAAAACTGAGTGGGGTGAGAGGGACATCTGAGTGGGGTCCGAGGGACATCTGCGTCAGGCTGTAGCAACACAGAAGCTAAAAGCTTTGAAAAGCCATTTTGGCTGCGCATTGGCTTGTACATTGTCTGTCTGTCCAGTGCTGCTTGAAACTAAAATGTATTGCTGTTTTGTTCAGAGTGGGCAAACAAGGGAAAACGCAAAGTTTTGGGAGCATATTTTAGAAAGTCTTCAAAACTCAATTCAAAGGGATTTTCGGAGCTTGCTTGCTAATGAGTGTTTTGTTTTGAAATGATAGCGGCTGGGATTTCTTCCGAGGAAGGAACATTTCCTCGCTTCCCCCTGGAAGCCAGATTAGCAAAGCTGCGCGGCAGCATGGGCTCCTTGCTCGGAAGAAGCGGGGAGCGGTGCTTTTGTGTAGCGTCAGCTAAAATCGTTATGCGGTCCCATCTGTTATATCTCATCACAGAGCTTACTGGAAAATTTTTTTGTTTATTGTTATCTCCAAAGAATTGTTTAAGGAGGTACATTTAAAGGCACCACTGTCTAAAACAGAGTACCAATATCTATACATTTCTAGCTCATCGGAGATTTTGGTGGTATTCCTTTCTCAGATTTGCTTACAGAAGACCATGACCAAGAGAATAACACGTTTTAAAAAGACGTTTTATTTGTGTTAAGAGAATATATATCTCAGCATTATAGAACTGTTTGGGATTTGTCTTAGATTTATTTTTTAATGGTATTCCCAGAGGCTCACATTTCGACATGGCTCAGATTTTAGTACACAGCTTTTCTTGTTTATCAGAATCTCACAAACTGCATTTCCTTTATACCCTTTTATAAAAGGCTATAGGGGACCCAAGTTCACAGTATGCCTGGAGAAAAATCTGCAAAGGAACTTCAGCATTACAAAGCTCAGTGCTGAAATGCTTAACTCTTGGGTGTTCTGCTCCGTGGAAGTCTTGATGTATAGCATCCAATGTCTGATATCCACAACGAAACATCTAGGCAAAATAAAAGCAATAAAATGAGTGATAATTTGCCAGAATTGCTTAGTGCTGCAGTTTAAAATTCTTCTGGAGCTCGATCTTCAAAGCAGGGAAAAAAAACCCACCCACAAATAAAACCCTCAGAAATAAACCTCCCCCTGAACAAAATCCATATACAGCTAGTGGTTCATGGGGGAGTTCATGGGGGATGATAAGAGACCGCTGCATATTCTGAGCTGACTTTCTGGATAGCTGAAAAGAGTGTATGTAAGGAAGTTCTGTAAGCCCAGGGACTTACACACAACACTCAATAACTCTATGGAAACTCCTATGCTTCAGGTATTTAATTCATCCCTAGAACAGGGACTTGAATCTGATTCTTCGTCTCAGTACTTGTAGTACTTCTAGACCAAGAGCCTGAAAGGTCACAACCTTTCTCTCTGGCTCCGTCAGTAATTAAAGATATTAAGTGAAAGAATCTCAAAATGAAGGATGCGGAGAAATTTTCTCAGGAAAAAAACAAGAATTTGGAGAGTTAGAAATCTGTTCTGGTGTGTGTGGCCAAGTCTGCTTTGAAACCAGCAGGGAGAAAAGGCATAAAAACCTACCTGCCAGGTAAATGCTCTGGCAATTGGTAAAACGGATGTTTTATCAGGAGTGATCCTGGAAGGTCAATCATCACGCTTTTTTGCACAAAGTTGAATCTGAGGAGTATTTTAAAACGTAATCCACCTGGCTTCACATGGGAGTGGGGCGGGGAGAATCCAGAATGAGGATTAATCATTTCTATGTGTATAGCATAGACATAGGCACCAGCAGGACACGGGGGAGTTGCACGTGGAAGATTACACTGGGGTGTGAATGTTGGAAGTGCATTTTTTACTATGTCAGATATATGCCTGAAGCTCTTGTTGAACTTAACCTTTTGAGACCCATCCTGGTGTATTCTACTGACTTAAAAAAGCTGGCCTTACTGGAGAATCCTTGGATAACATCGGGCTCTAGTTTAAAAGCCACTTTGCTCCTGGGGGCAGGTGAATTCGCTTGGTGAGGAGTTAGACGCAATTTCTATCACTTGCAGTACTCACCAGATCAAAGCAAGTACTTGTATTTCTGTTACCTGTGTAGAGAAACTTCATTCAACAGCGCTTCGGTTGGACTCAATGATCTTAAAGGTCTTTTCCAACCTAAATGGTTCTATGATTCTATGACTTACTCTTGTAGCACGGGTCAAAAGAAGTGACAGGTGCCACAACAGTTTGCTATTCTTGTATATGTACCCTTAAATTACCGCATTCCTCACACCTCAGTATTCAAGCTTAGACAGGATTTCTCAAAGATATGTGTAAGATGTGCAAATCAAAGCCACATGCTGCAAAAAACAGAACAAATATGTTATGCCATGCATGTACTTAAACCTCTGAGAGAATAACTGTATCCAGAGGGATCTCCCCAACTCTGAAAATAGCTGATTAAGGGATGGGTGGTGGATGTGGCACAGAATGCAGTAATGGTCCTGCTGAGATGTATTTCTGGAATATTTAAGTAATACGGCCCAAATTAATCTCATCTAATGTTAGACACAGGAATGGACTATTTAAGCTGGAAGTGCAGTTATCTGTGTCTCCCTCTATAGTCAGCAGGAAGGAAAAAGCACCTCAAGATGACATTTCTTACCACGTAAATTCCGATGCTGCATGTGCATTTTGATTAGGTGGAACGAACTTGGCCATCTGTGTGGAAATGCTTGTAGAGCAGGAGGTGGGGAGACAGAGATCCTGAGAAAAACTGGGAAGAGATTGCCAGCTTTTGCAGTGTGAGGGTTGTCCCTGCTGAGCAAGGGTTTGGATCTCTGCTCTGCAAAGGGAATTTCTGATGTACAGTGTGGGGTGGGAAGGTGGGGCGGACCACATGAGGAAACAGACTGAAGCACAATCAGAGACTAGGGAACTTCTGAGAAGATCTGGGAGTGGCTGTAGCTAGACCACAGGGGTTTTCAAAAGTCTACAGAAGGGACTGTGTTAAGTTTTTTGCAGCTCAGGAAGCCTCAAAAAATTCCTGGACTCAAGACGGGAGAAACAGACACAGCTTTCAAGGACATAGTCAGGGAAGAGATTTATTTTCAAACTTTTTTTTTTTTATTATTATTATTATTTTAGTCTGTCCCACTTTGTTTTTCTCTCTTTAAAAAGTCGTAAATCATGACCTAGCAAGTCATAGCTCTCCTGGTATTTTTGGTGTGTTCACTTAAAGAGAACAGCAAATCCCTACAAAGCTCTGGCTGGTTTGAATGTCCTGGCTCCCCACGGTAGAAAGTTGTGGAGTGCTTTTTCTTGGTTACGGAAATTGAATCTTCTGCAGACGACAGATGTTATCTTGCTTATTTGCCTCTGGGCTCCTAAATTCACTCCACTAAACAAAGAATAAGATTCTTGTTACCCGGTTGTTTTACAGCGATGAATTCTCTTATGCTCTTTTGCAGCAAAGCTAAGGGACAGTTTGAGGAAACACCATCCTCTCCTTCTACCCCCTCCCTGCCCACACCCAGAATCTCAGTCCCTAGCAGGCAGAGGCGACTCTTGTACACCCTCTCTGTGTGTTTTTCTGAGTTGAAGTGGTTATACATTGCCTCTGAGCCCCTGCCATAACTCACCGCAGCCTTTGGGCTGCTGTTACTTGTGTTATAAGCTATTCCAGTGGGCACCAACATCCTTAGAGCCACGCACCTGCTCAGGCTGGCAGGAACTCAGTGTGGTGGAGACAGGACAGCCAGTTTTTATCCCTTTAACATATGGCCTTGGTCATGAGAGAGAATCCAGTGATGATTCAGAAAGGCTTTAAAACCATAAATTCTGCATAAGCAGAATTCGCAGCCTGCCCCAGTGCAGAAGCTGTTATTCATTTTAAAATTCTGCAGGAAGATATTTGCAGACTGTTTTATATCTGGTGTTAATTAATGTCTGGTCCTTAAGGGAGCAATATAAAAGTTGCAACTGGGCTTACTTAACTCTTTTTTCATGTTTTCTTTCATTGTCTGTTCTGTGGCTAACTTCTGAGAATGATTTGTAACACCATTTTGTGGTTACTGCAACACACATTCATTTTACAACGTATCAACAAACATTTTATGTTTTTAAAAACCTTTTTTGAAAAGAGGTTAATTTATTTTTTCCTAGACATGGCCTGTGCTGTGTGGAAAAGGTTTTTTTCTTTCCTATCCTGGTTCGAGGTAAAACAGAACCAACTTTCTGTTCAGTAATTTTACTTCTTAGCTCGGCCTCTTCTAACTCTCTGAAATTAACAACGTGTTGTGCCGAAAATGGTTTGTTCTCAGAGTGATAAGACCAGTGTTTACACTTTGTGCCAAGGAATGGTATGCAGAGAGGCTCTTGCTTATGCTTATTGCTGTAACAACCAAGGTCTGCTATTTTTGTTATTTGCCCCATTGGAGGGTTGGAAACGGAAAAGCGTAGAGGGATCCCACCTGCAGGGAGGAGTAGACAGGACAGGTGGCCTAAAACTGACCAACAGGGTATTCCATCCCATCTGCCCCATGCTCAGTATAAAAGCTGAGGGATCAAAGGGTCAGCTCTCTTTCTTCAATGGCCAATGTCCCAGGAGGACCCTCTGTGTTCATCTGCCTTTGATCCCAATCCATGTGTTCCTGACTCCAGTTCTGGAACCCGGTTCCCACCCATTGCGGAGTCCAGCCTGGGACTTCCCCAGGGCCCGCTGGTGACGTCATCCTGGGAGCTTGGTACAGTCTTGTATATACTGTATCTATTTCATTATTTCCTTTTTATTTTACTATTAATATTTCATTAAAGTAGTTCAGTTTCTTCTAAACTTGTAAATCTTTTTATCTCTCCTCCTCCTCTCCTTGTGCAAGAGGTGGGGGGAGAGCATCTGTAACTGGCCACTGACCAATTTGGCCAAAACCATGACACTTTCCTTAGGTCTGCTATGAAATGTAGCTCCTTCAAGTAGAATCATCTGCCAAGTAAATTGCAGTCACACACTTGCAAATGAGTGTAGCCCCTGAATTGCAAATTAAGGCTGAGTTCAAGAGCTTTTTGAAAATACCTTTCTGAACATTAACTCATGGATTCCCTTCACTCAATTTTAGGTCCTTCAGGGCCTAGTCTGTAGTCTTCTTCTCTCCCTGTCCAGTGAGCGGGAGAAACCGATAGCGGGGGATGCGTGGGAGGGTTCATGTGGGCTGGGGTGGCCCCTTGAGGCACATGTCTGGCTGAGCATGGGAGGCTGCTGGGGCTTCCAGGGCTCTGCACAGCTCTGACACCTCAGCTGGCTATTCTTGCAGAGAAGGAAAAATGGGGAGGGAGGAGAAAAGACTGCTTTTATTTCTTCATCAGTTACATGAACTGGCTAAAACCTACGGAAGGTGATATTCCTACTGTATGGCTTCCTTGGCTATCCTCCCATTAGTTGGTACTGAACTCCGGAATTGCTTCCACTGTAATTCACAGAAATATTTGCAGAATAAGTACTTACTGACTAGAAATATCAGGAGTCCAGACAAAGCTTCCAGATGAAAAAACATCTCTGATATGGTAAAAACCGCAGGCTGCTCAAGTGCGTATATTTCTGCCTATCTTGAAAGAAGAAAAATCTTCAGTAGTTCTGGTATTTAATCAGTGACCTTTTGTGTTGTGACAGACATCAGAGAGAGCAAAAATCAAAGGGGATTGCAGCCAGAGTTGCCCATAATATGTCCCCTTTTCCCACTGGAACATTAAAAAAAACCCCAAATAAATAAATGTCAACCAATTCTCAGATGGCAGTTTTAGCAAGTTACGCGAAGCTTTATCATTTTTCCCCAAGTCCTAGGTAGGTGGTGAAGAGGGTCAGGAGAAGATCATCATGGAAGCATCATTCGCTGAACAGCTGCACCATCTTATAGTTGCTACTTCGTTTTTTTTTCAGCTTGCGCTTTGTACAGCTGTAGGATACACATTACTGAATAAGAACAGTTGGTCAAAGTAGAAACTGCAGTGTAGGAGGCAGAAGAGGAGATTAGATCAAGTAACATCTGCATAGCTGTAAAAGCTCACGCTATGGCTTTGTAAAGCTGAGCCAAAAGAATAAAAAGAGGACTGAAAACATGGATATCATAGGGGGGAAAAAAACAACAACCAACCCCACAGCATTATGCTGACCCAAAAAGACAATCACTGAGCAACATGTGAAATAGGATTTAAACCATGACAGAATTCCAGAGGGCACCTTCAGCAGCACAGGGCTTGCTAAAAGCGTGCTGGAGCAGGCTGGCTTAGCACTGAGGAAACCACATCCTTGCTCGGTCGGTGACAAAGCTTTCCTGCAGAAAATGGGCTCCTCTTTCTTTCACTGAAGTGGCTGATTATGCCTCACTGCTTAGCTGGACCGAGAGGGTTTTTTTGGTAGGCCAGTTCCTTAGCATGAAAAAGGAATAGACAGGTAGTTTAGCCATCTTGAGATTGTACGTCATCATACAAGAATGGACCATAGTGGCTGCATTTCTCACTATCTTTAATGTAGTTAAACCAAGTGACGGGAATCTAATGTTATTCTGATGTTTTAGAGAGGAACTTGAGCCAACAGAACCCATGGGCTGTATTTAAAAAGAGACATTATTGCAGAGAGGTCTCCGGACTTGACAGCTGAGAGCCCTGGGAGCAGAATTTGTACTGCTGAGGTAGGTACTGAAGCTAAAGCAGGCGACAGGCACTGCAGGACGGAGGGCTGTGGCCAGACACACGGGCCAGCGGCTGTGTGGAATTCACAGCTTGAACTTCCACAGGTACCTGTGAGGTGGTGACAGCCACCTAGGGGTTGTGCAGCCTGCCAATGAAACCACTTACCAGAATGTGAGACCTCCGTTTTAGGTCTGTCTGAGACAGAGAACTCGCAGGATTGAAATGCAAAGTGCTTATTTCAGAGAGGAGTGCGCTAAACACCAGGATAAGGATGGGCTATTCTCTCTCCCTCTGTTGAAAGTAGGTCACCGGCAACCCAAATGCAAAGTAATGTGAGCAAGGGGAGTGGGCTTCTGTCCTCCAGTGAGACAGGAAGAACAAGGGAAGAAGAGAAAAGGGAAAGGAGAGGTCCTAATGTCCAGGGAATGCCCATATATTTTGTGTGCTGAAGAGCATATGTGTCCAGCGGTGCCTTTGAAGATATGCATCAAGAGATTGCTACGCAGTAGGTGGAAGCTCCCCTGGCCAAAGACACAAGCACTGTTTTATTAGCCAGTAATTCAACTTAACTTCTCATCATAAAAATATTATTAGTAGTTAGATATCTATTTTAACCGTACTGTTTATATGTAATATACTCTTATATTATATGTACTGATTATATCATAAGATATTAAGCAGTACTGTCTGACACCCACAAAGTACTGTGGACTTTAACTCATCTAACAAAATCTGGGAATAAAAATACATAAAAAATTCCATTGCAGTATTGAGAATTTCTGCAAGATTTATGCTTTAATTGTTCCCCCCCGCCCCCGCCCCCAATGTAGTTTAAGTTTTCACTACTTAAAAGAAAGAAAACATGAAAGTTCTAAAGAAATTAAAAGCCTTCAGTATTATCTCTGCATGTAACATTTTTTGTGAGTTGCCTAGGAAATTGTTTATCCACATGTAGGAGAGAAATCATTTTTAGTTTGAGACACAGAACATTTATCACAGCTTTTTAAATGTTTTTCTGCAAGAAGGCAAGGAACAGGCTCTTAAATCTTACCAATCAAGATGCAAGTCAATGTATATCCAAAAGGCAGTTGGAGTGTGGATGAGGCTGTATCCAAAAGGAGCAGATCTGTGTTATACATGAAAATTGAAATGATCGGATCTCACAGTATTAAAAAAATATTCACTGACTCCTCTGTGAAACAAGACATTATTTTGGAAATAACAGGAAATGGCAATGTTTGCAGGAGAGTCATTTGCTTTCCATTTAGGATTAGAATCTGCCAGGTACTTAAGTGTGTTACAAAAATAGCAAAGCTGGGATGAATCCACTGTCCTTTCATAACTTACATAAGACAACTGCAACTGAGAGCACACTGTCACATCACATCTCAGCCTCAAGGCTTTTGGTGCCCTGAACAATGCAGGGAAAGGAGATGGACCTGTGATGATACAGTCCCGTGTTCTGTTTCTAAAGCTCTAGGATAAATAGGGATTCAGACATATATAGCGTAAGGCAGGCAAGGAAAAAAAAAAAAGATTCTGACTCTGTTTTGCACGCAAGCTCTTTGGCAGAGCTGTTCAGCTGTTCAAGAGAGCATAGGAATACAGGAATTACCTATAATGTGACTCCATTACTCCATCTATTGTGTTCCCAAGGACAGCTGTTGGAGATGCTGTTTGGGAAGAGGGTGTGAGCATCTCCACTCTCTCCAAGCCATTGCCCTTGCTCTCGCCCCAAATTAGATTAGGGTTGTTACAGGGTCCATCCCTGCATATACCTTTCGCAATCTGACTATGCAGCTATTGTCCATTAATTTGTCTGACAGCTTTTTGAACATGCTTAAATTATCAGCCTCTCTAACCCATCTTAACAGAAATTCTTATTGCTCTTTATGTAAAAAAGGACTCTCTTCTATCTGTTTTAAGCTTATTACCAATCAGTTTCCGTGGTCTCTGTTTGTGACATTACTGGACTTCATAAATGGTGGTTCCACACTCACCTCATCTACAGCCTTCTAAATTTGAAGATGCCCTGCTTTGAGTAGGAGGTAGGACTCGATCATTTCTTGAAGTCAGAAGATGACCTCCTCAGGTCTTCTATATATAGTGGATCTTCCAGTCTAAATTATTCTACTATTCATGTTTTTTGTAAATTCTGTTGTTCTCCACTCTTCCCCTTGGCAAATGGAAGTTTCAGCATTTCTTGTCTCTCATAAGGCAGCTGCTTAGTCATTTTAGATGCCCTTCTCTGTAATTTCTTTAACTCCATTCTGTCTTTCCTGAGATATGGAAACGGGAACTACACACCATAATCAAGATATGGGTGTCCCCAAGTTTTATACAGGATCTGTTTTCGTCTCAATATCCTTATGTGTGTTGCTCACTGTTATGTTGTCTTACTGCAGCTGTTGCTGCGCACAGATCCAATGATTTCTGAGACCTGTCACCGATGACTCTAAGGTTCCCGAGTGGTAAATGTTGCACTCCCAAAAGCTATATGACATGGCTTTCTGTGGTTCATGCCTGTATGACACAATCCAGTTTTTACATCTTGGCTTTGACGAGTGTCCTTGATAAACTTCAGATTTCCTGCTTCACATTTGTAATGCAGCACCACACACACAGGAATATGGTGTAACCGTGGTGATTTAATGTGTTTTCTTGCAGCAAAAAAGGTAAAGAAAAAGAATGGATAATGACAATACCAGCTCCAGGGCTTCGAAATGATTGAGCAATATGAAGTGACAGCTTTGCTGTGTTCTAGCAGTTGTAATGCTGTTGAATTGTAACACATATCTATTTATCTGATCAAATGTTATGCAATCTCTGTGATGTGTTTATTATTATGGTGACTTTTCTTCTCCATATACAGGGTTGCTCTGATTTTTGATCCAAGAGCAGGATTCAATGTCTATGCTATCCACACAGAGTGCAGTAACATCCTCCAAATTACTGCTTTTATTCTTTGAACGCACAATAGACTTTTAGAGATTGTGTATGTTTGCTAATTAGTCCATGCACCAAATTTAATTAAAAATACCTTCCTAAAAGAATGTCATGTACAGGACTCCTTTTATCTTGAATGATCTTGGTAATTGGTGAACATGGGTTCTTCAAATACTCCTAAGTTAAAGTAATTAGTTTCAATTAATATGTTCACAACTGTCATATACAATTGTTGTTACTGGTGAATAATAGATGAAACCAAGTTGGCAACTCACATTCTCCGAGGTATGACCTGACATGTAGGTATCATCTTTTACATCCTGAGATCAGAGATGGCACAAATGTTCATTATCCTTTCTCACCACCTCATTTGTATTCTGCACATCTCTTTTTGAAATGAATCCTCAACGAAAGTCACTTCCCGAGTCAAGAATTCATATGAATATCAGTAAATGAACTTATTTCAGTGAAGTTTTTTACCAATAGGTTTTCCCTTTCTGAACTAAAACACTTTTAGTCTATTTCCATCTTTCAGAGAACTAAAAGAACAAGGAAACATTGGTGAGTTTGGAAGAGCAATCTGATAACATTAAGCAAGTGGGTGATAAGGCATTCATAGCTTCTCCATGGGGAGATGCGCTGGTGAAGGATTGGACCTCACACGCTTTTGCCTGCAGAGTCAGAAGGATGTGGCTTGGTGAGCGCTGATGCAGGTTCCAGGAGCAGATGGCTTTTCTAAGCATGAACCTCACCTGCTGTCAGCTATTGCTTGCTGCTCGGGGTGGTCCTTGTACGACATGTGCCATTATCTTCTAAAAATAATACCCTTCAAAGAACATGGTGAACACACTTCCTATAGTGTAGCATATCATGTTACCAAGTTGTAGAAAAAAATTCTTATAACTGTCTGTAGAGAGATTACAGACTGAGAACAGAGCTCTAACATTTTAATTTCTAAGGAATTACTTTTATCCATAGTCTTGCTGATTTCACTGTTATTCTTTCTGTGGCCAGATTCTGATATCCTGGCTCTCAATCTTTCTTGCTGAATTCAGTGGAGCTGCCAGAAATCCACAGGACCTTGGATCAAGCCAGTTCAAGCCAACGATAAAACTGTGCTCAGGATAAGGATGTATTAAATGAAAGCATACCAGCACAGGTGAGTGAGAAGATCAATGGCAAGTTTTGCTAAGAATGAGTCTAATAATTTATTAAATCAAAATTAGTTTTGCCATTGAATTTTTCCAGCAGTTTTTGACTGAGATTTGACTGCATGGCTAAGAGGGAGAAAGATGGTTCTAACTGGCCATGCACCTTCTCCAGACTGTTTTGTCAAATCACTTATGTTGTTTGTCAATAACTGGTTACTCCCCGAGAACAGGATGCATTAGTAGATGTTTGAGGACTCAACTCCTTTTAAAAAATATATAGTTTAAGAGCAACATTTTATGTTGGACTGCAACTTCATCCAATTGCGTTTCTCCCGTCTATATGTATATTAACCAAGGATTAATTCTTACCTCATCTCATTTTATTTACAGAAAAAGGTTTACTAACTTTATTTTAAACACTATAGGAATATCTAAAGATCTTATCTAGAAATGTTGAGATGCTCAGACTAGGCAATGTAGTCACAATCAGCACTGTTCCCCTAGTGACATGTGATTATGAAGTTACATTTATCAGGCTGCAAAACTGGCCAATTTTCTTTCTGGTGTGAGGAAACAAAAAGTATTGGAACCAACAGGATACAGTAGTAATAAAATAGGAAATCTAGAAAATAGAAATAGAAACCTAGGAATCGAAAAACTAATTCAGGGAGACTCCATCCCACTCCATGTAGTAGCATCAGATTAGAAGAATAGTATTTTTGATTCACACATCAGAAGATAATGGTATGGTCTAAAAATGATTGGTCTTCAAACACAGCACTTTAGCATTGTCTTGCTTAGAGTGCTGTACTTGTGTCCTGAAAGACTATTCAGGCTGCAATGAATCACCTGTGGAACTAATGCTCTAACCAGAAGTAACTTAACTTGGGTATTATGAATTTTAGGCTTTGAAAAGATAAAAACTCGGTAGCATAAAACTTAGAAAGATTGTCTGGTATAGTCCATGTTGGCCATGTCCTACTACATGGTCTACCCTCTTCTTAACACAATTTCTACAATTTAACACTTTGATTCTTCATGATAGAAGATAGCAGGGGCTTTGTCAATGACATAGAATATTGTCCCAGGTCCTGAATTTAAATAGTAAAGGCAAAATCCAAAGTGTCATTTGTTTTGTTTTGTTTTATTTTTGCTTAAGTCTGGTCCAAACATTCACACTTGCAGCTGCTGTACTAAATGACATATGTCCTCACAGCAGATAATTTCACAGGTCAACTCAAGAGATATTTATATCACAGTAATGATATGCATAAGGGTACAAATATATTAGTCAGAAATCAGAAGCAGAAATCAAAGGGTAGTGTTCTGGAAGTTCCTCTCTCATAGGACTGGTTCCTCAAAACATCCAATGCCATCCTTATCATTAACTTTACTATTTTTATCTTTATAAAGCTGTTCATCCCCTTTTCGATTATGAGAACTCACTTTATGCTGTATGAAGTGAGATTTTGCAGGAAAGAATGCTTCGTGACCTTAGCTTCGTTGTGCTTTTGCTAATTTGCCTTTTAGTAAGTTAGTCTGAAGGCAGAGAATGATTTTGCCCCGTAGCGATACTTCGCAACACATTTAAGAAGCCTTGTTCAAAAAAAGCTTTAGACATTGGCTTAAACACAATCGGCTACGCTGTGCCATGAGGTTGTGCTATGGTATTACCTGGAGTCCTGGGCATCTTCTCGTCCAACTGGATCCTTCCTGGAGGAGCTCACTCTGGATAGCCCAGTGAGCTTTCTTCCCAGGGTGTCATGAGAAGAAAGGAAAGGATGTTACAAGAGCTGGTAGTCAGGACTCGCCCCAGTTCAAACATGAATGGAAATATTTCAGAGTTTAGGCACAGTCATTTTGGAGCTGTTTGCATCCCTGAACTGTTGCATGCCGTGTATTTAACCTATGTCTGAGAGATTATTCTTTGGGAACAGGGCAGAGGAGTTACAATAAACATTCTATCCCAGGAGGGAATCAAAAGGAGTGGAAGAGCATCCGCACTAAGTGGTGTTGCTCTCACCTAGCGTGAGATCAGAGCTTGAGTCCCTGCTTATTTCTTTTCAACCTCCCAGGGGCTTTTCTCTGCTCTGACCACTTGCATCATGGAGGAAACTTATGAGATACTGCCTAGTTTTTGGTTTTTTTTTTCCACAATCAGCATGGAGTTGTGTTGGACCAGATCAAGCAGTGGGACCTGTCAGGTGGACCTGCACTCATGTTCCTTGTAGCACTTCTAAAGAACAGCATAATGTCATTGTGTAAGTAATGAAATTTATGGGAAATTATTGATGAATGAGTAGAGTTAATGAACTTTCTGTTCAGAGCAGAAATTCAGCTGGAGTTGACCTGGACGAGCTAGTTTAGCCTGGAATTCCATTAACTTGACTTGGCTTTGAAAGAATAAGCAGTTCCTATTGAGCCATTCAGGCCTCTTGGGAAAATATGTAATAAAGCGTTTTTCTAATATAGTTCATTATTTAGCTGAGAAATCAGAATGAAGGAAACAAATTAGTAAAAAGTTACATCTTTTTAGAAGTCTTTTCCCTTTTATTACAGAAAAAATGCCCTAATTAAAATTCATTTTATCTACTTAGAGTTCATAAAAGTGCGTAATTTAGATATGCTAATAAGTAGGCTGTTTTAAAATTACAATGTATTTAAAATATATATTATGCAATTAGTATTTTTTAATGTGCACTGTTTACCCCAAAGATTTAACCAGCTCCAAAATATTTAAGGTAATTACAGACAAATCTTCTATAAGAAACTCTTGCGGGTCACCTAATCACCACCTGTAATGAGCATTGCACGGATGGTGTGAGAGTAAACCAAATGCCTTGGCTTTGTACGTGGAGGATGAAACGTATACTACTGATGATGGTGAAAATGTGTCCATGCTTTGCTTGGTCCATGTAAGTTCTTATATTATGCTTCAGTCCTGTAGCATCTCAACATTTCCTAGCACTGTTTTAAAGGACTTGACTAATACCTGATGTTCTTTCTTCCACTCTCCTGCAGGGAGGCACGGTCAATGGCAGCTGGTGAAAGCAAAGACTTGAGAGGTTAAACATGACAAATGTGAGCTTTTGTACATGGTGTAACTTAGGGAGAAATTGTGCGAAGGACCAGCACTGAGCACAGGTGCAGGGTAAATAAATGGGCTCTGGCAGCCAGCAGCTTGTGAGCTGTAGCAGGCAGCAAGGCAGGGAAATGAAGACTCTGAGGAAAGTGGAAGAGGGGAAAAGAGACGGGCTGACATGCAGCTCAAGGCAGTCTGCCTAATTGGCTTCAGATTTACAGGAAAGTGAAGAGCTGTGCGATATGAACATACCTGTGAAAAAAGTCATTTAATAAAACTGAGAGTCTTCCAAATGCTGCAGAGAAGCAGATTGAAAAGTTTCCTGTTCACTCTGAGGGAAATTACGTACATTTCTTCATGTGCAAGACTGAGCATAGTTTATATACATATATATATATATATATGTAATACTCCTGTATATATATAGAATACTCCTGTATTATATATATGCACACAGGAGTATTTTTTATATCTATATACAGGAGTACGGGAGTATTTTTTAATATATATATAGACACACACTCTATATATACAGGAGTATTTTATATATATATAAAATATAGGAGTATTATACATAAGGAGTACAGGAGTATTTTATATGTGTGTATATATATATATATACAGGAGTATTATATATGTATAAATACAGGAGTATTATATATACAGGAGTACAGGAGTGTTTTTTTTAATATATATATATACACACACACACTATATATATACAGGAGTATTATATATATATTTGTTTTTCTGTTTTCTACAAAATCAGTGTAATTAGCAGCAGCTGGATGTTTCCAGGCAGGAATCATACATCCTAGTGTGAAAAGAGAGAGATCCATTGGTACAAAACCTCCAGGGTGGGTGTTCCGTGGTTGTGTAATGGCCCTCTTTGTCTGTCACGTGCCGGCGATTCTGAACCACTGGCAGATTTTTCTGCGTGTGCGCTTTTCTGCAGGTCCCGGAGGCTTTCAGCAGCAGCTGCAGCCGCGGTGCCCGCCGCAGGCTGGCTCTCCTGCAGCAGCAGCCACGGTGCAGCTTCAGGGCCTGGGAAAGCAGCACCTGCATCAGCAGCATCTGCATCTGCCTTAGGTGTCCCTGGGGCTGCAGGAGCGGAGGTTTCTGCATTTCCCAAGGATCACACTGAATGGATACTTCTGTCCCTGTACTGGCAGGAAGTTTTTTAGAGAAATGTGTGTATTAGAGCAGCTGTTGTTCATAGAATATAGAATCATAGAATGGTTTGGGTTGGAAGGGACCTTAAAGATCATCCAGTTCCAACCCCCCTGCCATGGGCAGGGACACCTCCCACCAGACCAGGCTGCTCAAAGCCCCATCCAGCCTGGCCTTGAACACTGCCAGGGATGGGGCATCCACAGCTTCCCTGGGAAATTGTTCCAGTGCCTCACTTCTGATTATTTTTCCTTTTCTGTAGACCTGCTGTAAAATAGTGACACTGCTGTTGCTATTAATTACATTTTCACATTAGATATAAATCCTTTGTCTTTGAAGCAAAGATGAATATTTATATGAATGGCTAATTTACCAGTACTGGGAGCTGTGATCTGAACCAGAACATTCAAGACAGGTTATGAATTCTACAAAATACCCCCTGAAGATAATTTTTATGGGGGATTTGGAAATAATTAAAATTTCTAAAAGATCAGTGTTCTCTAAAACTGAATTTTGCATTCATGGCTAGCTTCCACAGATAAGATAACTATGATTTTTATTCCTCAGAACAACTCTTGATCTGCTGTACTGAAAAATAAAAAAGGAAGCAATTACCATTCTTGCTGTGAAATTTCATAAGAAAATTATATTTATCATATATCATCAACATTACATAGCACAAAGCATAGCCACAGTTAGGAGCAGCTATTGAAAAAGGTTCAGCTAAGTGGAGCTTCATGATTAAAGAAATGTTATAGAAAGATCAACTAGAATAGAAAGCATCTGTGACATTATATGGGCAATAAAATGTATTTGCAATGCTGTGGCAAAGCTAGACTGTTAAGTAGTGCCATATTACCATTCATGAAGATATATCGATCTGATGTTATTAAATGTAATTCTCTTTGTGCTACGATTTGCTGTTTAAAATACAAGGAGAAGTGATTGTTCTTTACTCGTTCAACCTTTCACTTTAGATCTGAAGATTTGTGTCCATTTTTTTCACTTCATTTTTTTCCCCAACCAATAGCAATGACAAGTGGGGACATGGGTTATGGCCCCTCACACTCAAATTTGAGCACGTCTCTAGAGAAGAGTTAAAAGGAGGTAAAGATAGCCATGATTAAGCTGCTATGCTGGAGTGATATCTCTGCTCTACTGGAGAGGTCTCATGTGGGTTACGGGATATTTTTAAGGAACCTGTTGTAGATCTAGGATTAAGTGTGACAATACTCCGAGACACTTCCCTGCACCAGACTGGAAATTCAAATATTCATGCTGAAAGACTAAAATCATGTACGGAAAACAGATTTATCTGTGTGCCCTGGGTGGGGAATCGCAACTGTAGAGCAGGTGGGTATTTAACCCAGCAAACAGAAAAAGAAAAAGGGATAAGTGTTCCTGAAAACCTTTCTCTCTCCTGCACTTCACAGGGGCTAAAGCACTAGCCTAGGAAGTATGGAAACCGGGTGTTGGGTCTTAGCATCAAAGGACTCAAACTCACATATTTTTATTTAGAAAAACAAAACCAGTGCCCCATATAGGGCCATAAGCAAAGCTATAGGGCTCTGGGTCAAGCTGAAATATGAATGTCCTTTGAATCTGGGTCTCTGCTCTGAAGGGCAGGGGGGCATGCAGAGGACAAAGCGGAAAGTTATCTGACTTCATGGCCAATTGGCAGAAGCAGCAGAGAGGTTTAGCTATGGGAATATAGTGGGATTTGCTAATGTAATCTAGATGGAAGCTGAAGTGCTTGGGGACGAATAATCAAAGAGAACTAAGATGGTGTGAACCCAAAACTCAGAAGAAATTAAGGATGTTTAAAACAACTAATTCACAAACAAGATCAAAAGTACCAAAATACTGGAAAACAATTTCCTTAGTATAAAAACATACTCATTTAGTAATGGTAGATCTTTGAGTAGAGTGGCAAAACTTGTCTTCAAAACAGATCTGCTTGAAGAATGAGATCTTCACTAAAAATGCAATGGGTGAAACTTGCAGAAGAATTATGAAGCTTTTGCTAAACTTTGAATCGGGGATTGTAGGTAGAGAAAAATGGGGTGAAATTTACATTACAAGAACTTTTTTCACAGATGTTATTCAGCCCGAGGCAGCTCAACAGCTGCCTCAGGTCTTCCCTGCCCTCACTTTACATAGTCATTTGGGGATCTTAGATCCCTCTTATGTTTAAACCAAGAGAAATTAAGCAAAAAGTTGCAAAATTATGAAAGAAAAAATGGACCTATGAGCTTTTAATCAAACTCAACCTTCTATACACAATAATACAGTTTTTCAGAAGTATTAAAATATATTATACTGGTCCCTTTACCCTTTCCAGTTCATAGGTATTGCTTTTAATGCTTGTCAATATTTAAAGAGCCATAAATACATATCTGGCATTTTTGCACACGTGTTGCAGGTTCTGTGGTGTTTCCCAGTGCCAGTCGTACCAAAAGCATATGAAAAGGTGCCAGCTTTTCATGGTCATGATCAAATCACTTCTGCTTTTTACTCACAAATGGTGTAAATGAACAACGATCTCGGACTGAGTGGGACAAATGCTTGGGTAGTGATTGTTATCACTTACAATAGATGTCACTCAGAGCAATTTACTGACTTGCTTCTTAAATAGATATTTGTTCAACAAAGAGACATTTACATTTTAAATGTAAGTTGTTCATTATTAATAATAAACCCCATATTAATAAATAATAAATCCCATACCTATTTCCGCACAGAATCTTCAGATCTCAAGGTACTTCACACGGGACAGTAACACTTTAGTCTATCTTCCTCTCATAGTCATAGTCTGGACATGAAAAAGTGAGTCACAAGGAGGGAAACGCCAGCAGGGCAGTGGCAGAGCCAGGGCTTTGTCTGGGGGAGTTTCCATCATTCAGGTGAGGAGTATGCTGCCTCCCACAGAAGCTGGTCACTCTGGATGACTGAAAGCTTTCTTTAGCCAGGCAGAATGTCCCCTGAAGCGACTTGTTCTGATTGCCTCCTGCCCTGTCACCATGCAGCCGTGTGAAGAGCCTACCTGCCTGTTCTTTTATTTTGTCAGACTGTGATTAGATCACTCTGAGCCTTGTCTTCTCCAGGCTGAACAACCCTTCTCCTTCAGCCAGTGTTCACATGCCAAGTCCTGCAACCCCCTGATCATTTTGGTAGACCCTGTACCCTCTCCAGTTTTTCAATGTCTTTTTGGAACCTGGGGGGGAACAAAGGTGTGGCCTGAGAAGTGCTGATTGATAATCGCATCCCTTATCTGTTGGCTGTACTCTTGGTGATGCAGCCCAGGACACATTTTGCCTCCACCGCTGCTGCCAGGGCACGCAGCAGATTCGTGCTGAGTTTCCTGTTGCCCAGGCCCCCGAGGCGGTCAGAACCCAGCTTGACAATCCCATCTTGGGATAATTCTGTCCCAGATATAGGACTTCACATTTCTCTTTGTTAAACCTCATGCAATTCTTTTGGCCCAGTCTTCCAATCAGCTGCATATTACACACAGAATATAACATATCTGTAATAGACTGGCTATTATAATTCCAGTTTTCACACTACTTTGGACATTTCTTGTTTGGTCGTCCCTGAGCCGTACTCCAATGCGTATTGTAGATGGTTCCAGTCCAGCCATCTGTAACCACTGCTACTGCACTGCCACAAAGCTACGCTAGACCTAGCTTCAAATGAGCTTGCTCAGATACCGTTCAGTGGAAGCTGGATGGCTGTCAGGTAAATACTGAGCTGCGTATGCTCCTGCCCGGACCTCAGCCAACTCCAGCACCGTGAAAAGGTTTTGCAGTCACAGAAGCAAATGTAGTTGTTGTCGTGTTCCCATGCCCTGGCAGAAACGACTGAAATCCACAAGAGAGACTGTCCTAAAACATACAGTATCAATTTGTCCTCCACTTGATGTTCTCTTGAGGCCAGCGGCTTAGTTCCAGTTACGTAAGGCAAACTCATCCGCAGCAGGACTATTTCCCTTGTGCAAGAATTCCAATGTATTTCCCACTTGTTGTTAGCCAGTGACAGTACAATGGAAGGAATCATGTTATTTGTCAAGCACTCAAAAGTAGATGGCCTTCATGGATGGGAGAAAGGGAGCGAGGGAAGGGGGAAGCTCCTCCAGTCAAGTTGAGTATAGAGGGATACAAACCTCTCTTGTTCAACAGCTGCCAGAGCATTGGGATGTGCCGGGACTCTGCTGGACCCCCAGGATCTGTGCACACTGGAGTGCAGGAGCACTGGAAAAGCATAAATTCCACAGTAGATTCTTCTTGATTTCTAAATAAAATTTATTTCTCTTGTGCTTTCTCTGGTGCGTTAAATTAGAACCAGTTGCAATGTTGAGATTAAGAGATCCTTGCTGGCTTGCTGTCAAAGGTAGAGGACTTGCTGCCAAAAGAAGAAAATAAAATAGAAGGATACCTGCTTAATTCTCAGTTCCAAAACCTGATGATTTTTAGTGAAACAGGAGTAAATCCTTCCAGGTTTTACACAACCTGTAGATATCCTTAAAGCTGTGTTCCGTACATAATTAAATAGGTCAACCAAGGCCTTCCCATATATCTCGTGCTGTTATCTTCTTGCTAGAATGGTAAACACAGGTGTCTTTTTTTCTACCTTTCTTTCCAAATCTGTTGTTCACATGTTTCTGTTGTACTTCACACTGGCATACGGCTTGGCAGCCACTCAGCTGTTGCTAGAGTTGTGTTGTCATGCAGTTGATACTGTTTTGGCTATCCTAGGCTACCTCCCAAGATGCCTTTTTAATTGACATAATTTTATTATTGAAAATTAATTTGAACATAACAGGCACAACCTTTAGAACTTTTTGCTCACATTTGCCAAAGCTCTTTCATGACCCAAAGCAGGGCATCATAATTACGTATACTTGGCATAGCTCTATTTTCTGTTTTTTTCAAATTACTTTTTGCTCTGCTTCCAATTTTTATGTATATAATATAAAGGGATGCTAGTATGTATAAATAAACTGCTATATATATGTATATATTTATGTATGTATATTGTTAACAAAAATTGCATTTTTTTAACACTTTAAAAAGTATGGTTTTGCCCCCAGTTCCAGGAAAAGCTGTCACTTTTCCTGGGGCTGTATATAGTGCTATGATTAAGACTGCTGGATTCCAGAAACACGGATTCAGTTCGTAACTCTATCATGAGGTTTCTGCACAATCTTGTAATGTTGCTCCCTGATTCAGTTTCCCAGCTGTAAAATGAAGATTTCATTATCTCCTTTGCTTGTCTAACTTGTTCATTTTCTAGGCTTTTAGGGTGGAATAACCAGTTGATGTGTATGTAAAGTGTATATTACAGTGGGTTATGTCTTTGCTTAAATCTGACGAACTGTACAGGCACTGAAATGAGGAGCAAGGGAGCAGAATAGGGTTTACAGATGTGTCCACTGGAAGCTTATTTATCATATTTGGCTTTTTGAAAGTAGAAAATGCTATTGATTTACCTTCTAACTGCTTCTTGCTGGAAGCTTTCCAAAAAAAGTGTGTTTTACATAAGTATTGTGTGATTTATAATGAAATGGAAATAGTAGTTTGAGACTGATGAAACACAGCTTAGTTCTTTATTTTGAAGGGAAATTAATCATTAGTTGACTGAACAGTGTAATACATTATTTTTTCCCAATCTTTGTTGATGCAGCCTGGCTAAACTACACAAGTATGTAAAGCTGAATTTAACAACCTTCTTCAAAGGAAAATGGGAAACCTACGGTCTTTGAACTTTAAAATCTATGTCTTTTGGAGTCCTTGCTGTAAATAAGGATGTAGGACCCAAAGGAACAAAAGTTCCTTTGTTTATCCAACCCAAACTGCTACTTTAAACACCTATGCAGAACTTCTAAACCCTATTGTAGTCTTTAAAACCCATTTACAGTGGCTTCCTATTCTTGGAAGTGTCAAAAAACTACATGAAGCTTGGCCTTAAACCTCAGCAGTTTCTCAGACCAGGTCTTCTGCTCTCATTCCACCTGCGGGGCTCTGTATAATCTTCAGGCCCCAGCTGGAGAACAGCCAACCAAACAGGTGGCGATAAGATTTTGGAGATTTTCTGGATCTTATTGGAAGTAAAAGGCTTGAAGGGCTGAGTCTTTGGGAAGGTGTTTTTTACATTCCTACACTTGGACTTGGATTTTATTTCACAAGATGCTGCTACCGCATTGGCGTAAGAGTGCCTTTCTTCCTACTTTCATAAGGAGGGACTGATTTAACTCAGGCAACTATCTCCAGAAGAAGATGGGTGGTTGAAGCACTCCACCTCGGCATTGCATTCCTGTCTGACAGGAATTAAATCCTCACACATACACTAGAAAACTGTCCCCGCTCTCTTTGGCAGCAGATCTTCAGCACAGCTTTAGAAGTACATTCATTTTGTATTTCTCAGTCTTCAAGGGAGACTATGCATGAAACCCACTGGGCTACTCTTTTCTGCTGTAGCACCTAATGAAATCCTTCAACATTAATTATGATACAGAGGACTGCAGAGGTTGCCTCCAAAGATAATTCCAACTGGCTCACCTTCCTAAGTTTTTATATAAGAAGGGAGTCTGATCCCCATCCACGTGTGACTTGAAAGCCCAAGGCTTTAAAGTGGTGCCTTGCTCTAAGCTGTACTTACTGTTCCACCACCAGCAGAGAGAAACATCAAACCCTTGCACTTGGGTTGTCTTCATGTCCTGACCTCAGAGGTTTCTGCTGCTGTCTAAAAATATTTCCTAAGTTGGCACGCTGAACCCCCTTCTCAATTCTTACTCCGGTACAAAGCTTTTTGGAAGAACTTACAACTCCAACGTATCTGAGAGTGCATCTGTGAGCACCACACTGATGCCCGGCTATATTATCTGAACCCTGGCTCACACCATCACCTCGATGGCAGCCATACCACAGGTAGGGCTGGGATTAAAGTCCCAGTAAAGTACATCCACACTTAAACTGCTGTCTTCAGAAAGCTCTGCCAAGCAGCTGTGCCTCATGATACAGAAGAATTGCAAACTTACTACTTACTTCTACTTTCTCTTTCCACAGAAGTAAGGCACAATCACCATTAATCTTTAGGAAGAGATCACTTTTCCTAAGAGGCTTTTTAAAAAGTAGCTTTAAGTACATATAAGTAAGGCACAATAACATAGGTATTTATGTACAAGACGACGTGAATGACTTCACGATACCCTTGTAATATGTTCTTTTGATTCTTTATTATCATCTAGGATATATTTTATTTATATCTAAATCTCTGCCAAGACCATGGGTTTGAAACCACCTGTTTTTCTGAAGTAGTCTGGTCCCAGGCCATCTGGCTAACTCGCCACATAACGAGATTAAAGGCATCTGGGATTGAAACAGAAATGAAGAGTAACCCCTCATGGCTGATTCCCTTTGGTGGCACAACACAACAGACATCAATGCAACAACTTTAAAGTGCTAAAATAAAGGTATGAATATGGGGCAGACTTGAGCCAGGCAGATGATGAGTGATGGGTGGATTGTGAGTCCTGATTTATTCATTAATGACATACAGGTCATATGCTGTACCTTCTCCCATTTGCAGTATTTGTTGACAAGTGGTTTGTCAGCTGTCAGTTCATTTAAGGAGGATGATAACCTCATGAGAAACTAATGAGGTTGCTGTATTTACATTAGTTCTAATGTATTACTCAAAATCACCAAGCTCGTGGATATTAAAAATACTAGGACTGGTAGCACAGCAGCTCTTCTACACCTTGATCCCGCAAAGCATTGCTAGAAAAGGTAAATTGTTCCTCACAGACATAATAAAATGGGACTGTCACTCAATGCACCAAAGCTCACAGATGTCTGTGGCCAACGTGAGTGTTTAACAGAGGCAACAAGGCGCCCCAAGCAGACATGCCCCTACCTAAGTTCCCATTCAGAGTTGAAAGAGCTGATTTTGTGAGTCAGGAGACTTATAATGTGGGGTCAGAGCAGAGGAAGGAATGGAGAGGCAAGGAAGAAGATATGAAAAGACCTAGTAAATTGAAGCTATTTTTGCAAAAGATTAAGGGTAAAATATATTGTCTAGGGATGTTTATTTAATACGTAGAAAATTTAAAGAAGCAAAGTGATTTTTTTTTTTTTTTTAATAATGTGTCTTGAGATTTTATCTTTGAGATCCAGCCAGGAGTTAATTTTATGCTGAACATACAGAAATATCAGCATCAGCTTGACTCCAGTAATAGGTCTGCCATAATGACTTTAGAAGACAGACAGAAATTGTTTTGGCTTTCAGATGGATGAGTATTTTGCTGTGTAGGAAAGTCCAGTCTGCTCTTTAGCTTTGCCTGTCAAAACAGTCATAAAGACTTCATATTTTAAGCCACATAATCCATTCACTCCTTCTATCATGTTTATAATATGAATAGGTTATATTACTCTCTTTGTCTTTCTATGTTTAGGATAAAATCTCTTCCCCCCTCTCGCAAATCTGTAATTTGCCTTTCAAATAGGTGCCTATGCTGTATTTTATGGGAAAACAAGAACATGGCTCTATTCTGTTCACTGAAAGATGAATTCTTATGCCCTGTGTAATGAGAGTAAAACTGAGTAAGAAAAGGTTGAAAAACGTAAGAAGAATATGTGAGCACGATAAGATGTATTAAGCACTGAGTAGACTGTACCAGAGCCAGTTTTAAAAGTTGAATTTCTTTCCCCTGGGTAAAATTGATATTTAAAAAACAACAACAAAAGAATACTTTTTGACTTTGAGCAAATGCCTTATTTTTTAGGTATTTTTAACATTTGACAGAAATTCTGGAAAGTTCTGATTTTGGAAATAAACTGTTTCATTACTGTATGAATAGAGATTGATCTTATTCTGAAAGTATTTATTTCCACACAGGGAGTTATAATGTTAACGTTGGGTTACCTTTTCAGATAATGAAACCCACACTATAAGTTTGCTTCAAGCCCACATTATCTAAAAGTGGAGTAGACAAATTCCTGCTCAAGATAATTAACTTTGACTGGAAGCTTAACTTCTATAAAGCTAAAACTAGAAGAATTGAATCCTCTCTGAAGTGTTTTGATGTTATGAGATGAAACTGGAATGTTGAAACACATCATTGAAAACACAGAAATGTTGTCTAAAAAAAAAGAAAAATAGGTCTAAGATATCTTCTATTTTTGCTAAACATATTTTTAGCTTAAAATTCTTCTATTGATTTTTATCTAATATTGCTGTCTTTTAACATTGATAACCACTGTAAACACGTTAATATAAACAGAGACTTTCATGTAGTACTGTGTAAAAGCAGTTTTCTCTTCTTATATTTTGATTATGCAGTTGGATATTTAGGGAAGCTTCTCTCCAGCCATCCCTTCCTTTAAGAATGAAACATTCCTTTAAAAATGAAATAGTGACCACAGAAAATTTTGCCTTTTATATCTGGACATTTTCTCTACAAAAATGACAAGCAAACAAAAAAAAAAAGTCAATGCAAGAATTTTGAAACGTTCTCAATGAGTGACTTCAAAGTGAAGGCTAATAATTTGCACAGAGTGAAATCAAAGTATCTGTAAGTACTGGTCTCATCCCTGAAAATAACTTGCAGGGTTTTTTCACTGTAAAATTAATTTTACTGTTCCTTCCCCTTTTTCTTGGGTGGAAGATCTCTCACATCAACAGCAGTTTCTTTCAGTGTTATAAGTGACCTTAAATATATAGGAAGTGCTCTGAAGTGGCGTGTAACAAAATGTGAAAACAGAGAACAATTCTCTTTACTTCCAGTAATTCTATTCTGAGATATTTTTTTTTTTTTTGTAACAACTGACATCTAATAGTACTCTAGACTTTGGGGACAATCACGGACCCCATGAATTCATCTAATCCAGTCTCCACGATGAAGGTGAGGCTGTTCTCACTGGGTGTTTATCAAAACTCCACTTAAAAATTAGCCATGATAGCATTCCATAACTGGACTCATTAACCTGCTCCACATCTGAATTATGCTTAGCACCATGATAAATTGCAAGTGAAATCCGTACCTTCCTGCTGAAGAAAAGGAAAGGACATCTCTTCACGGTAACAATCTATATGTATGTAGGGACTGAGATCTTACCCGATAGGTGGGTATTGAATAAGTAGAAAAAATTCTTTTCTTCCATTGAGACTGATGAGGACTGATGAGCTGCCTGGGTCCATAACAAAATGCAGTGCAGACCTATTTATATAACAGGAAGCTGATGGGTGAAAGACCTGCTGGGGAGAAACATCACGGAGAAAAATGTATAATGTTTCTATACAATTGATTCAGCAGCTAATTAATGTAAGCTCAACTTTACAGATCTATAAGAACTGAGATGAAATGAAAATGAACAAAAATAACTGCCTATATTGGAAATCTTTTCCGTTGAACTTTATCTCCATTGAAATATCCAGGAAAATTTTTATTAAAAATCAATGTTGGAAAAAGTTCAATCGGCTTTAACCATCTGTTGTCTTACTGGAAACTCTATGTGCAACTTGCAGTTATCTGTGTTTAAATATGATGATTCAAATAATTTCACTTTTTAAACCATCAGCAATTCTGTGTAATTTTTGACTTCTGCTAAAATGTATAATGCTGTAGGCTGAGCACTCTGAATCCTCTCCTTTGCTGTAATCCTCCTGCGTCACCCAGTTTCCTCTGCCCAGGGAGGCAGGTGACACGAGCAGTTTTCCCTCATAACGATGGGGATGGATTTCACCAGCTTGTTAGAGGCTGTCCTCCCAGCACGATTGCTGACGCTGCACTGCCAGCCCCACGTTCTCACATTGGTGAGCCAGCACTCAAAACCATTATAGCGGGCTTTTAAAAAATCGTATTTAAAAATAATATTTGTGCTTGCTTGTTTGTGAGTTCAAATCATTCGTTTGCTCTGCCTGTACAAGCCTTGTTCGTTAATCCTCAAAGGAAATGAACACTTGGCTGTCTCTTGGGATCTCCTGATAGGGATCCAGGAGCTGGCGGTGTGAGAAGCACGACACGTATTGTGACACACACAAGAGAGTCTCGTGACGGGTAACACTATGTGCAGTGTGTTTTCCAGGGTTTTCCAATCTGATTTGTGGGTAGAATATTCTGGCCTAGCAATTCTCAGCTTGTTTCCTGATAGACAGCCTGCTTTTTCCTTTCATCCTAATTATAGCCTCATATATCACCCTAAGTAAGCTCCTCTGTCGGTAACAATTTAACGTTTTACACACCTCTGCCTTTTAACTTCAGACTCCCTTCAGCTCTGTGCCTGCAGCGACTAAGATATCAAAGCCAGCCAGAGGTTCCACATTTTGAAGGGAAAATAAATTAGCAATAGTGAACCCGAAGGGAGCTTTGATTATCTTTGCCACCACTGGTGCTTTTGGGCTTTACCACTTTGCTCACCCGCACTGTACCCACTCCAGGGCTATCTTAGAGAAAAGAGAGGTTATAGCATCCAGACCTTTTAAATAATTAAAAATGTGGTGAACAGGTAATTTGCATGGATGCGTGACAGAGCCTTTACAGAGGAAAACCGGTCCTTGTCTTCTGGGTCTCCATCTCCCTGGGTGATGGAGCTCTGTTATCCTGTTGGTCAGAAATGGGACCATGATAGAGCCAGGAGGAAAGAGTTCATGGTTTTGGTTTTTTTGATAATTTTTCCCACTGTCCATTTAAACATCTTGAATACTTAAAAAAAAAAAAAAAAAATCTGGCTACAGCAGACTTAAGGGAGCATCTAGCAATATCTGGCACCTCTCTTTCAGAGGAAAATTCTTGCTTGAGGCTTGTGGTTTGTTTTTGTTTTTCTTGAGATTTCTTTAAAAATTCTTTTATTTCTCACAAAAGAAACACATCTTTGAGGAGAAAAGTTATGTAGCTTGTACTATGGTTATGGACTTACTAGGCTCCTTGGGACTTCAGCTGAATCTCCTGGAATAGGAAGGTGTTTAGCTTAGAGAGGAATTGGCGTGGATGCATGTGTGTGGGGAGCATGCAAAGCTCACAGAATACAGCTCCAGCCATTAACCTCCACTCATTGCTTTCCTGGGAAACAAAAATCTCAGGAACTAGATCTTAATTTCTGGGAGTAGGTAAGATAGCTTTTTCTTCCTCCCTATAATTACTGGCCGTGTCTTTATTCTTGTGTCTGTTTTTATACCTGTCTGAGAAAGAACTGGCGTCTGTCTCCATCCTGGCACTGCCACAATCCTAGACCCAAATCTACCTCTCCAATATCACCTGGGGAACCCCTGAAAAGCTTCAGAAATTGTTTAGCTCCACTCCCACAGGACCATCCCCGCCTGCCACAGTGGGGCCAGGCTGATTTCTTCATACATGGCCAGTAATTATAGGCTAATATATATGGGGCTATATATAGGGCCATCCCTGGGGCTGTTCAAGCAGCAGGTAGAGATTTATATGACTGCGGGATGAGCGCATTGCAAACATTTCAATGCACTGAAATTTCATGACAAAAATCCAAGCCATGTCTTGGTCTAGTTGTATCGCTTTGTGAGTGCTCACTTCTTGTGCTTTTCTTCTCTTTACCAGGGAAGAAATGGTTTTCTGTGGTACAACATGCATTATGCACAGTACTATAGTTCAGAGAAAGGAGCTGTTAGTTTTCTTCCTCCCAGCTTTTTACTAGAAGAAAAAGAAACACAGGAAGACATATTTTTCCTCTAACACAGAAAAAGGAGCTACAGGAAAACAATTAAATCTTTGGAGTTTCTTTCCCTGCTCTGATGTGGATCTTCTCCCTGGTACTTGTTAACTGCCCACCATCCTGATTTCTTGCAATGTTTCTGGGGAAATAACACCTTTTATGGAGTTTATTGGGAAAATCCCTAGATACCATTAGAGATAAATGTACCTTAGCCCCTCTGGTGCAGTTTAATTTCTGCTATTTTAAAATTTCTCTTTAATTTTTTATACAAGGAAAACCAAAGTCTTTGTTACATCTGCATTTGAGACAGAGATCAAGGATTAAGGAAAGGAAACGGTACACCAGTCACACATTTTTTATATGGTGGACTTCAGACTACTTCACTAAAGCACCTAATTTATTCCTAATTCTTATATGCCCAGTGGAATAATCCTTCTGAAGCAACTTACTTTCTTATGTAGACAGGGGAAGTGTCTTCAAGAGAAGCTGAATTTAGGATCTTCCTCGGTTCCAAAAGAACAAACTCTCTTCGTTGACTGCCAGGGGACACTTACTTTAGTGAGATTGCTAAGAAGATATCTGACCCTGAAGTGTGAGATCTGGGCAGAGGGAACCCCATCTCCTGTGTTTCTCTGGAGGACTTTCAAAAGAATTCCCTCTAGGAATGGATCTGCCATGATGCACTGAGGGCAAGCAGAATGAAAGAAAAAGCAAATTATTTCCAAAACGAGATGAAGAACCCTACCTCAGGACATCATGGATGAAAAACATGTAAAAGTGAGATTCTTATATGGAATTACAAAAATTTCTTATGTATTATAAAAAATTCCTTATTCTTTATTATAAATACTTTCAATACCTGTAAAAGGGGAACAACTGTTGAGCTTAGATCTTTTGAAACTGAAGAATCCTTTTTAGCCTATAGTATAGAGAAAACTTTTTTTCAAAAGAGGCCTCGAGACAGGCAAAATAATGAAGATTAACAATCGTAAATTCAGATTAAACACCACTACGCTGCTATTTCCTTCTATTTATCATGATTAATCTATGTGCTCTTTCCAGGAACACAGAAACCACCCAATCTGGTGCTAACAAGGAAAGCTGTTGGTATTTTAAATGTCAGTAGCGTTTCAATAACTCATTAATATTATTGCAGAGAAAACTAGAATCTGGACTGCTCGTGGCATAGTTTGCAAAATCCGTTTACCGAGGTTAAAGCCTCGTTGATATAATGGTGCAGAGGTGGCGCTGAGCTGTGATACCACTTCTTTGTATCCACTTTTATAGCTTGTTCTTACTGCCGTGCTGCTGATATCAGCTGGTTTTGCAAGGGCATTGTATTTTTCTTAGCAGAGGTGATAGGAGTATAGGCTGAGCTGGCTGGGCACTGCTGCTCCTAGTTTTTCGCTCGAAGAGCTGCATATGGCTTTCTGCCACCACACTGATTACGGGGACACGTGTTTTTCCCTGGTTTGGTTTGAAATACTGACTGCTGTCAACTGTAATTGAATAAGCACCTCTGTGGGTTGTTCTTCTGTGTATGCATGGGCTGAATATTCAATTTGCTAATGCATATAGAGC
Source organism: Rynchops niger (assembly GCA_013400035.1). Classification (NCBI taxonomy): domain Eukaryota; kingdom Metazoa; phylum Chordata; class Aves; order Charadriiformes; family Laridae; genus Rynchops; species Rynchops niger. Next base: position 253,969 of record VXBH01007638.1, on the reverse strand, counting down.
AGAGTTATAATTGCTTTTGCCCTCATGATAGGAAACCCTCCACCCGTATCTTTAAGGTTAGTTTCAGTTATTTTTTTTTATGTGGTCCTTTTCCTCAGGTGTCTTCTCAGTCCTCGGAGGGAAAGGTAGGAACTGAAATTCTGTTTTAATTGTGACTAAAAAGTCAATGAAACAAAATATGTTGAGACAAATCCAAAAAGGTCTAAATGTTTAGGAAAATACCTTAAGTGTCACCTGAGTGAATATTTATTGCATAATTGTAATATCTCAGTCTTCAAATGGCAACATTATTACACAAAATTTTGGATATTTATTTAATTTGCTAATATGCAAAAGAACATTTCTAATAACATTAATAATAACTGATGATTGGTTGTTAATAAATTTTTGTGGCAATATTCTTGACTCTATCCCCTAAAGAAAGCAGATGTGCAGAGGAAGAAAATGTGAGCAACAAAATTTTTTGCTGCTAGCTACATGGAAAATGATTTTAATAGAACTCAGCATTCACGGGGTTCCTATATGTGTACCTATACAACCCTCTTTCTTCCTGAGGAATTTTAATCAGTTCTGGAAAGCATCTGTACTCATTTCAGGAAAAAAAAAAAAAAAAAATAAAAAAATCTCTAATTCATTTTCAACTCATATGTCTTAATTCAGATTTTTCTAGAGAAAATTCTTTCCCGAATGAAATGCAAATTCATTAATTCAGAGCTACTTCTTGAAGAATAACATTTCCTTGAGGAAGATGGTATGCAAGTAAAGCTCCAAAAATCAATAGAAGATGGTTTGATTGAGATTTCAATTCCCTTTATTAAATACATGCGATGATATGTTATTTCCACACAATTATTCCCAAAGAGATTCCTTCACACCATGTCTATGAGAAGGTATTATTTTGTATATACTAACTGGATGTAAGAAACCTTTGAAAAACAGAGCAGTGAATGTGTCATCTAGGTTTTATTGTTAATTATTTTTATTGTATTATTATATTTGTAACCACCTGCTTTTCTACATACAATACTTTTCTGAAGGAACTTGAGAGGGGGGAAAAAAAAGCAAAAAGGGAAGCATGGTAGCTAACAAGGTGGCAATTTAGTGGTTAGGGTAGTTACTTGGAGACTGTATGTGAACCTCATTTCTTTAAGGAGGGAAGTGAGTACAAATCTCCTTTTATGTTGTCTATTCATGCATTCAAATATTATATGAGAAGAATGGGTGTATTCTATGGATTTGTTAAAAAAAATCAATTTAGCCTCAATAGCATTCTTGAAACCCTCATGTGCCATGAGCAATGTTTATTTCTTCAGAGGGCCTTATTTTTTCTCTCATTTGGGTTTAGTAGTCCTAGGCATGAGCAGGACTGAAACAATTGATGCTGAGGGACATTTCAAGTTAGACTGGGTTGTACCTGATGAATTTAAGTCCCCTCTAAATTATACCTTTTTCTTTTTTTTTTTTTTTCTTTGCTCCACAGCCAACCAGTAATTTCACGAAACATGTAATACCAGTACCAAATACCTAAACTTAGAGGATATTAAGGTGGAAGCTGAAGCTGCCTGTATGGTCAAGAGAGTCTCTTGGAAGGCAAATCAGGGTGCCTAAATTTGAAAGCAGTTAGTTTTTGAATTTAGGGGTTCTCATTGCTGTGTGGAAGCACACACTTCTCTCTGCTGACTGTAGAGGGAACCTGGGCACCAAAGGTAGGTGCTTGCAGAGGTGGTGTCAGTGTTCTCCATTGTGTGTAGACTGTACGGAATGGCAATTAAAGCGTATGGTATATGTCTGTTTCCTGGGTTATTCTGAAGTGTGCGGCAATAAGACCTTTCCTGTACCTTTTCCTGACAGTTTACTTTGGAAGTAGAATTTGCATTACACACAAACGGGTGCACATGGGTGCTCATCGTTTGCAACTTTTAGCATGAAACATTCATCTTTGAAGATAATTATTAGGTTTATGTTTTAATGTTAGAAATCACTATAGCTTCTTTGTCTGCAATTTGGTTTGGAAAGTTTAACCCTTATGGTAAGTGGTAATAGAAAACATATATTTCTTACATTCTGTTTCTGATACATGTGTACAGACTAAAAATGTGCCTGAACTAAAAAAGAAATAAACAAATAAGGTTGAAAAAGATTGGCCTGACTCTATGTATTTAGTGTTACAACAACAAAAACTTTCCATAACATAGACATGCCATTAATATGACTGTGCTGAAGGATCAGAGAAACTAACTTTTTCTTTTACCACTGAATAGGAAATTTATTAAAAAATAAAAACTTTCCTCTACAAATATTGCTTCCCTTTCATTTTCTGCATATGAATGTGGATTTGCCTGGATTTTTGCTACAGGTTTTTATATTTCTTCCTATATTCCACTTTTCTCTATGTACACAACATTTCATGGAATTGGCCGAACCCAAGTCCCATTCCCCTAGATTTACTTAGATTCATGCCTTGTGGACAGCTCTTTCCAGCTTATTTCTTTGGCTCCAGCAGTATTTTCCAGGTCAAAGTTAGCTTGCTTTGCTCATTTTTTGAGTCAACAAGAGTCTGTGAGACAGCAGCAGTGTTATGCTGAACTGAAGCTAACAATCCCCACGTCTCTGCGGGATTTTTTTTGTCTGAGGGGTTTTACTCCCCGCTAATGCAGCCGCAGCCTTTGATTAGTCAGCGGGAGGGAACTGGAAAAAGATTAAGTCCATGAGCTTTAAGACATGCTTGCTGAATCTTGCTCAGCAACGTGCAAGCCGATGTAGTGTCTTAGCCCCATGATTAACTGAGTGAAGCTCCCTCCTTAGCGACATTAAAACCTGCATAGACATGGTCCTGGGCATCTGGGTCTAGGTGGCCCTGCTTGAGCAAGGAGGTTGGATAAGATGACCTCCAGCACTCTGTGATTCTGTGAATTTCATGCCAGTGCATTTTTGTTTTTTTTCATAGCACGAAAGATCTGTTTTCTTGATAGGTCAAGTGTAATAATATCAAAAGGTGGCTTAATATTTGCTAGGGGAATTAATTATGGGTGATGCCTATATCATGACCTTTGGTTTGAGCTACAGCAGCTTATACCTAGGGCAAAAGGAAATGTACACTTAGCTTCAAGAGTAGCAGCCTCTGAAAAAATGGAGAAGTAAGTCTTAATAATACTTCAAATAATTAAGACTGTGCATTTGTTATACTTTACTGTCACTAGTTCTTTCAAGAGCCATCTGAGAAACCTCCAGGTTCCCATTATCTCTAGCTAACTGACAGAACATAAAAAGATTTGAATAAGAACTGTCATACTGAATTAATTGGACATGGCTAATATACAATGTAATACAACAGCAAAACATTTGCAGGCTATATCAAATAGCTATCTAAAAGAGCCACTTTATGCAGAACTTCTTGGAGAGATGACAGTTTGGCCTTCCTCTTGTAAAGTCCTGCCAATCTGCTTGTGTTTCAAAGCACACTTCTGAGTGGACCTGGATGTGACACCTTCAGTGGGTAGAGCAAACATCCCTCCCAGCCACCCAGAACAGGCAAGAGTCTTTTGAATTTTAGTCACCCACAGAAAATAGTTTTGTGAAGGCCAGGTGAAAGCCTTCATGTTCAGAGGAGGTTAGAAAGACTTGTGCTACTTTTCTGCAGGTTCAAGACAACAGCTGATGGAGAAGTAGCAAAGCGTGTGCCAGAAATCAGATAGCTACCCAAGTGAGGTGGAGGGCTTGAACGGACAGTGACAGGGGACGTACAGGTGTGTCACTGTCATTTTGTCACGTGGTTGCAGAACAGTTTGTGTGAGATTCAGTTCCAGACTCAGACAGCTAAATACAGGGGCCAACATGTAGGTGTTCACATGTAAGCTGCACGTTCCCCTGCAGTGGGAGGTGAATTTAATCTCAACTAGCTCTCCACCGACTGCAATGGCAGCTTAGGCACCTGTGGGCACACCGATACTTACATTCAGCTCCAAACTTGGAACTGAAAGCTTGCCCTTTGTCTCTGAGATGCAGACGTCTCCAGCGCTTGGAGGGGACAGCTGGATTTTGATAGTTGTTATGGACTGCCCTTATGCATCAGACACCTATCGGGCATCGCTCCCATAGCTACGTATGAAAACCGACATGGGGTGCTCAGTGTTGTCTGCAGGAGTCAGTAGCCGCATCCTTTTTTGAAGAGCTGTCATAACTGTGAAGATTACACAACTTTTCAGTTTCTGACAACTCACCTCTTTTACTCTGGCTCAGTGTGCTCCAGCTGGTGGCCTGTCTGCCAGCTGGGCTTCTGGGGAGGCTTCTGTTTGGCCCATGACATCCTCTTGGTTGTCTTTGCACGGGAACAAGAGGGAAAGGAGAGCATCCATCATCGACTGTGGCTCCCATAGTGGTCCGGGCTTTCTTAAAATGGTGGTCTTCACTGGGGATCTCAGCTCCAGCAAGTTGTCACCTGGCCTGTGAGGGAGAAGGGCCGGGGAACCTCGAGAACAACTTGTGGCAGCTTGGAGGCTGGCTGCAGTCCAAAGCTTGTGTGTGACTCTCATCACTGAAAAGGTTATTCCTGCCGTGGCTTGTTTGTAAAACGCCCTTGGAGATGATGGCTGCTACACAAATGACAAGTAATAAAATACCATTATAGCATAATTAGTTATTATTACCTCAGATGGCTAAACCTCCCGCCATGGTTATATACAACAGGAAAATGGAGGGAAGGAGAAAGTGGAAGACAACAACAGTGACAGGGCAGCATCACTGGCAATCTAGTATTTCTAAAAAGAAGCAGGAGTTGAGGCAGCACCAAGCCAGGTGCACCAGAAACAGCCAAGACTGTGCAGAAGTGACTTTGTCATTAAACTATGTGAACAAAAGTATAACTTAATTCAGCACTTTCCATCCGGTTCCTGGGAGGCTTCACCACCTCACTCTGAACTCAGTCTGTAAAATGGTTATATTTACTTCGTTTTCCAAAACAGAGTGACAGCAACTTTATCTATTACAGCAAGGAAGTAATCTAACGCCACTTTGATTGATTTGTTAAGCTGCTGTCTCTGGGATGCTAATTGTGACTGTAGCAAGGAGGGGAGGATACGCCAGGCTTGCTGCTCCCTTTCTGATGCTGGGACCTGAAGAAGGCACTTGCCTCATTTAAATGTTCCTTGGCAGGTTTCATTATGCCAGCAGCTTCAGCCTCACTGCTTGATGCCTTATATTGGGGCAGCTTTTAAGAAGATTGCTGTTAAAAGAATGGAGGATTATTTATTTGGCAAGGTCTTTGGAATGGGCACTATGTTACGGCCATTAATTCTCATTCTCTGCTTACATACATCAAAATGCAAGGCCCGCTTGTGAGATGTAGTTCTCCTTCCATTGTTACTGAATCTAAAGGTAAAAATTTTACTGGCTTTGTTGGAAAAGATTGATAACCATTGTAAATTTAATTCTTCATACTGTTGTCATTCACAGGACAAGTTCCCATTTCAGGATCATTTTATGATCTGAGTGTGAAGGTGAGTTCACCTGCAACTGAGAGGAGTGTCTTTCTGTATGTTATAAAATCTTTGAATATGGTGGGCAGCATGCATTTGGATATGTGGTTAATTGGGTAGAAAAAATGCCAGGTAATAAACAATCATACCTTGTTGCCATTTTCACCCCCTGTGCCGAGATGATGCCCAGGCTGATGCACAACTCCGTATATGCAGAGGCTAGAAATTCATCACAGTAACGAAGACATAGTAGCTACCAATATTTGGGCACTTCCTGCAAGAGGAGATGAATAGTGAACTTCTGCCAGCTTTAGGGAAAGCTGAGGACAATCTGTGAGAGCAGTTTAAGAAGAGGATATTTTTTTCACCCTGTGCCTCAGTTTCCCGTTAAGGCTTGTGGGGGGAAGGAATCTCCTTTTCCTGCCCTCAAAGTTTAAATATTTACTTTCTGAAATGTTGCTGTGATGTTTTGGAGAGGTTGTAGCTGTCATGGTTGACCTCTTCAGGCATTCATTTCAAGGTGCGCTGACTTGTGCCCTGGCCAGCCCTGGTGGGGTGCGGAAAGTGGGTGTGATGGCAGCTTCTCCACCCCTGCCTAGCCAGGGTATGTGGAGGGAATGGGCCTGAGCTAAACTGCAGAGGTACCACAGCGACTTCAGAGTTAACCTCATTCGATTTTAATCTCATTTGCAATTTTTAAAATTATTTTTTTATTATTTTCTTGAAAAGGTTGGTTGGAGAAGACCTGTTACTTGATGGAAAGTTTTCAACAGTCTCTGCTCAAATTCTATAGCATCAGGCCTTAATTATTTCCAGCGCGATCTTTGCAGTGCTTTCTGAGTAACCAGATTTAATAAATTGCTGTATTTTTAGGTGCATAATAGCAGGCTACCTGTGATTCAACATCTGTGTGAATTATATAAGTAAGGATAATAAGTTAACCCCAGAACTCCATCTCATAATCCACCTATTTCTGATCTTTCACAGACTACTTCTTTTTCCTAAAAAAATCCATGTTCTTTGGGAGCATTGTCTACACAGTTTGACCAATCTCTAAGTAATCCTGCCGTGTACCAGGTGCTGACTTTATGCTGCTTACCTGATGATATGGACCACGTGAGGACTAATTTTCTACACCTAGTATTGTTAAAACAATATATGTGAGCTGATGCAGGTTGTTCGCAGAATAATGTAATAGCATTGGTATCTATCAGCGGACCAAAACTGATGGTCTAATGAAAAATTAAAAATAGAATCAATAGAACAGAACATTTATTTATTCATGCTTTTATTGCCTTTTATGTAAAAAGTATTACTAAGCATATTATGCAATTAAAACATCAAAGGAGGAACGCAATGTAAGAGAGAGAAATGAAGACGTAGCGAAGAGGGAAGCATGGTTTTTGGAGGTTAGAAGAGAGCTAACAAATCAATGAACCTGTGGGATACAGGAAGGTAGTTCCAAATGTCAGGAGGTGCATTGACCTGTTTGAATGACGGATTGTAGCACAGAGGACATCGTGGCACAGGGCATGTAACAATATGCCAGTACAAGAAAGGTTGCAGAAATGTCACCTGTCAGCAAATGGCACTACACACCTTTATTACTGGAGTCATCTAGTATCGTGACCTTGTTGCATGCCATGGTAGACACTGTGTTGAAAACACACACTCGACGTATGTGTTTTGGTTAATATTCTGCTCTGAAAACATTATTTTAACACAACAAATACAGTGACAAAAATATGGGGTGAATGATCAGGAAGTGTCTGAGCAAACTGAGAGAGTGTGATATGGAAGTAAAAATCATGTTTTTGTTCATGTGTTCTGCAAAAGCTAAGAAAACTATCAGTTTGGGGGTTGGGCTCCACCAGAAACATATTATTTTTAAAAAAAAAGATATTCTGACAATCTTAGCATTTCATGGCATTGCAAGTTAGTGGCATTTCACCTGAGCGATGATGGAGCTTGTGCCGCTGTGGCACAGCCTAAGCAAAGCTCTGGGGCAGGTAACGTGTGTGGCACACACAGCTGCCTCTGTGTGGCCCTGGTCTCTCTCTAGGAACCCATTTGCACAGGTACCCAGTGGTCACCAGCACAATCACAAACACAAATCACAAAGTTATTTTGAGAGGTGGTTTAAGTCCCACCAGGAAGTCTCAGGAGTCACAATGGAAAGACAGCTCCTCCACCTAATTTTGCTGTGTAGCTGAAGCAGAAAATTGGTGACAACCAATCTGTAGAAGAAAACTGACAAAATTAACCAACAAATAGAAAATTTTTCTTACGTCAAAATTAACTTATCTAATGTAATGCTCACGGAACATGGGTTTTTTTTGTCATCAGACAAGCCCGTCTGTTTATAGATGAAGAGCATAAGAGTCTTCTGCTTCCTTCGCAATTCTTCCCCTTTGACTGACCATTGCCATTTCAAATCTGCTCGTAGATGTTGATGGTGAAAAAGGTCTGGGCTAGAAACATAAAGCTCTTGGCATCCTTCTGCCAGCACTCCATGAAGCAACAGTAGCTGAGGAGATGTTAGGGGAACAACCCCTTGGACGAGGGAGCGTGGAATGAACTGATGAGCAGCAATGCTTCCTGAACAGCAGAGGGTAAACCCAGAAAAAACCTGTCTACTGACAATGGGTCTTACACCAGCCAGGGATTTATTTTGTCACTTCACATTGAGTAGTCTCCTAGGGAATTGGGAATAAATAGTTACACTCTGTCCCGCTCCACTCGTGAAAGAAAATTCTCAAATAAACAAACTTTAAAGCAAATGGCCTTCACTGCACAGTGCCTTTTTCTGCCTAGTTTGCAGTTTCCCCAGTGCTCCTGCAGGTAATGTTGAACAATTCAGGCTCATTCTGCTGGGCGTGGGAGGCATCCACAGCTATTATACAGAAAGACACGCAAAATTTGTTGAGAGAGACAAAGATGTCCAGAGCAATGTAAGACATCCAGACTAGATGTCTGAGAAGGCCAGTAGCTTTACTCTTTGCCCACAGCAGATCTTAAACTGTCCCCAATTTACTTCTCTCGGACAACTATTTATGATATTCTTTAGACCGCTGCCTGAGATGGAGCTCCTGAAAAGTAATAGACTAGAGAGTCTCGATGTCCTGAGGGACCATGGTCTTATTACTTACCGAGCTCCATAAGCTGGCAAGTGAATAAGGAGGGCTTTGCACTGCAGGTAGCTCTGCTGAACACTTTAAATACAGCCATGGGCATAAATCGCACATGCTCACGAATACTCCTGGGAAGCATGACTCAGATAATATGTGACATTATGTGTGATAGTATTTTTCTGCGAGTTCCTTCTTGCTTTCAAGGGGTAATGTTATACTTGTAATAGTGGAAAAATTGTTAAACAACAATTCCGATCAAGCATTTACTAAATTGCACTTGTCCAGCCTATCCTTACTTTCTGCTTTAGGGGTCTGTTCCTGGCAAGCTGTAACAGGAATCAGAACAGAGATCCACGTCTGGATGTGTAAGCAGTGTGCTTGCTTCCCTGTGCGGGCAAAGCAGCAGACCTCACAGGCACCAGGAGATCTCCTTCCGACAAGCTAAGGCTTTCTCGGGAGTGGAAAGCAGCCAAATACCTCATCCAAAGTCCACAAAATATTTTTGCTTCTTTTTTCCTCTCCAAAACTCAGAAAAACAGGCTTGCTTTGAGATGGAAGATACACACCTTGGAATAAAGAAAAATACTAAAAAAATATTCTTGTCTTCCAATTTTCATTTTGCTAGAAAAAAAGGAGGTCTTAGTCCATACTTGCTGCTCTTTCATTGCTTAGCTCATCCTTTCCATCACTGCCTATCTCTGCTTAAGTTTTTTTTTTCTTAATTTGACAGAGAAATCATATTCAGAATGTGATAGCAATAAAGTTATCTGTTGTGTTAAGACCTCTGCTTCTTCAGATTAGTTGGCTGTCATGCTAAGGAAGCTTTTATTCATTCCCATCTTAGCCTGTACGCTTTATTTGCAGTGTGTTAGTTTGTCATTTCTTGGTCAGAACACACAGTTATCTGGTCCAGGGTTGTGAAAACGAATAAGCTTAGAGACCCGCGTGTGAAAAGTTCAGGGTTCTCGTCTCCTAATCTGATCTGTGGAATAACAGTTTTTTACAGGTATGCAATTGAAATCTTGGCAGTGAGGACAAAAAGAAAGAAGGCCAGATATTGTAAGTATTTAAAGCATTGACCTTCCACCAAATTCAGTAGACATTATCCGTATTAAACCTTTGAACATATAGAGTGCTGCAGAGATTCCCACTCAGTGTTTGTAAAGAAATGTGCGTTTTTGTAGATATGGAACTTGGGTCCCACAGGGTCAAGGCTGGTTTGGAAGTGAAATCGAGCAGCTTTATTAGATAACGGGAACGCTTTTGTACTTAAGTCCTGGTTTTCAGTTTAAGAAGAATTTGAACTTTCTGTGACTCTTTACTATTTCCATTTTCAAATGTTGACTAATTTCAAGCCAAAGTCAATAAGATATGAAACCAATACCAAAATTTAATCTTTCCTCAGACATGTGGTTTGATAACCCAGCAGTCACTGGATCCCTACAGTGACTGCAAAATCCTATATGGAGTACATACAGCACCTCGTCAAATTTGGTACCACTGGAAACTTAACACACGGTGGTGGAAGTTAAATTATGTTCTATTTAATTTTATCATCAATAAGATTGAGATTGTGCAGCTTGATGGCAGAAAAACGTCAAAGCAAAAATGAGGATTTTCTCTCTGAAGGATTTCTAGAAGAACAGGCATGGTGTTATGACGGTGCATAATGTAAGAGAACATGAGGACTTTGTAAAGGGCTCTTTATTGACAGAGTATATTCCTTCTAATACATATGAAGAAGAGTATTTTGTACAAAGAGTTTTCAGTAGAAGTATCTGAAATAGTTGCACATTGTTTGAGCTACTTCTGGGTACTAACATTGCAGCCTGGATGCTACTCTGAGCTTTCAAGTCTGCAAGACAAATAAAGAGATGTTGAAAGCCCAGGGCTGCAAACACATGAAGGTTTTCTAAGAATTCACTCACCTTTAAATATGATGCTGCAAACTCTGAGAGTCCTTGGAAGAAATGTAGCTCAAGGAAGAAAAAGACAGCACGGGAGATTCTGCTCAGTGAAAGGAAACGTGCAGAGTAGACATTTATATATTGAGTATATGTTCCTAACAATCTCTGAGAAGAGAGCAGGCATCTGTTTCCTAGGCTTTGTACTTCACTTTTTGTGAAGATATTTGGCTTGCCAATTCCACAATATTGAAATTGCAGTGTTAATGTCATATTTGCAAATACCTACACTCAAACTAATTTTTAAGGTGTTGAATCCTGATTATCCTGGCTAGTTAAGTGATTTGGTAGCCGTAGTTAGGAGATACCCTAAGCCTACTGAAAATCAGTGCCCATCTTGTAATGTGACCATTCATAACATTTGTCTGGACAAAATTAAACTTTCAGGCATCAGTTGGTCCCGTCTGGATCAAGGTGAAGGGTGGGGATTTATCCACTGATGCAGCAAAGAGGAATGGCCAGAGGAAGAAAAGTCAATTTGGCTGAACACTGGAGTTTGGATACACTCTCACCTACTGGGTTTCCACAACAGTACATTAATTTTCTGCTGACCATAACAGAAGAGCAAAACACCTGTCAATCCACAAGACAGAGCTTCTGCTTTCCAGGACCTGCACCAGGTCGCCTTCCTTTGCTTAAAGCTCATGTCGTTCTTCCATCCACCTCCTGTCTGACTTCCTTCTGCGGTAAGGCTGGAGGTCTGGCATACCTCTATTTAGAAAATGCTGCTAATGCTTGTGGACTCATCTGGATATTACTGACCTGGATTCTGACATTATCAAGGCCTACTGCCAGAATGAGATAAGGGAACCTAATGTCCTTCCTCTAAGCAAGAATTTGCCCAACAATTGCAGTAGTAATATTAACTCAAATTGAAGGTTTTTTCATAAAGGGAGACCAAAAGAGGTTGTCTCAAATATATTTGCTGATTTTATTTTTTTTTTAATCAGAATAAAAAGAGTGGCTCAATAAGAAGCTTGCAAAAGGAAAGAAGAAAAGTTCACAACAGTCTGTTTTCCTTTATTCTTACAGGGCTCCATGTTTGATACTAGGGGAAAGCACCACTCTCTGTGGTTTGTTTCTTACAGTTATCGTATATGTGAGAAAAGATGATGACAGACATCTGAGGTGGGAAGAGCACAGTTCCTGTAATTAGTGTTTGTGAAGACAACACTGGTGTCCCCGATAAAGGGAGTCTTCTGTCCTAGCCATACGTCAGTATCCAAAACCTTGCAGAGCTAACATCTCATTTCTCTGCTACTACTGTTTGAGACCAAAAAAGTAGTATCATTGCTGCAACTCACAGATTAGCTGATGACTGTTGGAGTCTGTCTATACCTTTTATCAGAATGTGATGCGTGTTTTTTGGATTGATGCTCATTCTGAATGCAGGCAAATCATCTGGCGTAGAGCAAAATTACCCAGTGACCTAATGTCCTGTCACTGCTACACAACTAATTATACGAGCACTGATCCACATAACATCCGTTATGTGAATATGAATGCCCATCTGTTCACTCCAGATTAATTGTGACACTGATAGCTCCACATTATGAAACTGTTATTTTTTCAAAATCTTCCATGAAAAGTAGAAACTCCTTTCAATCCCCCCCCCCAAATCCAAACAAAACAGAACCCTAAACCCAAACAAAACAAAAAAATGACCACTTTTCCAAAAAATGCAGGTTCATAAATTCAAATACTCTCTTCACTGCCAGATAAAGCACACCAGAACCCAAGGGAATAGGTCAAAGCATAAAACATGCCTAGCAGTTAGAAAGAAGATATTATTCTTTACCCAACCTTTTGATCCTAAGTAAGGTTTAAAGAAATGCGGAAAGGTCCAATTCATCTTACTTAACACTAGGTAACAATCTGGATGTCCATATCTGAGCTAATCTCCCTTTCAGGGAACGATTCCTTTGACCTATTTTGGATGTCTACTTTAAGGCAAGACAGTTTTGCTCCAGAAATGCTTATCTCTCCCTGCTTCTCCAGCTGTCTCGGTGAGATTAGTAGTTGAGATCTGGTATAGCTACTACACTGTAGATGTCTATATTTGGTAAGATCAATTGCAACCTCAACTAATTTGTGAGTAAATTGATTAATCTTGTATGTCACATCTCTTTTAACTTCTTTAATTTTCTCTTTGCTGCCACCTAATTTTTCTCAGATATTTTGATCCTTTTTTCTTTTGACAATTCCCCAGAAATCTGTGCAATTACAGTTTTTGCTAGCACTGTCCTTCTATTGAGCCAGAGGAAATAATCCAAAGAATTAACATTATTTAGTGTTTGTATCACTGTAAGTGATCCCGCTTGCAACATATATTCCAAGACCATTTTTAGTGAACTCCCCTAGAAATCTTCTCCCAGATCTTACAGATGTACTTTAAAAGACAAGCTTAATTTTCTGATACTTTACAATATATCTATTAATTTCTAAGTCATGCACTTTAAAACAATGCCATTAATTTGTGTGTATTTTGTGTGTATATGTAAATGCTCTTGTGTTTTAATTGTCTTTCATCTAGCAAACTGAGCAACACATTTTGATCCATTGGCCAGTAACTGGTGGCTTGTGTGAAGTTTATTAGTTATATAGTAGCCATTGCACCATTTTGCTTCCACTGCTAAATTACATTAACGGGCACTCAAAACAGATGAATGAAGCCAATGGAGTCATATCAAGGACGCACCTTAGTTTTGATAGAGAAAAACCAGCAGCGGCACTGACTGTTTCAAAAGAAGAATTCATAGTGCTATTTATTATTGATATTTCAAATGGTCCACAATGTTCCTATTATTAAAATATGAAATGTGAAATGTCTGTTCTCTGGACCATAATGTACGATTCATGATTTCCATGCAGTGTTTTTCTATGGAGAGTAATGGACAAACTTTAATTCTTCCTTATTTTTGCAAGAAAAAGGTTGATAATACCACATTTGGAGTAACAAGTTATGATAGCTGGACATATACCTATGATACTGTCCTTACATAGAGGCCTATGTTCTAGTTACATTTCATACTCCAGCAATTTTCATGTACTCAATTTTATATTAGGGATGGGATTTAATTTGCCTAATTTAAGAATTTCACCAGATTTTAATATTTTTGTATTTGTCCCACTTAATTCTAGATGTTTAAAATGTAGATTTTTTTTAAAATCTGGCCTAGTCTTTCTATGTTCCTTTTTTTTGGCAATGGAGAGAAATAAGTAGTTCTGTAGAACAATCCATCTCATCCTAACTAAGAGAGCAAGAACACATGATATAAATCATTTACTTGGTGGTTTTATTTCTGTACTGACCATGGTCATTTGCCAAAGGTACATACCTAATTGCTCGTATAGTCAACTGAGAGACATGGTTGTATTTGACAGTGCTTCGAGACTCACAAAGGAACTTACCTGACTGTAGGTGTACACCTGGTGTAAGCGTGCAGAAACTTCAAGTATACATACTGTAGAGAAGGCTGACTATACAGGAGCACTCAATAGGATAAAGAGGTCTAATGGGACAGAAGATGGACATTACTGCCTGGTCTTAAAATGGAATCTAGTTTTATATGGAACACAACATGTTTACATATAGGCCAAATACGCAGTGACCATCTCGAAGGAGCTCAATTTAAGAACTCTGTTCATGATTATTCCACGTGTCAGGCACTGTGGATGCGATTCATCTCATCTGTCTTGTATAATAATCATGTACAATGTTTAAAGGTGATACATCTGAGATTGTCTTTATAATTAACCAAGAGAGGAAGGCAATTCTCTACACATCTAAGCCTTTCTGCAATTCATCTGATCTATTTAAATACCTATCTTAGCATGAGATAAGCCATTCTCTAGAAGTCCATTTACTTCCTATGCAGCTCAGATGCAGAGGTTTACATTAGAGGTATCTGCGTTAGATCTAGTGAATCCCACCCAGTTCATCCCTGGAAGACAATGTCTCAAGTTACAAAGAACGTTCAATTTTACTTTTGTTCAAAAAAATTGAACCTCATTAAAGGACAAATGAAGTATGCTAGGGGAAGTGCAATAGACCTTCATTGACTCTAGAACTGAGAAAAGAAGTTGCCCCACCATATATTGGGGCATGATACATCATTCCCTGCACACCTATGCAGATTTTCATGCTGTAGTCAAACTGATCACTCTATTCACAAACTAATTCCATTTACTGAAATCTGATAATAATTTTGAAAATAACTGGAAATCTTAGTATATATCTTGTTTTTAACCTAAATTACTGGAACAAATCTCAGTTTGACTTTCATAGTTTGTGCAGACCATATGGTATCATGACATTGCCTGTCATGTTGCCTGTTTTTCCTTTAGACATCTGTATTCTTTGACATACGGGAAATAATAGCAAATCCAAAATTAGATTATTTCACAGAGAAAAACCGGCATACTATTTTTTTTGGGGTGATCAGGCATTAGAAAGACAAGTTATAGCCATATTTTTTCAGAAAACTTGTATTATTGGAAAGCTTAATATTGTTGTAATATTAAACCATAAACATGTGTTTCCTTCGAACTGTACCTTATACCATCTTGTGTTTGTGCGATATGATGTATTTATGCAAATTTTTTTTCTGAATGTTTTTGCTAGCCAGTGTTTATACACAATAGGTATATTTGATTCAGTGAGGGTGTTTATTAACAGCCATTGACATTAGCTATCTACTATTTCAAATCGTACGCAATAACTTGAATCAGTTATTGATACAAGAGATTAAATTGGGAGAATTAAAGTAGGTATGGTATTTTCACATGGTATTTTCTGTAAAAAACAAACAAAGAAGATAATGAAGATAAGTTTTTCCCATGTTTATGACTCCATTAAATGTAAGATAATCTATTTACTGCGGACAAACAGTTTAACAGCATTATATTCTTTCTTAATGAACTTCTGTGGTCATAATTTATTATTGTAGGAAATCATAGTGCTTAATTTCTTACAGAAGTGAGCCTTCATGTTTAATAGTGCTTCCTTTTCCTTGTCTTTGAAAGATTATGCAATTTACATATAGATAGAGCGCAACACTTCAGCAGGAAATCTTTTTGTGGGAACACAAATTAAAACAGCAGTTTCAGGAAATTAGATGGGGAGTACACAAGCCAAGTAGTTTATGTTTTCATGTGTCAAGTTGAAAGTTTAAGAGCTGTTTTGTAAATGAATCAAAAGCCATAAGCAATAATAAATACACAAAATTATTTAAAATCACCCCTTATTGGTACCTCTCAGGAAAAACAAAGAAATACCACTGTCAAAGCAAAATGTAGTTTAAGTCATAATATGATTTTGTCTTGAAATTTATGTAAACAAAATTACCAATTAGAAGACTTCTATTCAAAGCAAAGTTGATGAGGAAAATTTTCACTTCAGCAAATTTTCTGGCTGCATATGCAGCCTGAAAACCAGCTCAATTGCTAGTAAAATCTAGATAAATTGGGGCTCAAGCCACATCTTTGTAGTTATACAAAGAACTAATGTAGTGCAACTAATAAATCACAAATCTCTGAAGTGAAAAGCAGATATAAAAAAACTGTAATAGATGTTGTTGCAATTATATCTTGGCTTTTCCAATAAAAATGGTGAATTTTTATTATGATCGTTATGTCAACCGACCTGAAAAATAATGTCATAAAAGTTTTGTGGAATGGCCTGCAGTCATCTTGTGTCTTCAACGGATAATTTCTATTATACTGTTCAGTATGTTAGTTAAAGGCAAAGCTGAAATTGACATATAGAGGGACATAAAGGTCAAAAGAAGAAAGCTGCCTTTCACAATAGATTTCTGTATGGCTTTGGCAACGAGTCTGTCAACTGCTCACAAGATATGAGACTGGTTAGACAGTAACGTAAGGTCTACATTCACTGAGTTTAGATGAAATAACTTTCATAAACAAATTCAAACTACAAAAATAACAATTGTATTTTGGTTTCGATTAAATAGGCAATAAAAAAAATAGTAACAAAAAAATCAGAAAGCATATTTTACCTAAGTTAGATCCATTCTACATAGCAATAATTGGAACCAGACCAGTTTTAAGATTTCTTACTTTAAAAAAAAGGTTCAACCATGATTTTTTAATCAATACTTAACATAATGCCTCCCTTAAAAAAGTAATAAATGTTCATCTTTTTGTGGTGGTATGAATATCTTAGCAATATCTGACAAATTCCATTATCCCTTCTGAATGATTTACTAATATTAGTTCCTTCTGTGTGTAGGAGTTTATGAATAACCGAGTTGATGGAGAGCTAAAATACAATATAGAATAAAATTATATAATGGAAGCCTAATGCACCAATCGAATGAATGAGAATGACGATAATAAAAGAGAGATATTTAAAAATATCCCTACCTACTCAGAAAAATTAACCCAAGGAAGTATTTCACAAGCTTTACTTACAATGGAAAGGACACAGTTACCTGAACATTGTTTTTCATTGTATTTTCCGCTGCTTTGACATGGCCTCCAGCAGAGATACTACACATCTTGTCCTCTCTGCAGGCCCTGTGGTGGCTATTCCAAGGGTGTCTCAAAAGTCAGCAGGATCTTACCTGTGGGCAGCTGGAGTGAGGCCCTTTTATCTAATAGGCTGAGCTGAACGGCTGCCTAATTTTGTTAAATGTATTGTCTAGATCTCTGCAGACTGTAAGGGGAGCTGGGATTGTTACTGTCCTGGCATATAAAATAAATTTAGATGGTTTACGTTTAAGCTGAATTCTTCTATGTGTCTTTTGTCATGTGCTGTAGGTAGCGTAAGAAGCAAGAGTGTAAACATAGGTGTTATTATCATCAAGGATACACTAGAGCATGTGTCTGGCCAAGACAGAAACTATGGGAGACCTGTGTTCTTCTGGAGCAGCAGCTGCAGGCCTGGCAGGTACGTCGGTGTGCCCCTGGGAGGATGACACAAGGGGATCATGTTCAGGAACCTGAATTTTTCCTGCAGACTTCACAGTCTTCATCTCTAAGACAATCTTTGATTTTCTGCATACTCCATGCTTAACACAATGGTATCCGGGTACTGAGTACTTCACTGGTTCCCTTAGACACTTTTGTCATGCAAGCATATATTAAATACCCATTTTTCTGTTTAAGAATGGGGCAGATTTTCTTAATCTCATGAAGCTAGGTAAGCAATACCCGAGCATGTTAAAATTTCATTGTTGTTGTTTTTAAATGCAGGAATATTGGTAGGAAACAAAAATTATACTTATAAAAAAATGTCCTAGGCCCTTCTAGAAAACTCTTCACCTATTGAAGCTCTTTGTGAGAGATCTCTCACATCTGTAGACCAAGAAGTATCATCTGTGTTCACTAGCATCCTGAGGGGAATAGAAAGGAAATTTGTAGTTCTTAAATATAATGCACTGTAGTACCTAACACAGTATATCAACCAGTAAGATCATTCTGCAGAGGACAAATTGTACAATTTTTTTGATTTGAGTCGACCAAGTGATGGCAACTTGGATCATCTACTTGAGTTATATTGTTTACAAGACTATTAAGCTCCAAGTGCAATCACTGTTTGTTTGATATACCTTTTTGGGTTGACAAGGGTAAAATGCTTTTATCAGGATAAAAAAACCACACAGCTTTTGCAATCAAATACATTTCAGGGCCCACCTAGAGAAGCTGTTTGTGTTGAAATGCATGGGGCTGTAGGGGATTCCCCAAAGGTGCTGAAAGCACTGGCTGGCATGATTGTGCAGCCTCTGACTGGAATCTATGCAAAATCAAGAGATTGAGGGAAGTCCCTTGAGGACTGTGAAACGGACAAGGGAAGACTAGACTCGACTAGCGTTTTGACACACCCCACCCACCACCACTGTATTCGCATTTGGAAGCTGAGGAAGTGGCTAGATTGATATATAGATGGGTTTAAAATTGTCTAAACAGAGGGACTCAAAGGATATTAATCCATCACTCGACATCTCTTTAGAAGTTGCTACCAAGAGGAACATCCCAAGGGTCTGTACTGGGGCTGGTGTTGTTCAATAGCTTCATAAATGGCCTGGATGATAAGACAGGATATCCCTCAGGAGATTACAGAGCATGTCTGGCACAACAGAGCGTAGAGCTTCAATTCAGAGGTTTCTTGAGAAACTTGAAGAGTGGGCTGTAAAGTTCAAGCGGGAGAAGTGTGTTTTTCACCTGTGGAAGAACAACTGCATGTGTTAGGAACTGACTGGATGTGTAGCACCCGGCTGAAAAGCACCAGGAGGTTACAATGAAGCTCAGCATGAGCCAATGGTGTGCTCTCACCATAAATAAGTCAACCTACACATTGGGGTTTGTTAAGAAGATGGCAGGTAAGGCAGGAGAAGTTATTGTATGCAACAAAGTGTTGGTGAAGTCACACCTCGAAATCTATGTCTACTTTCTGGTCACCCCTGTTTAGGAGTGACTTGTATAAAAAAGGAAGAGTCCAGGAAAATGAGGTTTATGCAGTCTACTGGAACATGACCTGCCAGGCTGGAGGAGCTGCCCATGCCTAGTCAGGTGAAGATGAAGCTAAGGAGAGATCAATTAGCAGCCAACAGCTACTCGAAAGGTACTTGCTTCTTCATAGTGGTAAATGAGACAGCATCCGTTGAGTCTAGTTAGCCTAAGACACATCAACTTAGTGGTCTGAACATGCCACTGAATCCTTTCATTGGAAAATGCATCAGTGAGTATTTGTTGTCATCCTCTAACTGTTCCAGTTTCCTTCTCACTTGTCTAAGATCGTTCTCTTGAGAGGAATTAGTACGAAGTCAGCAAATTTAAACTGAAAATACGATATTCATTTTAACAATGACAGTAATTTTTCAATGAGAGCAAATAAACATTTGTACATCTTCCCAAAAGGTGCAAACTTTATTTGAAATCTCTGTGATTCAATACCTGTCTATAAAGGAATAGTCTAGTCTAATTAGGGGCAGCAGGTCCAATTCAGAGATTGCATTACTGAAGGCTACAATTTTTTCTATAGTCATGTTACAGGATCATCTTCATTCCAGCTGGCCCTAAAATGGAAGATTGATTCCCCTTTACAAAAAAGTCCTTTTTCAACACTGTCATTGTGCAAAGTAATCTTAAAATGCAGACATTAAGGCTCTGAACATATGCAAATAGTCAGCACTTGTCAGCATATGTGGAAAATCAGCATTTTTAGGCTATTGAGTTTCAAAATTTTTTACAATGTTCCAGTCTGAGGTTCAATCTACAGTGTAAAAGTTTCATAGTCTTCTGAAAAAGCAAAGTGTTTATCAGAGACTGCACAGTGCAAAAAAAAAAATGTCAGAGTCTTTGGAAGAAAATTTTATCTAGAAGAAGAGAAATTATTTTTAGACAAACAAAAAAACCCCTAAAAAGGATCAATGTAAATGACAATTCAAAAATAAAAAAATTCAAAAATAAAAAAATAAAAATAAAAACCTTGTGGCAAGTCTTCCAGTGCTTTGAAATATCATAAAGAACAGTTACGAGAAGTTTATTTTCTTCAGCCTGGAAAAAGGAAGTTGGAGGAAAATGCTGTCAAGGTAGATATAGTAAGTATCTGTTGAATAAACAGTGTCAAATATCCATATAGATTGGAAAAAGCACATCGATTGGTTTCTTAAACACGCTGTTCAGTGTAAACAGTCTGGCTATGCAAAAATGTCATGGTGTCTGGCAGGGTCATGAACAAAGCAAGTCCCCAGCAAAAACCCCAGATGCCCTTCCCCAAAGGGTCCTTTGGATCTAAGTAACGTGACACAGGGGTGCAGGAGCGCTTCTTGGGGCATTCATAAAATGCTGCCACTGGTGCAGATGAGGGCATTTAAGTGAAAGGGTGTTCTGAGAACATGAGCGCATTAGTCAGCCCAGAGCAAACGCCGCCCCTGCAAACAGCAAGTTATGGGAATGACTGATTATGACTTAAATAGTTGGGATTACTGATAATCTACACAAATCACACTAGGAGTGTATAATTATACCATGTGCTTGTATGCACACACAAACATGTTTGTACGTATGCACAGAATCGCTCTGCAGCATAAATACTGCTGATCAAAATCTTTGTTGTATGAATACTATGAGGCTGTAATGGAGAAATAAGAGTTACTGTTTCAAGCAGTTAATTGCAAACTATTATTATTTAAGTGATGTAATTTGTTTTCTGAAATACAACTTAAAAGAGAGAACTCGAAGTTTTACAGCAGTTATTCACTTCAGATGATGAAGTTCAGATCTCTGAAGCTGTACTTAAATATGTGAAAAATAAAAAAAATGTTCCTAACACTGTTTTACAGAAAACGCAGAAAAAAACAGAACACTGATGTGTTCTGTTAGTGCAAACACCAGGCAAAGCGAGGCAAACACTACCTTTCTGGGGTACATGCTGTGCTTTCTGAGCAACACATCTCAGATTCACATAAGGATGCTGTGCAACTTTTCCATGTGTTCATTATCTCACTGTAGTTTTAGACAACGTAAGTGGAATGTGGAAATTACCATCAAATGACATCATTTCTTTCCCTCTCCCACTCCAGGAAAACATTGCCTTTTTTTTGCCTGTTTGTTTGTTTGGGCTATTTTTTTTTTTTTCATTCGCTTGCTATGAGAGGAACCCAAAGCACTATACAAAAGGCGTAGGACGATTGGCATCGGTATTTGTACTGATACTTCCTCTAGGGCCTTGCCCCAGGCTCCAAGATTTGGGCCTCTTCCAAATGAAAAAATATAGTTCTTATGTTTAATAAAGCTATGCATTTTCACACTCAGAGGAGTGAATGGAAGGAATTTCTGGGTATGAAACTGAAGCTGTGGACTCAGTTGTATGTTTTAGTATGTTTTAGTTTAGCCAGTTGACTAGAGGGCAGTTCACAAATGGGGTAGCGCATCATAGATCCACAGCTCTTGATCTTATTTTGTGTGACTTTCATTCTTAATAATTTTAATTCATCAAAACTTAGTTCTATTAGGAAATATCACATATACTAACCGTTATTGTCTATACGGTAAGAGCTAGCGCAGCTTGTTACCTCCCTCTTCCTTCTCACTGCTAACAAGACGATAAACCCTTAAGAATAAAAATCTTCTGCTGCATTTGCATAAAAGCCTGATAAAATGATGTGTTTTAAAGCATGACTATACTGAATAATCCATTTAATTTAAGTATAACCAGAATTGTTTATAATGCATTGACTAGAACAGATGATCCAAATCTGCATCTACTTGTCGTTTTTGCTCTGTAAAGTACTGGAAGCATTTAAGATACTTGAAAAAAGATTTATAGAGCTTTTCTGACTTGCCTCCTCACCTTAATTTCTTGCA
>VXBH01007638.1:166262-225606 GCA_013400035.1 Rynchops niger | reverse complement strand
AGGATTCCATTGGCCTTCTTGGTGACAAGGGCACATTGTTGGCTCATGGATAATTTACTGTCTACCAGGACCCCCAGATCCTTCTCCTCAGAACTACTTCCCAGCAGGTCCACCCCTAACCTGTACTGGTGCTTAGCATCCTTCCTCCCCAGGTGCAGGACCTTGCACTTGCTTTTGTTGAACCTCATTAGGTTCTTCTCTGCCCAGCTCTCCAGCCTGTCCAGGTCACGCTGGATGGCAGCACGGCCCTCTGGGGTGTCAGCCACCCCTCCCAGTTTGGTATCATCAGCGAACTTGCTGAGGATACACTCTGTCCCATCATCCAGGTCATTAATGAATATACTGAACAAAATTGGACCGAGTATTGACAGATACTGGGAGTTTTCTTTCTACTTAGAAATCCTCCAAGTAACATTTTGAGAAGCTGGCAATTTTTAGATGAGCTTGGAAATAGAAAGACAGTGAATCTGAAGTGAGGCACAGAGCGAGAGAGAGAGGAAGAGGGACTTACCTAGACAGAAAGGACTGTTTATTCCCTTTTACTGAGGCTTTCATAAAAATATGCTATAGAGAGATTTTGTTTTGAAAGGGAGTTCTCCTGTGGCTCTTTGCTGAAGCTACAGATGGCAGCAATAGAAGTCAGGGATCTCCAATGAGGTCTCCTACATAGCAGAGCCCCTTGAGAGAGAAATTAATTGTGTAGCTGGTTTATGGATGCAGAAAAAGTTGGGGTTTTCAGAATACAGCAGATAGTGCTTCCCACAGGGGAAGACACATTAGCATTCAACTCTACCATAAGACTATGGCTCTCTATTGCTTACTAACAATTTCATGTTCGATTAAATATTTGTTTGAAGCCCTTTCCCTGTGCAATATCTGTGGCCAGCACATGAAAACAGGATAGGGAATTTGTTCAGTTGCACCTGGAAATAAAAGGAATCTTTGGGGGACTCCTTGCATGCCACAATGCTCTCAACATCCTGTACACAATCCTGCTCTTCCCAATTTCTAAAGTGCTTTTGTTATTTTAAATAAGTTCAATAAAAATGTAATGGATGCTCTGTCACATAACCTGATGTGAACACCCCCCTCATCATATGGTGGGTCACTATATGTCATTTCACAGTGGGTAGAAGAAGGATAAATAGGATAAATGTTGAAAGGACACTTGGTAACTTCTGGTTGATATAAATTGACTGTGACTAGAGGTACTTCTGTCATTAAATAATGTTGAATATTATTCCCTCACCCATTATGAAATAATTTGTGATGTAGTAGTCAAAGTCATGAATTTGACAGAGGGAAAATGTTGCCTTATCAAGACTGCCTGGAATTCTAGGTAGAGGTTTGTGTTGGAAGGGTCCATGAATTTTCACAAATATGTTTGCCATTTGAACTAAGTAATTATAGAGCTGAGATCACCTGCTTTCTCTGATAACAAGAGCAAGAAATCATGGTTGAAGACAAACACATAAATAAGATTTGCTGAACTATCTGCCCATTCCTGTAACCTCCATTAATCTAAATCTTCTCTGAAGAAGATTGGATTTATCAGTCTGTGGTGGTGCTACTTTAATTATAATATCAGACACCTGGTTCTTTCCCTGACATGCCTAGATGAGTCTTGACCCTGCCTGATCCCAAACCAAAGTACTGATTTTGCGTAGAAGAGCTGCAATAATCCAGCAAAGCATCAATATCCATCTCAGAAAACATAACTCCATTAGTCATCATCAGGATACTCTCCACCAGCAGTTCTGTATCCCTCCAGAAGCACTCTAAGGTAAGGACAGCTGAAGGCCCACTTAGATAAAGGTGACATTATCTCATATTTATAAAAGTTAGGTATTTAGTTAAATCAATCTGATTATCAAGATTTTCCAAAGAGCCAAAGAAAAAAAGGAGATTTCCCAAGAAGACAATTCATCCTAATGCAAGCTGAAATGATTAATGCTGTTTCTCCTCAAAGGAAGAATTTAGACTAGACACCCAACTTCTAGAAAAGTAAAGACTTGCTCACGGGAACTGAAGAAGTTACAATTCACTGAGGTATACAATTCTTGTTTCTTTAACCCCAGAATGTCTAATTGATAACATGCACATAAATGTCTTTTTTACTTCCATTTGCCTTATTTTTCTGAAAATGTACTGATGTTTTCATAAATTAGTTTACTGTTTTCAATAGCTGTCTGTTTCTGTGACTAATTTGTCTTTTTGAAATTTTTGTCTCATTTTTTTTTATAAGAATTGCAAGTATTTTCAAGGTTATAGAAAAATGTTTCTGGGCTGAAGTGAGATGAAAGTTAAGAGTCTCTGAAGTGTCCAGTAGAGAAAACAGGAGAGTTTGAGTTGGTCAGTCAAAACATTTCATTTTGATTGTTTTGAACAATTCTATTTTGATTTTTAGCTTTTTCTTTTATTGCTTCTTTGTGGTGTTTTAAAATGAAAAGCAATTTAAGAGCAAAACCTTTGGTTTTCAACATTTTTCAGAATGTTGTTCATGTTATTAAATAGAAAAAAGCTCTTTTTTATGAACAGTTTTGTTTTGATGAGTCCCTCTTTTCCAATGAAAAAAATTTTTACAAAATTCATATTTAAGAGTAATTGTTAACATAAAATTTCTTTTTTTGTATATGCTTCTTAAATTCACTTTGTAACTTTCCTTTTAATTTTTGAACATACATCAATCTTTCCATAAATGCTTTGATCTATAAATTAATTCAAAAAATATTCCTTAAATGTGAAAACTTTATTGATCAAAATATATTAAAATTGAATTGTTGTTCAGTTTCTAAAATATTTGTTACATTCTATTGCTGTGGTAAAGCAACAAAATGCATTGCCATCATAACCAGTATTAAAAGAAGTGCAATTTTCTTCAAAAAAAAGGTAAAGAAGAAAGAAAATGAGAAAAGAAATTAGAACAAGGGACATTTAAAAAAAAAATAGCCTATTGCTTGTTTACTCTTGGCAGCTTATTCATGGGTAAATATAGATTCCAGCAAATTAAAAACATAAATTAGAAGGTATAAAGGAAAACTCCACAAAGAAACTTATTTAATTAATCTTTTAAGAGTTAACCGCTTATTCAAGAGTAACAGTTAAAAATCTTAAATCTTAAACTGAAAAATACCATAAATAATGACTTTAACTCAAAGAATCAAGGGTTTTTATAACCACAAGCAAGTAATACAATTACTGAGGATTTGCATGCCATCTTGCCTAGGGTAGACTAGACAAGTGATCAGGTGAACTGGATGACAGAGCAGGAGAAGGTGTTTTTTTTTTTTTTTTTTTTTACTAAAACTAATATATTACACAGAATATAGCATAAGGTTACTTTATTACCTTTTTATTATATTCTGGACATAAGTCCATGGCTTCATACACTGAATAGTCATTTGTACATAAGGGAACTTCAATAGCGTGCTGCAGCTGCTTCTCAAGAGACAAGTGAGAACAGGAGGTAGAAAAAAAGTATGGGAATTCTTGCAACTGTACCTGGAACCCTACTAATGATAAGTAATGACGATTAAATAGTAAGAGACTATGAAAAACGAGAAGCGCTCGAAGCATCTGGTTTTTATGACCTGAAATACTGGATTGATCTCCCCTAACTTTAGACTCATGCAGTGTAACTACCTACCTCTTTGTTAGTACTGAGGTTGTCTTCATGGTCAATGATAAGAAGTATGTCTATTTATGGCGTAGTTCACCAATATTCTCCATTTCAGGCATCTTCTTCAAGATGAGATTAAATATTTGTTTGGAGAGAGCATTTTCTCTCTATTTAGGGGAGCTAAGGACAACTAGCTCATGTATAAAAATGTTTGGTAAGATGAATCCCATCCAAAGCAGATGGTGAGCTGAAATTTTTGAAAGCTTCTACATCCACGTAAATTTGTACTTTCATTTTTGCATTTCAAGTAATATTCATGTAGACAGACATTAGTCATGCACCTTTCACTGCTCTGAGTCATTCTCTGGTGGCACTTACTGCCTTTTTGGTCAGATTAGAAAAATTTGCTCATCCTGGTTGTTCTGATTTGCTTTGCGTATGACTGAGACAGGCTAAAGGAGTCAGAGTGTGGTCTCATGAGTGTATAACGGTCCTCAGAGTTACATCTGGGTGCAATGGCTGAGGTTTTGACAGAAACACGTTCTTATTTCAGTTATATTTTCCTGCCTACGTTTTCACATGGCTGGGTGTAAATGAGATGAGGTATTATCCTGGGCTAGTGACTGTAAGTTATTTATTTCTGTAAATCATGATAGGTAGTGATTGTCTTGTGTAAATCTCCTACTGAAAAAATATTACCAGTACTCTTCATTTATATCTCCACTGCAAATGAACAAAGGATGAAGATGGAAAAAAAAAACAGACTGAAGATTGGATAAAGAGCTTACAAATAACACAGGAAAAACAAACAGTGTGTAACCACAGGAAAAAAGATAGCAAGGAAGAAAAAAAAAAGGGAACAAGAAAAAGGTTTTACTCAAAACTTTGCTGAATTCATAATATCCCTGTAAAAAGACAGGAGCAGAACCATACCACGTGATGCTTGTATAGTAAATTAAAGAAACAGACGCAAAGCCTCCATAAAACTTGGTTTTCAGCTTCCCACCCAACCGGAGACAACTATAATTTGGGTTGATCTCTTTCTTTTAGCTATATACAGTTTCTTCACCATTTGTTTTTGTAAATATATTTACATACATTGTGTCTTCTAATTTGTGAAGTAGAGCACAGTGAACAGCAGAGTCTCATGGAGTACATTGATGTATTAATAACAATAAAAATAATATATGCAAATCAGACCTGCTAAGGCTGTTTTTTCTCCTACAGGGGGAAGCAGAGAGCTGCTTCTGTTACTTGTTTTGGGGCTTGCACATACACTTTGGGAGCTCCGTTGTCATCTCTTTCGTCTTTTTCTCAGTGTTTGGCTATTGACCATCTATATTGACTATTTTTGTAGTTAACTCTTTGAGACATCTGTCTGCACATTTGCCTGGAAATGTTTAGCAAAATATGTCTCCTATAAATAAAATGGGTAATTTGTTCATTGGAAAGTAGAGATAGACTTCAAGACATCATCTGATCATATCTCCACTGTATGACTGGGTGCAATAATAAAGCATGTAAATAGCAACACAGCAACAAAATGTTAATCAGCAACTGCCTTCTGATGTATGCATCTTTGTTGGACCTGGTATAACATGTAAAACTTCATTTTATTAATATTTACCTATGCATGTGTATTTGTATATGTGTGCATTATAAACACTATGCACACGTGGATATTTGCCTCGTCAGTAACTATATGCACTTAGTTCTTTTCCATACAGCATCTGTATACCAAATCACTAAAAAATCAAGTAATTATAAGAAGTGAAAAAGCATCACAAAAACCTTCTTGGCTGCTATTATCAGTATAAAATCCAAAAAGTAGCAACCTAAACGACTGACAGGTAGCTTTTAGTCTTTATGTAATCCCCACAATTTATATCAGCTTTGGTGTTAGCACCTACCTTTACCGTCCCCTTCCCTTTACAAAGAAATTACAATGACTAATTTGTCTATCCTCCCATGTGAAGCTCAAACCGTATTTTACTTCGCCAACTCTGCTATTTTGTCAGAAAACCTTTCTAAACCTTCTTTTCAAAGTACAGGAGACCTTAAAAAAACATGAGGTATCACAAGCGTTTGGACTTTATGCTGCAGTCTCTGGGTCTGTAGCTACTTAGCACTGTCCTTCATTTCTTGGAGAGTAAACAAAATACTGCATTGCAGCAAATCAAATTTAAAGAGACACGATAGGGCAGAGGTCTGGATAAGAAAGGCTCCGTTTTGTTTTCCTCCTAGCAAAATATTAAAAGAAACAAAAGACGCAGAGAAGCAGCCTATTTGTTCTTTATTCTCTTTTTTAGTTATCAAACTTAAATAGAGCCTGTTAGACACCATGTATTATAATTGAGGAAGCCAGAAATATGCATTGTTGGAGGAATACCACAATGACATCCTTTAATATTTCTACAGTGAATACAGAAGGTATGAAAAACAGAGATGTATATTAAAAAGGCAATAATTTATAACTGCTGCTAATAGGTGTTTGTTTTTATCTCTTAAAAGAATCAGAAGGTTTTAATAGTTTAGAAGTGAGCAATATTCTCCACTACAAAAGAGAGCACTGGTGGTTAGATGGATCATAGCTATCATATGAGAACTCCAAACAAGTATACGGAAAATATTTTAAAATTCAGGGTTTTATTATATTTTATGTAGCACTAAGAGGCAGCATACACATTACTGGGGGAATAAGAACATGACAAAATTAAGCTAAATGAGAATTATCTCTGTCTTATGTTTGCAACCATTGCAGTCCAATGGACAGGGAATGATGTGGAAACAGGCCAGTGCTCCTGTCGCATAGAGGTTAGCTCTGTCTGATTTTCTGCCTCTTTCCCTTACCAGCAGCATGCAGAAAATGTGCTTGGGACTGACAGCTTCTCCTACTGCTGTATGCCACGACGGTGAATATCTCCCCCTGAGACCTGCTACTGTTATCAGTCACACGAGACGAGGTTTGGGTCCAGGCAAGCACATCTTTTTGAAACCTACACGACTGAAAGAGGTATCTTGAGCTATC
Source organism: Rynchops niger (assembly GCA_013400035.1). NCBI lineage: Eukaryota > Metazoa > Chordata > Aves > Charadriiformes > Laridae > Rynchops > Rynchops niger. The sequence goes on along the minus strand of VXBH01007638.1, from coordinate 218,959 downwards.
TTTCTCCAGCACATTCTCAGAGAGCTTGAAGCATCTGAGCCATTGCTGACTGTCTCAACAGCAGTGAGATTTCCTTCATCCCCCAGCCTTTCTGCTTCTGTTAATCTCAGCATAACATTGCATGGGGGTATCACAAAGGCATCTGTTTCCTTCAGAAGCATCTACAGACCCCACCTTCCAATCCACATCCTTAAAATACTGGATCAGATGTGAGCCCCTGCTGTCCCTCTAGCTTATTTGGATACGGTTTGTGCTTTTAGCTCTCAGGCTGAAAGGTTAATACGTTGTATGGTGCTTGTTTGTTATGAATTCACTTATATTTTCTTCCAAAAGCAAGTGGCCTGTGCCAAATCCTGCCATACCTTCATCATACCTACACAGAAAATAGACAAATGACCAGAGATAGCCTCCATTTACATGTTATTGTGCTCGGACCCTCACTACAGATAAGTTATTGGGTAAATCAGAAATAATCATTTGGGTCTGCCCCATCTCGTCAGTACAAGGTAACATGACCAGGGCGGGGGGTCAGATGGGTGCTCCCATACTCACATGTTGCCCTGTGGGCTGAATATTCTGAGCCTTTTTCCAGTAACACAGAAATTGAAGTGAAGCTTCTTAAAAGGATGTTCAGCATATTGTACTTGAAATGGAAGTAGGATTAACCCACGTGCCATTCTGTTTACATACCATGGACCTTAATTTCTGGACAGCTTAATGCATATGCCTTTACACATCAGTTTCTTAAAGGTGAAGACTTTACAATGACACGATTGCTTTTAAGGTTTTCTATCCCTTTTGGAGGCCAGGCCTGCAGAAAGCTGAACTCTCACCTCCCATGCAAATACGTCTAGCACAAGATGGAAGTTGCCGAATTTACTGTCTTTGCCTGTGGCAGTTTTGTTCCTTGAAAAGCATGGTGTGCTATGCACAGGTGACAAAGGGTTTTATCTAAACAGGCAGGAGGAATCTTGATCTGTAAATATAGCCTGCACTGAGGGGCAGTTTTGTTCGTGTTTTGGTAGGGACTAAATAGAATTTTCTTTGGTGCTAGTACATTGAATAATAGCCTTTCAGGTATCCCAAACGTAAAAACAATTAAACTCCTTTATACAATAGAGATTTATGAAACTATAATAAAAGCTGCGTAAAATACAAGCTGGAGTAGGGAGTTAAGCCAAGTGTTGTCTCCAGAGTCTGGAGCCAAATGAGTGTTTATATTTTCAGGCCATAACGCTTACAAACTATACTTGCCTTAAATTGAAGGATATGAAGTAATGATTATACAGCATTTCACCGGGGTGAGTCTCCTCACGCACTAAGGTGCAGATGGGGACACCAAGCTTATGTCAAACCTGTGGGCATTAGGTGCAAGCACAAAATCAAACCTGGTTTGAGCAGTCAGCCTGTTTAACGTTTATGTCTTCCTCACATCAACCTGATAGAGCACAGAAAGACCTTTTTCTCTACTTACATGGCTCTAGACATACACTCACGCTCCTGAAAAATTTCACATCCTAGAGTGACTCCTGTTTGTGGGTGGGAATTTAGCATGATGTGCGCTGGATTTTGCTTCCCTGTTCAAGCTATTGACACATATACAACCTCAACATAAACCAATGGATAAGAAAGATTAGAAAACCCCGAATTACCTTCCTGAAATCATGTGCAATGCTTCGGCAATGGCGCAAAGATATGTCCAAAGAAATGTTTTCAATAGCCAAGTGAAAAATTAATTGCAAAGAAATGTATGAACAAAAGACAGAAAAATGGACAAAATTTCTAATTACTTGTTCTTAGGACAAAAAAAGAACTCTTCAAATGGGCAACTCAGAGTTTGAGGCCACTGAGATTCAGTTTGTATTTAGAAATATCTTGCGGTTTGCTCTTAGACTGGGATTAGCTTTCTTGGTCTTATGCTTGTTTTTCACAGTCTTAACCGAGCTTTTGTGTATTGAATATTCTCACAACACTTATTATAACTTTCTGATGTAATTCTTGTTGCAGATGATTCAAAAGGCTTTTTAATATGCTTTGTAAATTGCAAAAGATAAAAAAAAATATTTTCAATTCCAGAGAAAAGGAGAAAAGGAAATTGGTTGAATGGAGATGATAACCTGCATTGACTAGGTGAGACTGTAATAATTGCTTTCATTTTAAGTGGTAACATCAGCAGGAGTTGCAGTGAAAGGTTTCTTTCTGTAGTTGCTTTCTTATCTCTCTTTTTTGTTGTTGTTTTTTGTTTTGTCTTATGAGTGCTTCAAAATTGTACGTATTTGTGCAGAGAGGAAAAGATAATGAGTCATGAGAGAAGCAGCAACTCAGGACACAATGAGGGCCCAACGATGAAGATGCCGCCTTGGGACTAAGTCGACCCAGGACCAATTCCCTGTTCTGCAACAAATTCAGCATACTGTGACCTTGAACGAGGTATTTCAGGCTATGTCCACAAAATAGTTTTTGGTGCCAAAGATTGTTGCTTAAGTCCAAAATATTGATCCTTGAAATCTTGCTGCTGTCTAACTGTAGAGCCCCTGGATTTTCTTGGTCCCTGTAAATTCTATCATCAGTGGTGTTCCCAAAGCACTCTCCTTTCATCTGCTCTCAAAGCTGAATATTGAAATAATCTTTGAGACAGATGGTGAGCAGGAGACTGATTCTGCCATCTGATGGTTATAGCACTCAAATGAGGATGTAAAAAGACCTTGATTCTAGTCCCCATAGTCTGGGATTTTCACAAACTAGAACAACTTCAATAGTAAACTGAGGGAGTTACTCTTTCTCACCAATAAAATTTCATGGTCTGAAGGTAGGAAGAGTCATGTGGGAGATGAGGAAGAAAGACAGATTTAAAGTGTTTTTGCAGACCCAGCTGGTGTGCAAGTAAAGTGCTTATCATGAGAGCTGAAGGGAACAGAAGAGACAGTGTTTTGTGACCTATCTGCAGAGGGGACAAATTGATCTCTGGCAGTCCCAGTTTCACCTCCCAACTAAAAAAGGATTATGTCAGCCTGGGAATCTCAATTTTGGACAGATAACAATAGGTAACTCAACCCCTTTTCCTCATTCTAGGAAACAGCATGCTTTGTGGGTTGCACACTAAGATGCCAACGGTTTCTCACTGAGGACTATGTATTCCAGATCTTGTCCATTTTTAACAAAAGTATCAATGGCTTTGGTATAAATTTATGTCAGACCTCGTTTCTCCTGTATTCTGTCTTGTTATGCTACACGGACTCAGCCTATCTAAACTAGGGTCATGGATTCCACGAGATGTCTGGATAATTAGAATTTTGGTGCTTCAACGCCAAATGTGCGCACCTACATCCCTGGTTGTTCATCTGTGAAATGTGAGTAGTTGCAGTCCACCAAAGGATGCTGTGACCTATGGGGATAAATATTTTAATGACTGGGAGGCATTAGGGCAATGAGAGCCACATGAATAGCTTTAGAATGGAAATGCTACTGAATCAGTCCATTGGCTTTTATTATTTTGAATGAAGATTCATGTATTTTTAGAGTGCTCCTTATCCCACTCTATTATTTTTTCTTGCATAAAATATGCATTAAAATATAGAAGATGTTTCCATCTTGACTTTGAAAGCAGAAAAGTTACCTTGAAGCAGAAAGTAGCTAAGGTAACATGGTTCAGAAAGGCCAGTTAGACTACAGAGTTGATGTATAATGGTTTGTTTTACTCTTAAAGTGCTTTTGAAGTGAACTGATTTAGGCTGAAAGATCTTACACAGAGAATACAAAACCAGAAATTCAGCTATTTACTGCTATTTTTTTTAAGTTTTATCTGCCGTGAAAACACTGTTGAGTGGGGTATTCAATAAATTTATTGACAATTATGTTTAAATGAGAAGTTTTGTGTTGAAAAATATTGGTCCATTAAAAACATGCTGACTCTAGTCTAGGATGGATTTTAAACCTTGATTTGTATTTGTTAAGATTAAATAGTATTAAAAGCCTATTTGGCATTGACTAAAGTTACTCAGTTGTCTTACATGTTTCAGAAATGTATGTGAGATTTCTTAGGAATCCAATCCCAATTTCCATGAGAAGAACTTTTAAAGGTTAAGTTTTATACATAGGCATGATCAAATCATACTGTTGGTATTACTGCTTTCATAGTGTGGGGTAGCATCACAGTCTAGGGTGTTTAAGCTATAATGGATTGTCTCCACAAAATCTCTATCAATTTCAATACACACACTTGCCATTTCTCATTTCTCCTTTTCCAACAGGGTAGCTGATGTCATGGTCCTTACTGGAATGCTTTCATGTGTGGGAAGATAAAGTGTGGGAGATGGGATATTCTAAGCATCAGGATATATGGCAGACATAATATTGCTCGCTGAACAGTTAACTTTCTTATAGGACTCTTAACTAGGATAACTGCGTCTCACAGAAATCAAAGGAAACAGGACTGGAAGCGGCTCAGAGAGCCCTGCTTTGTCCCAGTGAGCTGCACCCTAACATGTTTGACTAACTGAAAGGCAAGAGCATTTCCATCCTGTCCCAATGGGTACCAATAACATTTTGTAATTTTCCCCTTTCTATCAACATTTGACATATCTGAATGTTCTCCTGTCATCTCCTTTCCTTTCCTCTTCATATGCCTTTCACACTGTAATGTCCTCAAGATCTCTTCTCGCTTTTGTTTCTTTTTTTCTGGATATCCCTGTACCTGATTAGTTGTTCCCCAGTATGCATTCAAGTTGCTAATAATTCTTCTGCTATTTCAATTAATTGCCTTCGATTGCACCATAATTTTTCACTATTTCCTGCTTAGTAGGATGATTGTGAAATGTAATCCTGCCTTCCAAAGCGGTGGTCCTCCCTCCAAACTCAAAACATCAATATCATGCAGCTTACTAAGTAAAATAATCCATAGTACTGGATCTAGGACAGACTCCTGTTAAATCCCTCTTGCTACCTTCTTCCATTTTTGTCAATAAACCAATGATATCCCCTTGTCAAGTAGCATTTTCAAGCCAGCTGCATACTGACCTCACAGCTGTCTCACCCACACTCTAGTGCTTTTATTCTCTTATGCAAATGTCATGTCAGAGAGTGTCAAAAGCCTTATTAAAGTCATGATATGTGACATCCACTGCTCTTCTCCTATCCACGAGGCCTGTTAGCCTGTCACAGAAAGAAATTAGGTTGTTTTGACATGATTTGTTCCTGACAATTCCATGTTAGCTTTTAGCAGGTCCTTACAAATAGACTGATTACTCTGTAGAGACATCCAGGCTGCATGAATTAACTTTAATCAAAGAGATCAGGAATAAGACGACAACCATTTATTTCTCACAGAGGCCACCCGATCCAGAAATTGGGTAACAAAAAGGTGGTATTGCTTTGTGGCCCCAAACTTTACATTTCTTATACTCTGAGAAGCAGATTTTGAATGGCTATAGGAGGAATGCAAGTTGGGGCTTTCCTTGTGTTGTTATTTGCTTTATCGCATCCCTCTCAGCATCTCAGAAAAATAGGCAGCACAGTGATAAAAGTGATTTCTGGACTACCCTGAGGATAATTAGAGAAGTGTTTTGCTACTAGCCAAGAACTATGATCTAGTCTAAACTATATACTTATTTTTATTTCTCTTCCTCTTCAGCTGTTTGTTCTAGATTCTTTGAGGGCAGCGTCTTATTTAGTACATATTGACAATTGCTTTTGCAGTACATACTCAGCCCTGTAGCTAGAGAGGACTACAGCTAGAGAGATACTCTCCTTTTTTTCACAGAGAACTGTCAGTATTAAAGACTTTAAACATCTTTCAAAATTAAGAATGGAATCTACAATTCGTGGGATTAGAAAATATATACTTTGTGGTTTTTTATTCTTTTTGTCTTGGTTTGGTTTTGTTTTTGTTTGTTTTTAACTTTTAAAGTTCTCTGACCATAAGCACTTTGATTGACTGAGATTTCTTTATTTTCTAGTTAAGTGAAGAAAGAATTATTCCCAAATCCTGGAGGCTGTATTGAAGATTCTGTGTTATTAAACCACGAGAGCTGTTGACACTGTGTTGAGGTGACACAGTAGGAAATGAGTTTGCTCTTACCTGGTACATTTATGTTCACAAGAAATCTGAAACTAGATATATTTTAAGTCATTAATGAATCAAATATATTTTTTGCTAATATATGTATGCAGGATTTTGAATGGCCAGCCTTGAAGCTGACACTGTTTGTTTCGTGGATCTGGAAGGCAGGTGAAAAAACATGAAGAAAACATGTACATCAGTATTTATGGCATCTACAGTGTGTTCACAGACCCGTCTCTCTAGCTGGTGAACTGGGAATGATGTCCATTTAGGATGTTGTAGAATCATAGAATCACCTAGGTTGGAAGGGACCTTTCAGATCATCGAGTCCAGCCATCAACCTGACTCTGGCAAAAACCATCACTAAACCATATCTCTAAGCACTATGTCTACCCATCTTTTAAATACCTCCAGGGATGGTGCCTCAACCACTTCCCTGAGCAGCCTGTTCCAATGCTTAGTAACTCTTTCAGTGTAAAAATTTTTTCTAATATCCCCTGGTACAACTTGAGGCTCTTTCCTTTTGTCCTATCACTTGTTACTTAGGAGAAGAGACCAATCCCCATCTCGCTAGACCCTCCTTTCAGGTAGCTGTAGAGAGCGATAAGGTCTCTTCTCAGTGTCCTTTTCTCCAGGCTGAACACCCGCAGCTCCCTCAGCTGCTCCTCATAAGACTTGTTCTCCAGACCCCTCATCAGCTTCGTTGCCCTTGTCTGGACACGCTCCAGCGCCTCGTCTTTTTTGTGGTGAGGGGCCCCAAACTGGACACAGTACTCAAGGTGGGGCTCGAGTATAAACTGGAAGCTTTCCTCTCCTGCTTTCACAGCGGAGTATATTTAACTCCTTTCTCTGATGTGAAGAAGAGTGATATACTGGACTTTATCAAATAGAATAACAACAGAGAGAATAAATCTTATGCAATTATAAGGGAGGGGGGTTGGGGGGGGCTGTGGGGGGAGGCAACAGGACATGGAACACCAAATGAATACATTCAGTAATTACTGAGATGCAACGACAGAAATGTGAAAGTTTTGGCCTGTGTTTGGAAAGCTCTTCTCTTACTGTCAGCAAACCAAGTGGAGATCAGAGTAAAATATCTCCTAAAAATGGGATCTCAGCTTACAGACTGACCCTTCCTAAGACAAAGAAACAATTATTCTGAAACGGACCTGCTATTTTAGGAATATTTTAACAGAAAATGTTGGCTCCTTTTTCGCTGTTGTTACATTCTTTTTGCTGAGCCTCAGAGCTGCACTGCCCTGTGTACGCAGCACTGTCCCTTCCTAGAAACTCAAAGGCCTTCGAAAGAAAGAAAGAAAGATTGCAAACTGTTCTCGTGACTGCAGCCAGGGAGGATCAGGAAATAGCCATACCCTGTCTTAAATATCCACTGCGTAAGCATCCACAGACTTCACGGGAAGAACAATCCTTTTGTTTCCATTCCTTAGAAAAAAACCAACAAAGAAAACAAAACCAACCCAGACCCCATTACCTTATGCTGCATCTTCTCGATGCAGTCTCGAAATGTTTTACTTCTCTCTTCTGCAGAAAGAAGCTTTTAGGTTTTCAACTGAACAGCATCAAGGCAAAATTTGAAAATCTTGAAGTTCTTAGTGTTTTGTAGAAAAGGATATAAATGTCTTTAATCTCATTATCCCTGTTCGTAAAACCTTGATCCTGAAAAATACATGATGTGCCCTAAACCCGCAAATAATTATGCCTATAAAGCAGTGCAACAAATTATCTTTAGCAGAGATGTGACTATGCATTTCCTACACAGGAATTTAATAAAATATGTCACAATTAAACACACATATTTGAGAAAATAATCCTGTCTCATAACAAACACTGAAAGAGAAACATGAGGAGATCTGAGTTTATGGATTACTAGACCTACATTTAGTTCAATAGAAAATAGGTTAATCTGAGTCCTTTTGGAGGAGTCTTGCAAATACACTTCAGAAGTTTTTTATAACTTATGGGAGTAAAGACAGCTTTGTAGGTCTAACAAATAGGTCTGTCAATACAGTACATCAGATTTTATGAGCTTGGCCTTGTAATTGCAGAAACAACAAATGAGGAATGAGACTAAACAGCGAAAACTACCATAACTCCATGTTCTCCTTGGTCCTGCATCAGATGGTGAACCTTGCTGAACACTTACTTTTAGATGCATCCTGCTTAGAGCTGAAGTGCCACCTTAAATGCATGATTGTGGTTTTTCTGATATGATTTAGGTGAATTACCTATATGCCATTTTTGTGGATTCAGTCTGACTAATTTCCAAAGCCAAATTGAATAGATTTTTTTTTTTATAAATCTACTGTGCTGATTAAGTGCAACAATCCTTTCCAGAACCGGACAATTTTCAGACAGATTCAACTCATGATTGCTGGAGAAAAAAATAGCTAAACTTATCATGCATTGTAGAGGCCATTTCTTCAAACTTTTCAGAAAATTCAGGAGGTACAAAAGGTCATAAAGCTCTTCTGTGCTCAGCAAAGGGAGTCACCGATTGCACTGCAAAGCCAGGCAAACTGGGACATCAGTCTTTTTATGCCCCTTGAACTGGGACAGTCTGTTTCAGCTAAGGGTTTGTCATTGGTGATGATCAGCAAGTTTTCTTGTATGACATTTATATTTGAGAAAGAGATTGGGATAAAGGTTATTGGTTTGGTTTATATTGGAAAAAATATATGCCAAACTGCATTAGAAAATGTAGGCAGTAAACAGAAAAAATAGTCTCATGATAGATTAGGGCTCCACTGATCATCAGTTTATGAAACGTTAATAGATGCTGGATGAAATGTTAATAGATGCTGGATTTAGACTGTTTGATAGCTTGCTTGTACAATCCCATAACTATATTATAACACTTGATAATATGTATTAACTTCTATTGCTGTGTGTGGAATCTCCTCTACTGTATAATACTTACGTGTGCAACGAACTTGAGATATATATCAGTATTTTACAAACTTGTTATCTATTTTTCTTTTAAAACTTAATATGAAATGCAACTGCAAAATTATAATTAAAGAAAGAGATGGGGGGTACATACAAAGTTGGGGGAATGAGGTGGGACATTGAAGCTAGACTACATGAAGATGTTCTGTCATTAATTTCTACCATTATAAATTATTTTTAACATTTCTGAAACAAAGTAGTGCAATGTTTCTGGAGCTGTGAAAGATTATGCAGATGAAAAGGAATTTTATGTTCTATTTCCTCATAATGTTGGAATTTCCATTTATTATAAGCATATTGGATGGCCTAGGGCTACCCAAAAACAAAAGGTAACCTTTATTACCCAGGAAGGGAGAGGGACAGAACAAGAAATAAGCTGAATTCTGTTACAGATATAAAGAAGAAAACCAGGGCTGGTGATGAAAGCAAAGTGGGATCATACACAAAACTAAGAGGTGGTCTAAGAAGGGAACATTGCATAGCACGTGGTGCACAGAAAAGCTCTGCCAAGAGATTCCCATCTGGGTGGTAGACAGTGTGGGAGAAGAAATGGACCAAAATCCCAGTGGGAGATTCTGGGGCAATTGCAATTTGCAGAAGCAACTGTGAAAAGGGCAATAAGTTCTCCCTCATGCCCAGGAGGGCTAGAGAGGAATATTGTGAATCAACTTCAGCACACCCATGTTCATAATTCTCTGCAGGAGCTGTCATACTAAGTTTCTGACAACTCATGGGATAAAACTGGTGTAAAAATTGTCCCAGTAGGACTGCTTGTATTCCACTGTGGACAGGGGGGTTTCAGCCCTGGAGACAGAGACAAGAAAGTAGTCCTCATTCTTGCACACCTGTACGTCTGAGTGTTGAAGCTGAGAAGAGCAGTGTTTTGAAATAAATTTAGGTAGCACATTGATAAAAACTGTGCAGAAGGTAGGTTTGAGAGGCTAGAGAGGCTTGGTGACTGGTTCTAGAGGAACCAAGAGTTCTGTTCCTATCATCTCTTTCCATCCCAACAAGTCAAAAACTCTCATTTATTCTCTGAATTCCAGGAGACTGCTACCAAAGAGGGTGAGAGGAATTCACAGCTAATGGTATGTGAACTGTGGAGCCCTCTGACGCATAAAATTGTAAGCAAAGGCCAAAGTTTTTTTCATGAGACTTATTTTTTCCCAACAGAACTCCTCCCTTAGAGGAGTCAAGTCAAAAAAGCCCCTTTGCCTTATCGCATGTGTTAGAAGTGATGAAATGAAAGAAAATGAAAAAAAAAAATATATAAAAAAAAGATCGTTCAGGCTTCTAGTTACAAAATTGGAAGCAGAATTTTTTGTGACAGAACTGCATTTTCCTGTGTATTTATAGGCCATCTGACACTTACAGGCATAAAAAATAAGATGAATCTTCCTATCTCGGCCTGAACAAGTTTGGTTACAGTGCCTCTATGCTGAAAGGGCTTTTCCTTCTGGGCGTTTCTCACACAAAATCAGTACAAAGTTTGCAGTACCACAACGTAACTGAACTGCTAAACAGAAAATATCTGTAGAAAATGTCTCTGGAAGGTTATGTAAGCTATGATTTTATGCCCTATCAAGCCTTTAAACTCAGCTGCTCTGATTATTTTATTTTTTTAAAGAACCTAAAAAGAATAGAAGTGGTCCAAACTCTTTCATCACCTCTCTCTGGATTAGGACTGAGAGGATTCCACATAAAACAGGACTTACCACTTTATGACTTGTTCTCACTCTTCTTAATAAGAAGAGCAGATTCTATAGTGAGCACAGAGGTCCTTCAAGTGGGATAAAAAAGAAGTTTGGAGAAACGTAATAAAACTATAGATATGATATATATATAAAATCATTTATCAACATTAAAGGAACAGAGGTTCCTTTCAGTTGGTTATTTATGTTTCTACTTTTTACGTTGAAGAAAACCACATCTTTTTTCTCTAAGCTGATGCCTGGGGGAGGGGAACCAAGCTGCTGTTATTTATTTATGTCTTTGCTATGGTGGGAAAGCATCTTCTGTACCAAGTGCAGGCATTTCCTCTAGTCCCTAGTGGAGTTAAAAGATGTTTTCTACGTGCCAGAATTCATCAGGTAAAAGGAGGAGGGAGTAGGTTATAGTACTTGCTGCAAAATTATGTATGTGCAATCTACATCTACCTACAGTTTAGGACTACAGCTACAAATTGCAATAAGATTATAGGAAAAGAAATAAACTAACTGTTCTCTGCATCTGACAGATCCTGGGTAGAAAAGCAGATAGGAGACTCTGGCAGTTGTACCCTTGGGGCCGTTTTCACAGGGGTCCTGGAAGAAATCTGTCTGAAAGCCTTCCTGGGACCATCAGTGCAGGCTGTAACCACAAATGCGCAGTATTGCCTTTGCTTCTTCAGCTCCTCTTCATGCCGTAGCTGCTTTGACAGCTCTGCTTTGAGAGGATAGGCAGAGAAAGCGCTACAGTGGGTATGCCTTTATCTACTTCTTGGCCTTATGGATTGTGGAGCATCGCGCTATTGGTAGCTTTTCTATGGATTGTAAAAGCATAAGTATAGTTTCAGTGGAGGTGCCTTCTCAAGGTCATCTGTATCAAGCTCAGAGCAGTGACTAGCAGTAGCTGTGATTGTTCACAACTGCAGGACAATATTTTTCTTACAAGTGTGTTGCTGGGTTTCCCAAAAAGCTCTGTTTGTGGTGGTCCTGTGAGAAAGAAAACTGAGAATCTACAAGGTATTTGACAACTTCTGCACAATTAAATCTTTGTACCCAAGGCGTGATGAAATGTAACTGTGGGCATGCATGACAGACAGATCTTGGCAGCAAACCATGACACACACCAGTGAGGGCAGGCCATTGCTTTCACTTCGGGCAGTGGGTGGAACACGAGGAAAATACACAACGTCATTTGTGACTTTAATAATTCTTAGGGGGCATCACTGCAGTTTTTAAAACTCCTTCCTGACCAAATGGGGAAAAGCAGCCTGCACAGTAACTCCTGCTCTGAGCAGCTTGACTCTGACAACTGTGGCGAGCCGCACGTTATCATTGTTTCCCTATACTGACCTGACTTTAGCAGCCAGTATGGAAGAGAGGGCAACCTTGGGTTTTGGGAGGAGGTGTTTGGTAATAGCTTGGGCTTGCTTTTAGGTTTCAGATGCCAGTGGCTATACATGGCATCGACACGATGCCTATATGGGATAGAGGCAGCGTCTTCCAGCCCTTGCTCTTCAAGATTTGGACACTAAGATTAAGTGATAGTTTTTTTTCAGTGCCCTTTCAATCTGGCAAGTGAGCATTCAGCTCTTGGAACTTACTGCCATCTTTTCTTATTTCTTCTAGGTCAGCTCATTTCTATTTACAAATTCTCTTACTTAGCCTCTTGATGACTGCGTCTGCCTCTGACAGTAAACTTGGTTTGCAGAACTGGTTGGTTGAAGCCAAACTGAATTAATGAAAAAGATCTGATTTCTGGAAACTTTCACTATTGATTATTATTTTCTGTAAGTTAACACACGATAAATGTTTCCATAAATTTTTACAATTGTTATCTGGCAGAGAGACACTAGACAGAACTATTGCATTCTAGACTCTGCAGAAGCATCAGCAAGGGCTACATCTTTGTGGAAAGTGTCACACACCACTAAACCTTTGGGTGCTGTATATAAAATCTCCATAAATAGACGATAATCGTTATCATTCGAATTTCTGAGATACAGCACTATACAATTTCTGACTAAAACAAATATGTGATGCATGCAAAACTGAAGTAGTGCTTAGAACACTGAATAGCTTTTAAACAAAATACTATCACTGACAATTTGCTAGTGTACCTTATGCAGATTTTCTCTCATCGTTGCTGCTAATGTATCTAATGCAAGCATGACATTTCAGCTTAAGTACCCTCATTTTAGTATGTACTTATTAAGAATTTCCCCTTAATTTTCTTGTAGAGATGATGTGTTGACGTGACTGCAATACCCCATTCATATCTTTTGGCCTCTCTAGAACATGATGAGTAATTTCTTTTCCCCAGGATTTCCATGACTTCTGTCAATGAACACCTAAAGTTTCTCTGTAACTAACAGCAGTTCAGTCTCTCATAGTGGACTGGTTTCAGGACATGGAAAAATGGACATCCTGCAAACTATATCCAAACTGAGTCCCATCTGTGGAGCAGGCATTTAGTCAGGCATTTATTTAGGCCCTAGGTTTTGTAATAGTCTTCTGTTATACAATAAGCGCCCGCTGGAATGAAGAATTGCTTAAAAGCATCATTTTCCTTGTGCAAGAGGCACCTCTTGGCTAAAAATAAACACACAAACCAGGCGGTTTTAAATAGCTTAAAAATAACACTCTTCCATTTCTTCCAAGCGGAAAAATTATGTAAGAGCATTGCAACTGAAGTCAGGTAGTAACAGGAAGCTGGAAGGTAGTCAGACACCACAGTGATAAGGGCCATGGAAGAATATAAATAGAACATTATATAGACTGCTCTAAAGCCCTGAAAGTTCCCTGGCTTTAGAGGATTTGAAAATGGTAATATTCTGAACTAGTACTAGGGGCCCCTTTAGAGGATTTGGAAATGGCAATATACTGAACTAGTAGTAGGGGCACACTTTGACACAACTTTTCATTACCCTTTCCAATTACCCAGGAAAATTATTGGAGAGATTTGTAACGTAAAAACTGTTCCACAAATAGTGATGAGTCATAGCTGTGTGACTGATTTAACATGTTAAAATTAATCAAATATATACTTTAATACTGGGGGAATATGTTGTATCATCAGAATAATAAAAAGAAAATTCTTTGGTCTCCATAAAAAAATTTGCTGGCCTGGAAATTAAAATTATATCTTTAAAAATGATAAACCTGAGGTAGAACCAGCTTCCTTCTCTGCTACAAAATCTAATGTATGCTGTGGTCTCCATGTTAACTTCTGCATCCACACCAATAACCCATCAGCTTTTCTGATCTGTTCAAGGCCAGGCTGGATGGGGCTTTGAGCAGCCTGGTCCAGTGGGAGGTGTCCCTGCCCATGCAGGGGGTTGGAACTAGATGATCTTTAAGGTCCCTTCCAACCCAAACCATTCTGTGATTCTATAAATACTGCTTTCAAAAAGACTCCATCACAGTTTGCTTGTATCATGGCAATATCATGACATAAACCAAATCTCACAGCTTCCCTTCCAGGTCTAATGCACCCTGATTCACTTTTTAAATGTTCCTGTAAGTATATAAAGATGTGATGTGTATGCTGTATGTTCCTATCTGTAAACTCTTTCTGTTGTCTCATACCTCACAGCAGATTCAACACAGTTCTCACAAATTTTGCTGTCATATTCCTTGCCTGACATCCACATGGAGCTCAAGGCATTAATTAACTCATAGAATTTAAATTGCTTGTGATGTCTTCTTACTTCATTATGCTATGCTCTCATCCAAACTGAGCATTCCCCATGTAATTAGAAGTTAAACTGCTGCACACACCAAAATGCCAGAGTAGGTGCACTGCACAGCTGGTAAGTTGATGCCTATCTTTCATTTTTTTCTGAAAATAAATCTTACAAATGGCTGCAACATTGCACTTAAAATATTCAGTGAAGTCACTATTTTATTTTCAAGGTCTGTCTGATTAGCGCTTTGACGGTGTCAAGAACAGAACACCGAAATGAAATATGCACAATATTACTAAATTCAGGACCCAATTCAGTTTATGTACATTCTTTATTCTGTTTATTTTCTCCTACTTAAATTCCTTGAAAGGATTTTAAAAAGTACTTTAAATGGCTTGCTGTTTTTCTGCTAAGTGCCATATTAAGTCAGCTATATCTCAGCAAATCTGTGTATCAGGTGGGAGCCATGCAGCAGCCTTCCTGTGCATTACTATTTCTTCACTAGAGCGTCTACTTAAATGACAGTTTGGATTTCCTCTATTTACTGTTTAGCACAGTTTATCACTAACACTCTGTTTCCTCATACGCCTCACTGCACATACTGGACAAATGCTTTAAGACATTTTCCTGTATTTGAGTTGATTCAGTTGATGTAGGAGTATTTAAATACGGACAGTCCACATAAATAACTTTCAATATATATCGAGCATTTTCTTTATAATCAGCTTTCTTGTCCAAGATATTGTAAATAAGGTGCTTCTTACCAAACATGAGATAGCAGACAGAAAGAGGTAGAAAGAGGGAAAGACAGATAGCAGATATTTAATATGTAGTATGGATTTGAAAGAAATAACCAGATGCCACTGGGAATTCCATAAACAAATTTCATTCCTTGCCATCTTTAGGTAAATGTCAAAAAAGAGAACTTTTTGAAGGAGAAAATACAGAACAATTCCACACAGTCACTAATCAGAAGTGCCTGCCAAAATCACAGGTAAATGTTGAGATTTTCCTTGGTTAAATTAACTTTGTGAGAAAATCTGATTTTCCTTCATATATTGCAGAAATAATATCTCCTGTGAATATTACTGTTCTGCCCTTCTCACCCAACCATTTTTACAAAAGTGAGAAGAGGAAAATTACTTCATTTGCTGTTTTCATGAGAAGCAGTCTTCTGGCCTCAGGGGAAAAAAAAAAGGGGGAAAAAAAAAGAGGAAAGAAAAAGAGTTAAAAAAAAAAGGAAATTCTGAGCTTTTTAGTAAGATGTCATCTTGGTTTTCTTTTTTTTTTAAGAACAGTCCAATTTTATCTTCAGGATTTAGAATTTTTTGTCTATGATTTTTAGTTGCCTCTATGGTTTCAAGAAATTTATAATCAATAGGCTGTACGGTCAGTGGTTTTGTGTTCCTTTCTATTTTTTTTTAAGATCTTGCTTTTTTTAGGTTTCTTTAGCAGTGTCCTTGCATGACCTCACAGAGAAAGGAAGATATATCCATCTTTTAGATCTGCCTACTTGCAGCTGTGCTGTCAATGCACATCTCAAGTTCCTCCAGCCACAGTTTGATTTTTCCTTTCCCTGTGTTAGCTACTGAATTTTCATTGGCACTCTGACTCTGCACAGCTTGAGTGACTTATGTGTTCTTTTCCCCTGTAAGCTTTTTTTCACCAGTGCCTTCTTGTATTAATCACCAGTATTGTGTTTTCATGCTCCAGTTACTTGATTTTTTCCCCAGAACCTTTCATTTTCTTTATTTTGCTAACCAATTTCTTCCTCGTGACATTCATTTGTACATTTTTCACAAACTAAAGCCCTAACTACGGAGTTATTTCTCATTCTCCATCATACCTGATATGTTGTTCATCTTTTCATTTTATTTTTGAAGTCTGTGTGCTAGTAGCCTGTCTTTTCATGCATTTGGTTTTATTGGGGATACCTCACAGATCACAATCTGTTTTTCAGCCCTTGCGAAGTCACCCGCCTTAAATAGTGAATAATAACTTCTAATAATAAAACTATTGCTTCCAGCCTCTTGAGACAGCTGTTAAAGTTTTCCCATAGCACCCTGTTTCATCTACCTGAAAAGGCCCCAAGCTTACACAGTGGAGAACCACTGCCTTCCCACATATCCTGGTTTGAGGTAAAACAGAACCAACTTTCTGTTCAGTGATTTTATTTTCTTAGCTAGGCCTCTTCTAACTCTCTGAAATTAACAGCGTGTTGTGTCTAAAACAGTTCGTTCAGAATGATAAGACAGTTTGTGCTGAGGAATGGTACACAGAGAGGCTCTTGCTTATACTTATTGCTATAACAACCAAGGTCAGCTAACTTTGTTATTTGCCCCGTTGGAGGGTCAGAAGCGGAAAAGCATATAGAGGTCCCACCTGCAGGGAGGAGTAGACAGGACAGGTGATCCAAAACTGACCAACGGGGTATTCCATCCCATCTGCCCCATGCTCAGTATAAAAGCTGAGGGATCAAAGGGTCAGCTCTCTTTCTTCAATGGCCAACATCCGAGGAGGACCCTGTCTGTTCATCTGCCTTTGATCCCAATCCATGTGTTCCTGACTCCAGCTCTGGAACCCCGTTCCCACCCATCGCTGAGTCCAGTCTGGGACTTCCCCAGGGCCCGCTGGTGACGTCATCCTGGGAGCTCAATATGGTTTTGTATATACTGTATTTATTTCATTATTTTTCTTTTTATTTTATTATTAATATTTCATTAAAGTAGTTTAGTTTCTTCTAAACTCATAAATCTCTCTTTATCTCTCCTTCTCCTCTCCGTGCACGAGAGGCTGGGGGGAAGCATCTGTCACCGGCCATTGGCCAATTTGGCCAAAACCACAACACCACATCACTGGAATCCTCATGCCAAGGGAACATTTCCCTTCCTGGGCCTTCAGATGTGGGCCACAGGCTACATGATCACACTGAGCAGACGCTGCCTGCGGCCCTTCCAGGCTCATGAGCCACAAAGTCACCTATAGCCTATACTGGAGAATTGTTATATGGGAAACCCATAGATCAATTAGATTTATTGCCAAGCTCTCTTGGATTCTTGACTGAGCAGGTCTGGTGGTAACACTTCGGTGGAAAGACTTCAACTTGTTCATTGCAGAAGGCTAGCATAGTGCTCACCTGCTCTTTTAGTCTCAACAGAGTGTTACATAGAAATACCGATATTGCGCATGTATACCTTAAATGAGGCTACTCTTCAGACATAGATTTTCCAGGCTGGTCAAAAGATAAGCTGACTTTTAATACCCAGTGACAAACTCCCTGCCCTGTTTCTAGCTAACATCCACATAGGGTTAGGACTTTCTGGGCAAGTAGCTTATTGCAACTCAGCATCAACGCCCAAATATCACTAGGTTTGTAAAAAGGCTCAATCTGGATGGTTTTACTATGTGTTGTTGGCAAGATAAGGGAAGAAACCTGCAAAATGTTAAGCAATAATGACTAATAAAGCAGATGCTTCCGGACTCCTGAGAAAGCTGTTAAAATTCTTCAAATGCAGTAGTTCTGAAAGGCACCCAGCTTACACAGATGAGCAAAGCTGCATTCATATTCCTGCTGTCAGTGTGAATGGTGATTATCCTGTTTCCACTTGCTACTTTTAAAATCCACCTCCTCAGCTGTGGTATTTCTAGTCTTGTGATTAGTACTAGAATATGACAAGAACACGGATGCCCTAATTCCCTGGCACCAAACCAAACAATATTAATGGCATTTCTGAAATACAGTGACTCCAGACTACTGCTTTCCATTATATATGTACTGCCTGCATGGGTGTTTATTGCTTTCTTCCAGCCTTTAAATAATAGGTAATCTCAAAATAAATGTGTAATTTGCCATAATATTCCTCTGCTCAAATCTTTTAAGAAACTATTGTAAAGACATATTGAGAAGAGAAAAGAGAAGAGAAGAGAAGAGAAGAGAAGAGAAGAGAAGAGAAGAGAAGAGAAGAGAAGAGAAGAGAAGAGAAGAGAAAAGTATTTCAGTTGGAGGGGACCTACAACGATCATCTAGCCCAACTGCCTGACCAATTCAGGGCTGAGCAGATGTTAAATCATATTACTTAACAGCATTGTCCAAGTGCTTCTTAAACACTTCCAGGCTTGGGGCATCAATCACCTCTCTAGGAAGACTGTTCCAGTGTTTAACCACCCTCTCAGCAAAGAAATGCTTCCTAATGTGCAGCATAAACCTCCCTGGTGCAGCTTTGAACCATTCCCACGTGTCTTATCACTGGATCAGCACTTCCTGCTCCACTTCCCCTCCTCAGGAAGCTGTAGAGAGCAATGAGATCTCCCCTCAGCCTCCTTTTCTCCAAACTCAAAAAGCCCAAAGTCCTTAGCCACTCCTTGAAGGACATTCCTTCCAGCCCTTTCACCAGCTTTGTTGCCCTCCTCTGGACACATTCAAGGACCTTCACATCCTTCTTAAACTGTGGGGCCCAGAACTGCACACAGTGCTCAAGGTGAGGCCACACCAACACTGAATACAGTGGGATAATCCCCTCTCTTGACCGGCTGGTTATGCTGTGTTCGATGCACCCCAGGACACGGGCTGCCCTCTTGGCTGCCAGGGCTCACTGCTGGCTCCTATTGAGCCTGCTGTCGACCAGCACCCCCAGATCCCTTTCTGCAGGGCTCATCTCCAGCCACTCCTCTCCCAGTTCACACTTGTGCCTGGCATTATTCAGTTCTAGGTGCATAATCCAGCATTTTGACTTATTAAATTTTGTCCCATTAACCATAGCCCAATGCTCCAATCTATCTAGATCCCTCTGCAAGGCCTCTTGTCCCTCAAGAGCGTCAACTGTACCTCCCAGTTTGGTATCATCAGCAGACCTGCTAATGGTGTATTCAAATCCTGCATCCAGATCATTGATAAAGATATAGAGCAGAACTGGCCCTAGTACTGAGGGACACGGCTGGTGACCAGTTGACAGCCAGATGCAGCCTCACTCACTACAACCCTTTGAGCTCTGCCCTTCAGCCAGTTCTGCACTCACCGCACTGTGATCCCACTCATCCCACAGTTGGACAACTTGTCCAGAAGGATGCCATGAGGGACACTATCAAAAGCCTCACTAAAATCCAGAAACAACTATGTCCAATGTCTTCCCTTCATTCATTAGGTGTGTGACCTTATCATAGGTGGCTATAAAATTAGTTAAATAAGCCTTTCCCTTTGTGAACCCACGTTGACTGTACCTGATGATTGTGTTATTCTTCAAATGCCTTTCAATAGTACTCAGTATAATCTTGTCCATAATTTTTCCAGGAATGGACATTAGGCTAACATGTCTGTAGTTCCCTGGGTCTCCCCTTACACCTTTTGTAAATTGAAATAACAATGGCTGGCTTCCAATCAGCAGGGAACTCCCCAGACACCCAAGTCCTTTGGCAGAGGATCAAGAGAGCCCTGCCATAACATCTGCTACCTCCCTGAGAGACGTTTCTGATTGTAAAAAAACTTAATGTAAACCAGTAGAGTAGAAAACTTTTAAGAAATATAAAATTACTACAGAAATTATCAGGGTATTAAGGTTGTGCAAACAGTTTATGAAATATCACAAATATGAGGATACTGCAAAGATAAACAGTGATGTGTAATGACAGGGACAGAGTGACACCAGCACATACTCACCTGTGTGAGGTGAGGCTGTATCTACAAAATGATGGATTTATTCTGGAAAAAGTGTTTCTAACTCAGAGACCATAGTGAAGAAATAAGTCAACCTGAAACTCTTATTGCACGTCTCAGACACTAACAGAATATTATGATCTCTTATCATATAATGAATAATTATTCAGTATAAGCGGGATTTGGGAAGTGTAGTATTTCCTTTCTCCATATTTTTGCTAATATCTTGTGTCCTTACCAAGAAAAATAAAATAAAATAGAGCATGAACAGAAGAAGAATTAAGCACAATTTTAGGTAGGTCTGAGAAAACACCTTGTAAAAAGACTTTAGGAGCTGAATCTGTTTAATTTATCTGAAACAAGTTTGAGGTGGGAGATGACTATATTAGATATTCATGGGAGAAAATAACAAACATGTTGTCCCCTGAAAATAATTGTAAATGATAAATAAGTGGTACAGGGTATTTTTTTTTATCACTGAGACTAACAGGTAGAGTCTGGCCAAGCCCATGCTATTAAACTCTTTAGGCTTCCAGTACAGGATGATTGCATCCAAGCTGTCTACATTGAAAGTACCTGGACTGTGCCTGTGAACTGCTATTATACCTGTTATTGTTCCTGTTCTTGGTAGATTTGGTGAGGACCAAATAACACTCAGCCATTCTAACAAGTTAACTGTGTGGGTGATGAAATTTCAGAACCTGTGTTCAGGTAATGGCATAATTTAATTCACTGGTAACAACAACCTTTTTCCCCCTGAAATTTGGCCCCAATGTATTGTGACTGCTTCTTGGGACTCAAAATGTGTTACCCTATTTTTTTATACACACATATCTTGATTTGGTGTTATTAAATATAGCCTCACCTCTTAATTAAAAAGAAACATATTGAAACTTTCAGGAGAACAAGTTTTCTAGTAATTTCTCCAATAATTTTCAGTTTTAACCAGACTGAAGAAACGTAACAGTTGTCTCATAAGCCTAAACAGATGCTTCAGAATCTATGATATCATTTCATCCTCTTTTTCAACTCAGGGAGCTCTTCCTGGCACCAATAAAAAAGACAAGAAACATCACACCAACACTCCTATGGGAGTAATTTTGGATAATTTCTAACCTTCAAATATACTCACTGTGTATTTGCTTAAAAAATACAATTTATTTGAAAAGTGTCTTTAATCTGCAGACAAGGTCCTATGTCACTGCCACAGCTACTGACTGTTGCTGAGTAACAGAGCAAAGAAAGCAGCTCACCCTTCGCTGCAGGATCCTGCGTGGTACCGCTGAGCTATTTGCATTTCTGAGTCCAGTGGGATCAGAATGTGGTGGTGTATGAAGTCCAGCTTCTGTGTGTAGGGCAAAATGGGAAAGCTTTAGAGTTGTAAACAGTGTATCCGCGCCCCACAATCCTCATCTGAGGCTGTGCTGCTCGCAAGTGCAGCTGGCACTGGATTTACACCAATATGGGTATTGTGGTGTTTGATATCTCACTGTGTCTCATTATCAGTAAAGAGGCCATTAAGAGAGAACAGGGACTGTTCTGCCAGGTGGCACCAAAGCTGACAGATTTGCTTTATTTAATAAGTAGGAAAAATTACTTTTGCTGTTCAGATAATTAGGAAGGCGAAAAGGAAGCTTTTTGCAGTGAGAGGTGAGATACTTCTCTATTACAGTGTCCACTAAAGGCAAGGAAGAAAGTACTTGTCAATGCAAAGCAGAGGTGCACCATTTTTGGCTGCGGGGCATAGGTGTGTGTTAGCCTTGAGAGACAACGCACTTGAAAGAGCAGGCAGATATGTTAAAACAGAGGGAAAAGATGGAACAATTTCTGGAGGAGTTGAGGAAAAGAGACTGCAGTCACTTACCAGAGTAGGAAGTGAATCAGTGTAAGGGAATGCACAATATACCATTTTTCAAACTCAGAAGTGTTGCTCAGTGCCTTAGGTGCCTTCACCTTTGGAAAACAGGGACTTTTAGCTGCAGTTCTGCAGCCTGCCTTTTTCTTGAATCGCTGCAATGTTTCATCCAGGCTGCTGTGGCAGTGATTTTCCCTTGTTGCTCTCATGCTGTTATTCTCATGCTATTATTCACCAAGGCCTTATTACAGGAAACCCCAACAGGCCTGTTATGGCGGGTTCTATTGGGAAACAGNTTCCCTTCCCTTCCCTTCCCTTTGTAGCTTTTGTGTTGTGTTATGGGGAGCCAGTAAAATGCAAGCACATACCTTACCAATGACCCAGTCTGCAGCACCAGCCTGTATGAAAGCATGCTCCAGCCAGCACTAACTGCACCAGAAGCAACAACCAATACAAGGGTGGAGCAGGTCCTGATGAAAATTATATAGTACTGAAGGAAAAAGATTGCTGGGTTTTGCCTGCTGTGCTGGAGAGGAGCCATGGGGAGATGCTCAGTGGGGGTGCCAATTGCTTCTCTTCCCAGATGGCCACTGGGGAGGGTTTTCTTTTTTCTTTTTTCCTTTCTCTCTCTCCTCCTTACATTTTATTTTTTCCTGAAACTAACTTTATTCCAGAGTTGATGTATGCCATCAGCTAGGTACCCCACTAATACATCTTTGTGCATGTAAGCCTATCTCAAAACACAAACATATTTAATGACGCTTTTCAAAGGAAAACAGCATTGCCGTATTTTTAAAGATGGCAAAACCCAAGAGGCTTCAAACAACATTTAAAGTCTCTTTCAACAGGAACCTCTTCCAGCAAGGCCAACAAAAGAGCCTTTCAGTGCCCTTTCAAATCTGTTACCTTTATTAACATCATGGTTTGCAATTAACTTAAATACCTGTGTTGGGTGGTACAGACTCCTAGGAATCCCGAGGCTGGAAACTGATGTTATGATGGCCATCCAGTCCCTGGTAGGAAAGATGGATCCACTACACATCAATAATGGGATAGGAAAGCTTCACAAAGAAGCCAGAATCTATCAATCAGATGTGACTGGCTGTGGAATAAGATGCAACTTCATTAGTAGAGGCGCTTATGAAAAAGGAGCAACCATCAGAGAGGAAAGTTGCCTTCAGGAGTTCTTACAGCTTCTGCTAAATAACCCACTTGAGAAACACAGAGTAACTATCATGGCATTAGAGTTGAATTGCCCTTTAGATCTTGGATGAAACACTCATGAACGTGTTAATGGTAAGAGGTTAATGACTGGATGATATGGGGCCTTGCCCCACCTCCACCTGGAGACTAGTCTCTGTGAAGCTGCAAGAGAAATAAGGAGTACCTGAAGGTTACCCTTGAGTCCTCTCTCCTCCCACTCTTCTTCCAGCCTTGTGTAGACCCTGCCTGATGAGCATGTCAAGAGGTATTGGAAAAGATGTGCTGGAGTCCTGTGCTTAGTAAGCCCATAGCTCCCTCAGGGAGGAAACGCACCCTGACAAAAGCACTAGGTAGAGGTGTGGGAAATCACAGATTCATAGAATGGTTTGGGTTGGAAGGGACCTTAAAGATCATCCAGTTCCAATGCCCCTGCCATGGACAGACACCTCCCACTAGACCAGGCTGCTCAAAGCCCCATCCAGCCTGGCCTTGAACGCTTGCAGGGATGGGGCATCCACAACCTCTCTGGGCAACCTGTTCCAGTGCCTCACCACCCTCATAGTGAAAAATTTCTTCCAGATATCTAATCTAAATCTCCCCTCTTCCAGTTTGAAGTCATTACCCCTTGTACTACCACTGCATGCCCTTGCAAAAAGTCCCTCCCCAGCTTTCTTGTAGGCCCCCTTCAGATACTAGAAGGCTCCTATAAGGTCTCCCCAGAGCCTTCTCTTCTCCAGGCTGAACAACCCCAACTCTCTCAGCTTCAGTAATCTTCATTAATATTGAGCCCCCTGGTGCACAATAGACGCTGGTCTGGACAGCTACTGCTGCTATAGTTTCCACGAAAGCCTACAATCCATGTACGCATAAACAGTCATTTTGAAAGTGTCGTTTATGGCAGTTGGTCTGGCCAGGGTGCAGATGCCAAAAATGATGGCCAGGTCTGTGTGCACACTTGGACATGAATTCCAAGCTGCCTGAAAAGGTGCTGTCAGCTTTGGGACCATTCAGCATCTATCTGAATTTCGCCTTGTGCTTTCTTATTTGCTGCTATCCTGGGAGCTGCTGTCTCACCAGTAGAATTAAACCAAGACCTGGCACAGTTCTCATGCTTATGCAGAGTTGTTTTCAGTCACAACAGTTAAAAAATCTTCTATAGTAAAACAAACATTACCGTGTCACTTATTGAAATAATTTGGGTTTAAAGCTGAATTCAACAACAAAATTTGTTTTTGCGCAGTGATGTATGTCTAGGAGAAATCACTATATATAAAGAAGCTTGTAAAAACATCTCTTCTTTTTCACAGTTGTTTCTACAAGGAAGGCCAGACTGACCCTGCCTTGCTCAAGGAGGAAAGACCAAGTGCCCCTTCTGAGGTTCTTCCCAGTCCCAGTTTCTGATTCTCTTATTCCGCCCTCGTGTATAAATGTAACCCCAGAGTTGAGGTCATGGTAAATATCCTGAATTTTCATCATTTCTCCTAAAACCAAAACTCTGTGTTTTGTTTTCTTAAGAGTCTCATGCTATTCTAGAAGCTAGGTTGTTAAGAAAATAATGGAAAAATTTCCTCCCTGTGGAACTTTGCATACTCTGTTTTCTATTGTTTACTTAAAACAAAGTATATTAAACTGCCAGTGTCAAGAGCAGCCTCATATTTTTTCTTTATATGAATAAAATATGAAGAAGAGAAAAAAATATTTCCCATCATACTGTTGAAGGGCAAGATGTGAAAAAAAAAGGCAAATGCTGAACAGTTTCATAAAATAATTGAATAACTGCTGAACAATAGGTCTGGAAAACAAAGGTAAATAGGTGTGATTGTGTAAGATAGAGCTCCATAAAAAGAAAACTAAATATATATGCATTAGTTCCATCATGTGAGAAACACTTTTAGTCATAAAAGTAAGCAGAACCATCAAACTTCAGTAGAATGACACACAATTATACTTCAAGGCACACTTTCAGCAATGAAGAATCCATTTTATGGCAAGAAGGTTAAGTTTTTATATTTTTTCTCTGTAGTAAATACAAGTCAGAGGATCTTAAACTGCCATTTGCTGTGCAGCCCTCGGAATCCTTCCCCCGTTACGAATTCCAGCAGCAGCTGGTGAAAACTGATGGTCCGCTGCATCTTTCAGCTTTTTTACCAGCCGGCACAGTCAGTCCCAATCTCTTTATTGACAGCGAATTAAAGAACTGCTGTAGAAGAATAATAGCTTTGTGTCTCATGTCTGGGACAGCCGGCTCATAATCTCACTTTCTGACATTAGTGAGTTGCTGCTTCTGTCTGTGCTGTGCCTCAACGACAAATGGGGAAAAAAATGTACTGGCTCTGATGTTGGATTTATTCTTTCTAGGTGCCTATAAAACATAGGGATGAAAAACACTGCCCATATACAAAGAATGAGCTTGGAATAGATTTTCAGTTGTTAACATGGACCCTGTTTTTCTCAGGTGTATTGCTCTGATGACAATAAAATTCATGTGAAAGTATATACATCAGCAGCAGGAACACGTCAGTTCATTTAATAGTTTGGAAAAAAACAAATCATATTTTTTCCCTGCTGTATCTACAAACAATTATAGGTTTTATTTTGATGACTATTCCACTGCGTATGGCCAGATGGGATTCCGTTTGTGTTTTGTTGATACACTTTTGAATTTCTCAGCTACTTTAAAATGAGGAGTTGAGGGCTAATTCAGTACTTGTAAAAGGGAAATTCACATGTCTATAATGACTTTCATCAAAGAGCTTATCATCATGGGACAGTTAATAAAGATCACTTAATGAGCCTTCACATGACCTCTTTGAAGCTGACATATTTATATGGTAAGCCCTTGCCAGATGAGGCAAGTAGGATGATAAAATTCATACATGCTGCATAAAATCATCAGAGACTCTGAAAGACTCACTTTTACATTCTGCATTCTCAAACCTCTGACTTAAACCAAATGACAAATGTGTTCATCCAGAACACTTTAGTGAGGAGTAGGTTTTGACAACATCATCTCTGATACCGTTTTTTTAAATTCCGTTACCTCCATTCAGTCAGTTAAGAGGTTGAAAAGCAGTAAATCACAGAAACTCAGGTGACATTCCTGAAAGTTATCAATCAGCTCCCTGCATACAAACTTCCCACTACATTCTCCAGGCTTTATATCTATAGGTGTCGTGGTTTTGGCCTGATTGGCCAAGCAGAACGACAGATGGCCCTTCCCCCCTCCCTCTATTATTATCACTGCAAATAATATCTCATGGAAGGAGGGTGAGTATTCATCACATTTCCAGCTCTGAAAATGAAATGTCAGAGAGAGTTCTGTGGAAATGTCAAGAATACACGAGAAAAATTTCAGTGTGCTAAGATCTTGCGTTCATTTGAAGTTTATTTAAAGAGCTCAAATCTGAATGCTCTGCTCAGAACCCAGGCCCTCTTGCAGCTGATGGGGTAGAGGAATTTCTATGGAAAACCCTTTAACACCATGAACACAAGGCTGGTAATAGCCACACTGAAGCCAATGTTTCTCCTAGAAGTGTGCACTGGTGATGCATGATCAATATTTGAACACATGCCAAAGCCCAGTGTGAATTTTCACAAAATTCTTTAAAATAGACTTTAAATCAGACAGAATGTACCTCAAAGGTTTAACTATCTTAGTGATACGCCATACTTTTAAAAATTTATGAACGAAGAAAATCTGACAATCAATGTACTTGACATCCATCCAGGAAATGGAAAGGATTCTGAATGCCCCTAAAGGTGAAGTGATACAAACATCACTATGTGGACAGAAGGAGGAGGCATAACCAGAAGAAAATAAAGAACAATAACAACAACAGAACCCTGGTTGCACAATTTTGGCTCACAAAGAATAAAAAAAAAACACCTTAAAAAGTGCTTGCCAAAAAGACAGGGTAAGTAATGAGAGATTAGTGACATCATTATACCAGAAAACGGAAATGACTTCTCACCTAGCAGAAGAGTCACAGAACACACTGATTCCTAGAAAACGGAATATGGTTTAGAGAAATGAACATGGTTTTCATGGTTATCAGGTGAGTTGCCCCTTAAATTTCTTTTTCTCCAAGGGCACATTCCTCAGGCCAGCAATCAAAGTTCTTGCATTTTCTTCTCAATATTTAGATCCAGATGATGTAACCACCCTATGTCTGACTTAGTGGATACAGGAGCACATCTTGAGCCTTAATTTCACCTAAAGGAGCTATGGAAGCATGACCCACCCCTTTTCTCCACATGCTCTTTTTTATGGACAGGAGTGTGATGCCCAGATGGGATCCAAAGTGTCTAGCAGATATGGATGATCAGTGGACCAAGAATCTCAGCTATGCTTTAGCATCTATGCAGGTCGGATAAGACAGAGATTTAGCTCCTGGTCTCAGGTCTCCCAACACATGTAAACGTTGAATAGCCAGTTGTCCCCAAATTAATTTACTCATGAGACTTAGCAGTGAAAAAAGCATTTTCAAAATAAAGATTAATTGTCCTCATTTTATAGTTTTACAGTATGTATGGTAAAGAATTACTGGGGAAAAAAATACTAAGTACTTGTTTAATGAATACTCTTGATGTAGTCTGTAGACCATGTGTAAGATCCTGTTTATCAAAGTTAGTAGAATTTCTGGCTTGAGAAGGCAGGTTTTAATAGCCAGAAAAAGCTCTGCTTTAGTATTTATTTGACCTACACACTTTTTAACTTCTCGGGTACCAACATTCCTCTCCAGCATCAGACAGAAGGTCAAGGATTCACCCTCATCTGCTTTTCACAAGCCTGAAAACTTAAATCATATTACCTTGGTGGGACTTGAGTTGGGACTTTTCCCAGTTAATGGCTCCTCTGTTTTGTTCCCTAAAGAAACCGTGTCATTGGTTTACCTTTTCCACTAGTCACCTCTAACAAGTTCTTGGATTTAGGCAGTACACTAGCACATGAGTATCAGGTGGGTTTTAAAGAAACTCTCTTTCTCACAAGGACAGATAAATGTTTTGCCTTGCAGATAATCTTAACTGTCCCATGCAAGCATCATAAACTGTGATAAAGGACATACCTTAATATGGATACTGGAGCTGTGTGATTAGGAGAAGAGAGTAAAAACATGTCTATTTATGGTGCAGCGTAGCAGACAAGTGATAGACTTTATACAAAGAAGAAAGAACCACTAATGCAAAAAATATTCTGAGTTTTTCCAAAGGATAGTGCCAACCAATGATACCACATGGGAATATTTACAGAAGAAAATTTTGCTTGAACTTCAAATGAGGCTATTTCAATTATACCACCCTCTGAGGTCCAGTCTTTGAGGAAGAACAGGCAAACAGTTGACCTTGGACAGCCTGTTACACCCAAGAGCGTGGGAGCAAAATGCTATCAGATAAGAGGATGAGATTTTATGAGTATTCATTATACACTCACAAAAGAACCTGTTCTAAACCCAGCAAAAGGCAATGGAAGTCTTTACAATGATTTTTTGATTTTGTCTTCAGGCTTCAGTTCAAGAAAATAATTAAGCACATGCTTAACATCAATTAAGACTGGAGGCTTTAAAGAAGTCCCTAAGTTATAATAATACACTGAAGCAGCTCACTGAAGCAAAACTTAAACTCACTGACTCCAAGAGCACAGAAGACTGTTGTATTTGTCTCCCTCTTACACATCCCCACTTATAATTTAATACTTTTATTATCCAAAAAATACCTGATCTCATGCCACACAGTTCAGATCACAATCTTCAGGAGCGCAAAGTATAGGACTAATAAACTAGATTCAGTGCTCTTTTCTGGACTATTTGCAATTCTAAGTCAAATTATGGCAATGAGGGGGGAGTGAACTCAGATTTATTCCATTTTATTAAAGAGTCATTCTTTTTTAGAAGTGCAGGAACAATCCCAGAAATTGACTGTCTGCTAACAATTGCATTAGTTTGCTTATTTGTTTTGGTTTCCTAATTTTATGGGAAGGTCTTTGGATTTAATTTGCCCAAGGTACTTAAGAAAAAGGTCAGTGATACTGAGTTAGAAAAAGTTTTAAAAATATATATTAATTTGTACTAGTTTTCTCTTTGATTATTGCTACTCACCCCTTTCAATCTGTGACGTTTTTATTTGTCCTGGGCTCTGAACAGCCGATGTTTCTTATGTTTTACTTTTCTCTAACCTGGGAGGTCAAGCAAGTGGGAGGTGCAAACCTCTTGTAATAAGCTCTCTCTCCTTCAGCTTTAGGTTGCACTACTCTAGAGGTTTTACACCTTTTTGTAGAAGTGAGGGAGTTTCCATCTCTGATACTTCTTCAAGAACACTTCTGAGAAGCTCTAGTGCAATATCTGCACCTACAACAGTTAACAAGGGAGAAGAGTAGAGGTGATTGGAGAGAGTCTGAAAAGAGCTAGGAGTATCTTTTCTTGGCTCTGAAAATAGATGTTTTGTCTTGGGTAGAATAACACAGCACAATCCTTGTCTGGGCAAGGTCATCACTTGCCCAGATCTATTTTAAGGACCCTTTGCTTCTTAAGGTCTGTTTGCTTGCTTTTCCCCCTTAGGTATGGTATAATTAGATATAATTTTACCTCTTCAGAAAAGCCATTCCTTAATGTATTGATAATATATTGCTTTTAAATTTCTTGAGGAAAAAAAGAGTCATCATATTTTACCAACATAATCAGTAGAGAAGAAACAACTACCAATATTCAGACAGATATTTCCTACTTAACTTCAATGGGAAAACTCTTTTAACTGCTGTCTTAGAAGGACCTTAAAGTTTTGTCTCACTTTTCACTTTTTATCCTCTTCCGTGTTTTGTGTTACCCATGTTACTGCTTCTAAGATTTTGTTTATCACTGTACAAGGAAAAAAAACAAACAAGGAAATTATCTGTTAACACACTGGTTCTCATTTTAGAGGATTTGCTGGCCAGTGAGTCAGCCACAGAAACAGCTGTGTTCATTCTTCCTTCCTTTGTAAGTGTAATTTCTCTCTCCCACCCAAGTATGGATTATGTGTTTGTTCCAGACTGTTAGCCCTTCAAACAAGATTTTGATGGAGGAACACAGAAATATCTGCAACAAAAGGAAATGAGAAGATGCTACTGGTATTTAATGATGAGACAAAATAAAACATCTGTCTCCAGAGAATTCAGCGGTCTTATACTGCACTCCAAACATCCTTTCTGACCACAAAATAAATACATAGTGAGAAAAGAAAGAAGATAGAAGGCAAGTGCATTGACCTTGTCATTAGGACAACTGAAATTACTATAGTCAAAATACCTATCTGCGGATTAGAAGACTACTGGATAGCTCTTGCCCTTAGTAACGGAGTCTTCTATATACTTTCAGACTACCTCACTGTACTTTTAAATTTGTATTGAATGTCTAATTTCTTTTTCTTTTGCACTTAGATCCAACAGTCAACATAGGTAATACCCAGGTACCTGAAACTCATTATTTTTGAGTAAAAAGCACGAAGTAGAAATTAATTAAAAAAAGTAGTACCAACCCACCCCCCCCCATTACTTTCACCCAAGGAACTGGATAAGTAGGCAATCAGCCATCCTGCTTGCCTATATGCCTGTCTTTCTAATATTCCAGCCATTCAGTGAACAGAGAGGGAAACTGTCAGAAAGACCACACAGATGAGCAGGCCATGATGGGTTTAATTAGATTTTTTTGCATGGAATTTTTAGATTATTCTACTTTTTCATGTTTCTGGAAAAAAACCTGCTCAGTTGAAAAAGAGGAGTAAGAAAAGGTTTTGTCTGTTGTCAACATCTGTATATTAATCAGTAATTTGCACCATGCAGGAAATTAGTACCTTTCACAGTACTTAATCATGAACCAAGAGAATAGTATTTGCCATATTTGTTGAATAAATTTTTAGTGTTTTGGGTTTTTTTTTTTTCCATTTAGATGGTCACTGAGAAGGACAACATATATATAGACCAGGAGCTACATAAAATGTTTGTATAAAAGTAAACCGCACTTAATTTGAATTGACTCGCTTAGTTGATAATTCAATTGTAATATTCCAGTGTTCACTAAGAAAAGCTGTGTTTTCAAGAAAAAAAAAAAAAAGAAAAAGAGAAAAGTGGATTCCCATTCTTGTAGATAGAAGTAATTTTTAACTGTAATGTGAATATTTCCACTGGTTTCAACTTGCTCAATTCAAAAGGCTAAAGAACGAGTCCCTGCTGCATTTTAGCAGAGGTGTGAACCCACGTTTGAGTATAAACTTACACAAAACTACCCTCTGGCACAGGCTTTAGCTGAACCTGGAGAGCAAGGTAAGACAAGACACCTGAAGTGTGGACGGGGGGGTACAGTCATGGTCATCCCACTTTCGCTTCCACTTAGGTGTCCCACACATCCTTGAGGCAGCAGAAAGGTTGGCTGGGACCCTTCCTTGAAGAGGTCAGCTCATGTGCAGAAAGGCAATTTATAGCAGCTCAGACAAAAGTTTCTTTGCTGGCAGCTTAGACAGTCAATGACAGACGGGAGATCTTGCCTTCACCTTCTCCCTCACACATGTTCCTATGAAGAGTATGGCTACAGCTGTTGTATCAAATGAGTTTCATGATAACTAAACCCAGGACGACCTCCGACCACCACATCTCCCACTAGTCCTTCTCTGTTTGTGAACAGTAGGTCTAGCAAGGCACTTCCCCTGGTAGGCTCCCCTACCAGTTGTGTCAGGAAGTTATCTTCCACGCACTCGAGGAACCTCCTAGCCTACCTGCTCTCTGCTCTCTCAGCATCTCTGCTACCAAAACCTTGCCACATAAATCCAACACAAATGGCCATGGACATATGGCTGAGTGCTAAACACCACAGCAGGACGTTCATCAGAGGACTGTGGTTTAGCACAAACGCAGCTTCACCTCTTGCTGTGTTGTCCTCTGGCTTTGTCTGCTCTGCTCTTTGCAGTCTCTCATGAGTCCTTTTGGAACATCACAGCTGTGCTTGTGTCCAGCCTGTACATTTTCACACCACCCTTTGCACATACATCTTTGCAAAACACATCCCTTCTGTGTCTGTGCTTCCCTGCTTTCTGTTGGTGTAATACCTGAAGTCTGGTATCACCCCTTGGATGGTTGAAATTTGTCAGGTGAAACCATTTCTTTAGACAAAATGCTCATCTGGGTTGACAAAAACAGCCTCTCAGCTCATTTAAGTGTTTCAACTGGAAAAAATGTTTTCTTGTCAAAACACATTAGTTGAAAAACATTATTTATTTTTAAAAAAAGATTCTTTGATATTAAATGTACATAAATTAAATTTTAATAAAGGTTACATAATAATTTGTGTTGCTTTGACAGAAACTATTTTATGTAAGCAATTTCAATAATCTTTTCTTCCCAGGATCTAGACCAAAGAAAGAATAATTTTGGTTCAGTCTAAATATTTTCATTCTGTGATGTGACCATTAAAAACCAAGCATATTACTGTTCTCTAATTGTAACTTCACTGGGCTGAGAGTTTTGTTACTGGTAGCACTGAAAATGTTTACTATAGTATTGTGCTATAAAACACACAATAGCAGCAAGAGGTCTGTTTTGATAAAGGAAGATGTTTATTACTGTCATGAGCTATATTAGCAATGAAGATTCTGCCTTGTATGCTCCCTCATACAGATGTGAGACAAGAAGGGAGCATCACCACATCCAAGGTCCCTATTGTTCCAGTCATCATGGAATAGTCATCAGTTCAGGAGTATCCATCCCACCACCAACCACACACAGACACACTATCTGCAAGGTGTGGTTTCCTGATATCCCTTAAAAGTCAACATTAGCAAAGTCTACAATATCCTGTTGGAAGACAGAAAATTAGGTAAGTACCCTTCAGTGAGATCTGTTCTCTTATCCACAAATTAGTCCCATTCCCTGAATTTTTAAAAAGCCATAACTGGTATAATCAAGGTCCTTGTAGGTGAATATGAACAGCCTTGATATCCCACTCTTCTGCATAGAAACTGCAGGATGGGTTTTCCAAATGCAGCCTTAAAGCTTCCTTCAGTGTGTGCAAAGGACTCTCTTTTGCACACAGTGGCGATCATGCTTACACCAACAAATCCTGTCTGAATTTTGCAGGTAGAAATGACATGCTATTCATCAAACCAATGTAGTCTTTCACCGACGAATTTAAATTACAGTAGCCCACAAAGAGACTTGTAGGTGTGTTTGTTTATGAGTTTATATAGTAAAAGCATTCATCAAAATGATATATTATCTCATGGTCCTTTGCGTAATTATTTTCATTCATTATATCTGTCTTCCTCACCTTCTGTTGTTGTTTGCCTACAGTGCCTTCACCCCTGCGGATACAAGTGACATCACAATGCTGCCATAAAGATGTGGTTGATGTTACCATTAGTGTTGTATTTGCATTCATAAATATCCTTGTACCTGTTTTGTGCATACCAAGACATCATTTGAGGCATTTAACAAAGAACACACATTCTTGTGTCTTCATAAAACCAGTTTGTTGATAACAAACAGATTTTAACTAACATTTGGACCATCCATGATTTCAATAAAACAGATGGAATCAATAAATGTTACATAGCACACATAGCTGTTTGCTGTGTAACAGAATATGTCTAACATAACAAATATGCCCAGAGTGTAAAACAAGAAGAGAAAGAAAAGAATGCAGAGAATGAACTTGAATGAATCAGATAATAATGTTTGCATACCAGTATGTGGTTATCTTAGTCCTTGTACTCAATAAGAACATTTCCACAAGAAAAGAATTCCATGTAAATGAGATAAACTAATTCTCAAAGTCGACTAAAGAGAAAAATCATTGTAAGATATGCATACGATACCTTATAAGTAAAGCGTCTGTGCATTCCTGTTTGATCAACCTAAACAAAAAAAAAAACAAAAAAAAACCCAACAAACCCCCCCCACACACACACAACAAAATCCTAGTTTTGTGCACAGTCTCTTAGATGTAAAGTCCCATAAACAATTCCTCAGCTTTGAATCTTTGTTCAGGCTTCTTGTTATATTTTGGTGCACTTGTTGGTAAGGTGATTGTATTCTCCAGACCCTAGGCTAGTCTACATATTTGGAATACCTGAACCCTCTGTTGAAGGGACTCTTGACTTTGAATTTTTACCATAAGTGGGCGAAATCCAATTACATGGATCTCCTCCCAGCACTTGCAAGCACTTGAAATGAAGCGTTCTGATTTCACCAACACGTACAAACAGATCTAATTGTTACAGGGACTTGAGAATTTTTCTTTTATGGCTACTCACAGAAACGAATGTTTCACAAGAAGGATGCTTTCAAGAATTTGAACTTCGTTTGTTGATAAGTTTATAGAAACAGTATAAAAAAGGTTATTAAGTTTTTATATAAGTGTCTTTTCCACAAGCGGAGAGCTAGCATGTCTACAGTTTAATGTAACACCTCTGCAACTTAATGTACTCCAAGACGAGCAATGCCGATGCAGCACGAAATAATTTTTTTCCAATGTCCAGAGTTTCAGGTATAAGAAATTATAGTTGCCTCTTACTGGTTATGATACGCAGAGATAAATTTTGAAAATGAACTTTTAAAGGCACTGAAAGTGTCTTTTAATGGCTTCATTTTGAAGGAATGCTCGCATTTAATATATAGAGAGAAGCGGTTTTTTTATGATGAATCCACTCCACTACAAGTAGTCTCTATTGGCACAATTTTCTAGTGAAAGAATATGTAAAATAATGAATACATAACATTTGTAAAGCTGTGGTAATGAATACATCTTAAATTTAAAGTAGCCTTTAAATTGTAGAGACAGAATATAGATTAATTCAGTTTTTACCTTCAGATTTAAATAACCGCTCACCTCAAGTATTAAGTTTGCCATTACTTTCTAGCAGATAGTCAAATACAAAAATTCCAGGAGCCTGTTTCTTTCACTTCTCTATGTTCCCTTCGCAATTTCAGATATAAATAATTAACATATGTATGTGGGTTAAAAATAGTCTAAAACAAACATAGGACTGAATCCATTCGTGTAATAATCACAATGAATAATTGTAGTACTACTTAATTTGTAGTGCTACTCATCATATAAAAATGTAGTCAGATTTGTCACAGGTTAATTTTCTTTGCTTCTTTCTTTTGAAACTCTTTCATCTTCTTAGCCCGGGGAGAAAAAAATCATATTTATTCTATGTCTTTAAAACAGCAACATCTTTTGCCATTTTCACAATTAAATAAAGTACATACCAAAGTGTGTAGGAATAAATTATAAATAACATTCTGATGAAACTTGATTTTTTTTAGAGCACATTTTGTACAACATGCTACTGAAAAGTTGCATCCCCCTGTGTCTTTCTAGGCACCAGAATTCCTTTTCTTAATGTTTTATGTTCAGGGAAATAGGAACACATGGTTTCTATTTAGGCATTTCAGCAATTACTGATGCCTGGAAAAAAATTCCAAACCACCACTTACCTCCTGGAAATACTGGACTCATTAGAATTACAGTCAGTGCCTGGGCTGAAGGCAACAGGTGAGCTTTAAAACTGCGCAGCTGAAACACAGACCAGGATCTAGCTCAGTGGAACAGGAACAGAGCTCTCGTCTGAAAAACAGCTACAACCCGAGATAAACCTTACAGTCTCCAGAGAGGACCCTCGGTACCCCTTGCACACTGCTGCTGCAGCACCGACAGAGTGATTGCATGTTTAACTGACACAGCCCTTAAGAGCTCAGATTCACTTTTAAGAGTTCAGCTGCATCTTTTGAGAGCCAGGGGCTTAAGGTGTGCTAAGGCAGACCAAATGAATGGCACTGGTTTTGGTTTTGAAGGTGAGCATATATTTGAATATACTGACGGACTGAAGGCTAATGAGAGACATTCCCTACCCATTTCAAATTGCTTGGGAAAAGATTTCTTCTAGATTTCCTATTCTTTCTTCATCAATATCTCCAAAACTGTATTACTGGCCTGTGTAAAGATTTTCAGGACTTAGAAGGACAAAGGAAGCTACATGAAACGATGCTATAGGGTTTTTTTTTATTATTTTTTCGGTCTTCTTTCTTTAACAGAGACCCAAAAAACACTGATTTTTTTTTTTACTTTAAACCGTCATTAAACTACAATGGGACTTTTTTCAACCTAAAACTGAGCTTACTAAAACTGACCTTTGATTTTTTTCACTCAGTTTTATGATACTAAAAATCCATATGAAAGGCTGTAAGGTTATGCTTATTTAGCATGTACCTCTCCTGATAGTCTTAATTATGTTGTTTTCCTATTCCAATGTAATATTTTAAGCTTCCGTAACATTAAAAAATGTTAAGGGACTATTTTCAGATGTCACTATGACCTTTAGAAATATCTAATCTAGCTATTTAGAAGCTTTATAACTCATGGGCCT
This sequence comes from Rynchops niger, assembly GCA_013400035.1. Lineage (NCBI taxonomy): Eukaryota > Metazoa > Chordata > Aves > Charadriiformes > Laridae > Rynchops > Rynchops niger. The sequence goes on along the minus strand of VXBH01007638.1, from coordinate 182,445 downwards.
ATTTTAAAAGGAGTGTGGGAGGATAATCAAAGAAAGTCATTTTGTACTGAGTAAAAAGAGAAGTGCACTAATTCTACATTAGTAAGTGCGCTTCTTATAGAAAGTTGTCCTTCAGATTGAATACCGCTGAATATTGTGGTACCACAATACCACTTGTGTCCTTCAAGGTGGCTTTATTTGAGGTTAGTCATCCATTTTAAAATTCCTTCCCATCAGATTTTTTTTTTTTTTTTTTGAGTTATTTTTGTGATCCACAGGCTTTCAACTGCAATATTTTTTTCCCGATTATAGGAAATATATGGCTGGTCTTAGTAGCTTTCTCTGCATATATACAGTAAAAGGTACCCAAATGCTTAGGCCGGGTACATTGCCCAGACACATACATTTGTGTGTTATATCCATGGGACCTACATAGCTGTGTGCCACTCATAGACACACACACGGATGTCGCACGTGAAAAATGCTTTTCTCATGGGCTTCGAATCACATCAGAATTGGAAGTGTATTGATTTATTAATAACATAATTAACTGGCAATTAGTGAACCATGCATTCAGGGTAATTTTTGGTGGTAAAACAAATAAAGCATGAGACACAAAACATGGACAAGCAGCTGCAGCTTTTGAAATACCTGCTGTAACTATACTACCAAAATTTTAATCACACACCCACACACGCATCCTGACACAGGCTGCTGTATGGTTTTCAGGCACACATATGTGTCCGGGCAGCCCCTATTTGCACCCCCTTCCCATGGGGGACATAGGTGCTCCAGTGCTACGTGTGCCCAGGATGCTCCCTGCAACAGCCAAGCACATGCAGAGGAGAAGCCCCCTTGAGGTAGCACCTGGGGGTCCTTTATGGTCCCCCAGCTGTCCCTCATTCACCAGGTGCCTGCTCCTTGTGCCATCCCACGGAAGGATGCTCAACCCAGCCCAAAGAAGGTGTCATTAGGAACTTTCATGCTGTTATCCACCCATTACTAAAAGTTTTCACTTTCAATTACATATCTAAAGTCCAATTAAGAACCATTGTGGAATGTTCCCACTATCTATCCTGTGCAGAGTCACAAAGTGTGACAACAAAAGAAATCCAGTGAAGCTTAAATATTTGAAGCTCTTCAGTTCTACAGATCTGCCTCTACAGACCGATAATCTCAGTTTGAAAAAAAATATATGGTCCCAAGAGGCATTTGATCTTGCTGTGAAGATACCAAGGGGCAGAAAATTGACATCTCTGCAGATTTCTGTTTCCACCAGTATTATTTTGTGTATGATATATATACAACATACATGCATACATATACAAATATATACACTAACGTTTGTACACACATATGTATATTTATGCATTCCTCCCCATAAAACAGCATGTGCTTTGTTTCTAACTACTCAGCATCCGGCATTAGTTGGTATATTCTTCAATACTTCAACGTTTTAGGATTACAAAGGCACTCATCACTGGTAAACTGAACTCTTTAAATCTTACACTTGGAGGCAGTTTATTCTATCACCCAATCACTTTCGCACTGTTTTTATGGTATCTTTTACTAGTTTTGTTCTTATCAATGCTATAAAAAGAAGACAGATCACCTCCTGATCTTGCTTCATTTTCTGTTGGTTTTGTATAATTGCACTATGCCTCTGAATCACGGAAGTACAGTACAAACTCATTCTGAATTGTCCACTAAACATACAAATCCCTTTCCTAGTAGTTGTTTTCCGAAATGTTACAGGTAAGAAAAAGTAAGCCACAAGCTGAAGCGGGCTTGGGTGCTGGCATTCATTTGAGAACCAACAAGATTACAGCTTTTCGTATGGTTTAATTTTAGGTAGTCCTGCAAGGAACTGAGAGTTGGACTTGGTGATCCTTATGAGTCCCTTCCAACTTGAGATATTCCATGATTCTATGGATTATTTAATGTGTTCACTCATTCCTTCCCACAGCACTACGCTCATAGGTGTTGTGGTTTGGGCCGTGTTGGCCAATGACAAGACAACAGATGCTCTCCCCCACCTCTCACTCTAAGGAGAGGAAGAAGAAAGATAAAGAGATTTGTGACATGAGAAAAAATTAAATTACTTTAATGAAGTGTTAATAATAAAATAACAAAAGGAAATAACAAAATAGATACAATATATACAAAACCATATCAAGCTTCCAGGAAGATGTCACTGGCAGGCACTGGGAAAGTTCCAGACTGGTCTCGGTGACAAATGGGAACTGGAACACACTGAGCGGGATCCAAAGGCAGATGAGCTGATGGGGTCCTGCTCAGACATCAGTCATGGAAGAAAGAGAGGCATTGCAGAAGCAGTCCATCGAAGAAGAGACCACTGGAGAAGATCCAAAGAACAGCCCTCAAAAAAAAAAACCTTCAAGAAGAGCCAGCCTGACCCCTTTCCTGCCTCAGCTTTTATATGGAGCATGGCAGATGGGATGGAACACTCGATTGGTCGGTTTGGGTCACCTGACCTGCCCACAGGTGTAACCCTTCCACAGGTTGAACAACCCAGGCAGGCAACCCTGGTGGCCATGGCAACAAGTGTGAGCAAGGACCTCTCTCACAGAACTGGACGTTGGCTTTGCTCCACCCCAATGGTAGGTAAACCACGTGTCTAAGCTGCCGTTATCATTTATAGAGATCTAGTTAATGAAGTCAGTAGAGACCAGACAAATATTCATTCATGTTGCTGTCGACACCTTCACTTGGTCAGCTGAATTTGCTCTAGACTGTCATGTCTGTATTGATTATATCTTCATTGACTGTAATGAGAGGCTAGATAGCTTTTATGCTTCCGGACAAGCTAAATTTAGTCTGGCAAGATAATTTATGTTGACATCTAAACACAAATGTCTTGAATTAAATCCTGTCCCACCAGCCTAGTCTATAGGTTTATTACAGACTATATAGTCTATGTTTATTGTATCTCATCCTTCTCTAGTCTGGATAGGAAGAGGTGCCTCCAAAGGGTGATTCATCCCACTTGTTTGAGGATGAAGACACCATTCCCTCTCCCTTTCTTTTAACTGCAGAGAATCTGAAATCATTATCTGAAGCTATATAGTCAATTCTTAGATAATTCAAATTAGGTGAGATGGGTTCCACTCCGTTCTGAAAGCATTGTCCTCCCAGCTATTTACTAATTTTTCATTTGTTGGCGATAATTTATATATCTATGTGTACGTATTTTTGAAATTCTATATTTCAGATATTTTTGTTTTCTTATTCAGGCCATTCCAGCTGCTAATAAAAATTTTTAATTGTAGGCAGACAGGTAGGTTACTTGGACTTGGAAGTCTTCCCAATGCAACCACACTCATCCTGAATAATATTCATACTCTTGACAAGCATACTTTGCCCAAGGGGATTTCATCTGGGAATCTGCAGCTGGTTGCAGTACAGATCCATAGTAATGCTGATTTTGCATCTTGTATGATATCCTGATACTAGGAGCCATTTTGATTGTAATTCATGGTGAAACATATGCTTTAAAATGTCCCTCATATAAATCCTGCAGTACATGGGACAAAACTGTGCTGATTATGCCATTTTTTGTTTGTTCTGGTTTTAGTTTGTTTTTTAAGGCTGATAAATAAGGATATTACATTTGACACTTTTTACTGTATCTCTTTCATAGAATCATAGGGTTGGAAGGGAACTCTGGAGATCATCTAGTCCAACCCCCCTGCCAGAGCAGGGTCACCCAGAGCAGGTTGCACAGGAACGCGTCCAGGCAGGTTTTTGAATGTCTCCAGAGACGGAGACTCCACCACCTCTCTGGGCAGCCTGTTCCAGGGCTCTGCCACTCTCAAAGTAAAGAAGATCCTCCTTATGTTTAGGTGGAAATTCCTATGCTCAAGTTTGTGCCCGTTACCTCTTGTTAGACTTCCCAGTGGACAACTTTGTTATTTAGAGCAACTCTTATACTAAAGCAAGATATAGATAAGAAATGAAGCCAAATATTAAACTGTCAAAGAAGGTGAATAATGGTCCTTAAATAGGCACTTCTAAAATGCAAGAGTTTGTGTCTTTAAATTCAGACTAAAATTTAGTTTGACTGCTGTGTTTAAAGAAGTAAGCAATGTCATCTTAGTTTCTGCTTTAGATTTGTCTAGGACCCCAAGCTGACATATTTCATTTTAATTAGGTATTCTATATCTGCTCTCCTTACTTAAAGAAACATCAGTCCTCTCCATACCCAAACAAACTCTTCAGGTTACCTTGAGGTCAGCACCATAAATATAGCAAGGGAAGAACCACCACCTACATAGAGAGCTGCCTCACAGCTGTCAGCACTGCAAGCACAACTGAACCCTGCAAAACTGAATCATGCTGCTCCAGGGATAAGGGTCCAGGGCCTGATCAAAGCTGGGCCTTCCTCCCACACAGGCTGAACAGGGGGAGGCGCTGGGCTGAGGGAGGGAGGAGGGTCCTGGAGAGGCTTCTTTCTTTCTTTTGGTGGCTAGACTGATAGAGTTAGAGACTATTTCTGTGGGATGCCACTAGCTCTTACCCCAGCTCTAGACAGCAACAGTTAGCCTGAGCTTAGGCACGCTGTAGCCCTTTTTTTTTTTGGTGTACACCATAGCCTGCTGACCAAGATGACTGTTAACTCCGTGTGCATCTGGAGCTGGACCTGTCAACACCTTTATAGTAAGCAGCTATCAGGAGTGCTAACCATCTTCCATTTCACAAAAAAAATACAAGAAATCTTTTTCTTTTTAAATTAATTTATATGGTGCCACACTGCTTCATATTGTAAGAATGAAAAATCAAAGCAAAATCTTTCCTGAGGACACGATTGTGTTATTTTGGTGGCAGGTTCCAGTTAGGATGAAACAAGTCTTTTGGTTTTCCATGCGTGTAGCTTTGAAAGTGCCCGTAACTGGATTTGAAACCCAAAGTCAAAAATCAGCTTACTGTTTTGGGAAATAATCTCTAGAATGAAAAATGAATAAACTCATTAAATGTTTTCTATAAATTAAATATTCAGAAATACAGAATTACCATAAGTCTTCTGAAATTATCGAGTCTGAGCAAACAAACCCTTATTATGTGAAGAAAAAACATCACGCTGTGATTAAAAACCATATAAAATAGTTTCAGGGACAGACACCACCTGGAAATCAAGAAACAATGGGCACAAGTTTAACCAGGAGGTGTTCATACTTTAAAAGTAAGGTAAAAAGTGAAAATTTTTTGCCCTGGAGGAAAGCCCAGCAGTGGAGCAGGTTGCCCGAAGAGGTTATGGCATCCCCAGCTGTGGAGTGGGGATGAAACCTTGAGCAACCTGGTCTGACCCCACAGGTGACCCTGCTACGAGCAGGTGGTTGGACTCTAGACCTCTGGAGGTCCTTGCCCACCTGAGTGATCTCACGATCCTATGAACGCATGGCTGTGTTTTACAGCGTATGCTGAAGTCCATGTGACCATAGCTGCACAGTTATGATTGCCCTTCTAATTTAAGTATGTTTATCTTCATTTGTGTCTGTGGTGCAATGTATCCAAATCTCCAATAAATACAGAGCTGGAGGAGGAGGAGGGTGAAACTCTGCTTATTTCGTATGATAATTTTCACTGTTTCTGCCATAAAGGACCTGAGATACAGATAAAACGTAGTCCAGATTTCCCAAATATAAATAAGGATAGAGATTCCGACAGTTTGCATGTGTTCTAGAGGAGGTGGAGTAATTTCCTGGAAAGTCATTTGGTTTACTAAATGCATAGAATCCACCTGCATTTTTTAAAATCCTTGTGCTGTAAAGCAGAGACTGGAAAAATGTCAGGGAACAGTACCCTCTGCTTGCTTTGTGTTTATACTCAGCGAGTCTACCTTAGTCAACTTTTGGAATCAGGATAGACCTTTAGTCTGAATCAGGCCATTCTAATAATCATGTTCTAAATAATGAGTCATGATCCTAAAGGAATCTCAGGTTTTGCGGCACACAGGCTGAAAGAAACTGGTAGAAGGGGTGCTGTGAGTCAACATTAATTCTCTTTGAGCTTCCTTTCATTCTGAATGTATTACAGACAGAATCCAAACCAGAGCATTCAATGTTCCAAATTGAAATCCAAAACCGAGGGCATGCTTCCTGAAATTCTAACATATTTGGACTTAATTCATTATAATAAATTAAAACTAAGTATTTGATACATGGCCTGTCTCAAAGTTAAATTTCATATGCAGAAAAATTGCTGTGAGATATGGGAGCAGGAAAATTAAAAAGTCAACGCTCTAAAACAAAGAATGTATTAAAAATCAGTTCTTTTGATTTTAGCCTGGCAGCTGCCAATAAAAAAAAACTTCACCCAAAGAGAAAAGGTTGTTACATCCTCCAGCTGTAGAGTGTTTGGATGCCATTGGATTATTGGGGTTGTGATGGTTCACAAACTGGTCATTATGACAGGGAAAAGCGATTCTAAACACAGACGGTACAAGTGGTAAGGAGAACTGCAGAACTGATATTACATAGTAATAAGACAAATTCTCCAAAGCTAACAAAGCAGACTTTGTTGGAGCTAGGTTTATACTAGATATGTCAACTAACTTTCATCAGTGAAGATGCTACAGGGCATAAACAAAGCTTTCTTTTCATTAGATACTGCGTTTGCTTCTGTCTTTCCAATGTGCACTGATTTTCTTAAAGGCTTTGACTCAAACAGCCATTCTTTTATTTGAGAAATATTTTACATAATTACTTGAGAACAATGTTAATGAGGCTCATGAACCTATTTTAAGGCATCAGCAGTGCAGCTAGCTTTTCAGTACTGCAATGCAGAAACCAAGCCAGCAATGGACTGAATGGTAGTCTCTGATTAATTAGTAGCAATTTAAAAAAAAAACCTTATCAGCAAGGTATGTACAGTTCAGCCTTTCAAAGGAAGGATTTTTTTGTTTCGTTGGTTTTTGTTGTTTGGGTTTTTTTTTGTTATTTTTTTTTTCCCCAGACTATTCCTCTGAATTATATACAAAGTAATAAACAGCTAGGAATTAGTTTCTTGGTTGATGTGTATCCCTTTAGGCTCTTTTCACTTCACTGTGGAGACATGTAGCTTCTTCGGGCTGGAAATACAGATCAGATTTTTGCTCTGATACTTGTATCCCAAATATGGATTATACATAGTTTTCTATTAAGGTAACTTACTCAAATGCCTGTATTTTTCAGTTGTAACTGTAGGCACGTGTTGAGTATGTTGAATGTATGTCCTTTATAGGGGTTGTTTCATTAAACTCTGCTAGTCACCTTAATGCTTGCACTGTTAGATATCTTCCTTTCAGGAACTGACTATCCCAGAAGGAAAAAATACTCCAGACTGAAATGGAGTACTGAAGAGGAACAAATCACCTGAGTGTGCCACATACCTGAATTATTTGCAGAAAACACTAACAATAGATGCAGTCTTGGATAACACATTTTGTACTTGTCTTCAAGAAGGATCTTGGGGACTTGCAGGTCATCTTTGTAGTGGCAGGTATTATGGAATATGTCAATAGGGTTAAGGATAATTTTCCTCAAATGGAACTGAATGCCTGAATTATATCTCAGTTAACTTTGTCTGTCTTAAAATCAAATGCCTAGACTAAGGCTGTTATCTATTTTTCATGTGAGGGGACTTCCAAAATATGATCCAGGGCTTCTCAGGAGAGGTTGGATGAATTGCTACGTAGAGGTTCATGTGTCTCCCAAAGCACCCAGATGACTGTAAGGTTCCTTATTCTCTGAGGAACTTCAGAAAGTTCTGCTGAAATCATGAAAGGTTTTCCATTGTATTTTGTAATTTGTCTAATGAGGACATCCATACGAGGTTAAAATAAGATTTCTTTTTCATGCTGTTTGTAAAGATGGAAGCATGCCTTAATGTTTTAGGTGTCCCTGGGAACTGAGTAGTATAGAATCATGAGACTTCTCAGGTTTCCATATTGAGAAAATCGTCTTACGCATAAGTGCAGTGGAAGTGGAAGTTGTATTGTTCAAATTTCTTAGACCAGAGGACTGAAAACCACTATGCAAATATTTTCTTAGTTGAGAACTTAAGCCCAACTCTTATTATGCCAGTCAGAGATCAATTTTGTTGTTACTCTCATGGTCTTACTGCTCATAAACCTGCATAGCAAAACTCAAAATACCATACCGTATGTCTTCACAAACCTGAATGTTAATTTGCAAACTATACATATAAATTCTACACCATCTGAAAAATGCACACTGTGCTTATGATTTGTTTGGTTAATCAAATTGAGGCAGGGATCACTGCAGGGTGTCACCATCTTGGCTCTTGGGAACTCAGGGGCAGATTTTGTTGAATATGTACAGTGCCATAAAATCACGGTGGGGCTCAGGGTACACAGTGGTCTTTTTGGGCATCTATTTGACAATTATTCGTGTCTTTCTCAACAAGTGGACAACTGAAAACCCCTTCTGCAGCTCTCATAGAAGATGATTCACTGTATGCGGAGATGATTCACTTGAGCTAAAGACCTACACAGTACCAGTAAGAGTTGTAGAATCAGGCCTCAAAAAGTTCATTTTGCTCAGCAGGGAAATGAATAGTGAGTCTTATGTCTGTAACTCTTGGGACACTTGTATTTCTGTGCCACAAATACCTTCATTAAAGATTAATCATATCTTGTAGCAAAACTGCAGCTCTCTGGCTCTTATCACAGGAGAATTTCCCAGTGGCATTAAAGGAAATTGTGCTGTAAATGTATGTGTAATCTCTAGAAGATATTATTCAAGTCCTTTCAGTTATTTTATATCTTGACATTTTCAGCCTAAAGCTGATTTGTAACTTTTATGTACAAACATCCTTATACCTTTAAATTTCTGGAAACAAGTAAAGTCGTTTAGTGTAAAGCAACTTGATAAGAAAGAGAATATATACACGCTGCAAATGATTTAACTCTACCTATACTGTTTTATTTGCAATCTTTAGTTATATCCTCCCCGAATATACTGAGGAATGAATGCTGTTGCCTCCAGGGTACTGCAACTAAACAAATACAGAATAATGCAGAAGAAGGTACTGCTAAACATACTCAAATCCTTAGAATCATGTAAAAGGCCTTCTCAAGTAAAGAACTCCACAAAAGGCAAAATCTCTAAATGAGTCACCTTCACCTTCAAAATGTGAAGATGCTTTTTTTGGATACCCCTGCCCCTCATGTTTTTAGCTTTCCATCTGCTTTAATCTGCTACTCTATTTCATATTATTGATTCTGCAAGTACATAGTTGCTCTAGTTGCCACAGTACTGCTTATAGTAAGCTAGCCAATAGTGGCCGTGAGCCCTGGGCAAGAGGTTACTGAACAGTTTTGGAAGGTACATGTCTGAGTCAGACCACCCAATTTACATACTTCAGCTTGGTTTTACTAGTCAGGAGTGTGTATTTGGTTCTAGAAGATTGGTTGTAGTTGGTTCTGGAAGTTGCCTACCTTTTCCCATCGACTGAGTACAGACACTGGCACCCATTGATTTTGGGGGTTACCTAATACTTAGAAATAAACCGTATGTGTTTTTTCCAGGGGCTGAGACTGGAATAGGTGAATTACTTTAATTTTCTTATTTCTGTATTTCAGGTGTCAGTAATTTTACTACCAGATGCTTTAACATACAGCCCAAGAACCTCTGTGGTTCAGTGCCCTATTGTAGATGAACAACACAAGTTGCAAGGAACTCTGGAGCAGACAACTCACTACCGAGTCATTGTATTACAGTAGATTCTAAGGTGTCTTGATATACATGGGGTTAAATTAGGTACAGCAAGATATTATTTGCTTTACATAATATTTTTTCAAGATTACTGTATGAATAATGTTTACAGCAAGGCACAATCCTATTTGAACCTTCACTAATTAATAACTTGGGAATCATTAAATATTTTAATGAGGCATAATCAACTGCTATCTGCAGAATGGACACAGATGGCAAGGCAGTAAGAAGAAGAGGTATGGAAGAAGTATTATTGTGTAGCCATGGAAACAATGTCTCTCTCTCTCCCCCCCTTCCTTTTCCCTTTTAGGTTCAGCAACACTGCACATCATTAGGGCGTCTGCCTCTCCTGACAACGGCAACTTTGCAGTGTCAGTCAGTAAATCTTTGCATCCATTCATGCTGTCACCACGAAGTGATAGAAAGCCTGGGGAAGATGTGAGATGCATACCAAACAGGCTTCCGCAATGTGACAGTCTAGTCACGTATTCTTATGCAACCGGCAATTTTGAGGCTCAATTCAATAAAGAAGAACAAAATGGAACAGGCCTGGCTAGACTTTGTTCTGTTAGTGTGATTTCTAAAGTTAATTTCAGTGCTCATGTAAATTAAAAAGCTGAGAAATGAGACTTGACTGGATAGAAACATAGGTGAGCACAGTGCACAAATGGAATAAGGCCATGGATGAGCTCTGTCTAGAAGCAGTTTTGTTAATCCACTGCAATCAGACTTTAGTACGTGTGTTTCATTGTACTAAACTGGATGGTGATATGCTTTTGAACTGGTAGCAAGAAAGAAAATGTTAAAACCCTTGAATGTCAGTTATTCTCACACACAGTCATTGCCATGTGTATTAAGAGCTTTTATTTATGCCTTGCAAAAAGCCCCATAATTATCAGAAGCTGAAGCAGAAACAAAAAGGGTGAGTAAAAATAGAACAGGAATTCAGTTTAAAAGCACTGAAAGAAAATTTCAGCGTGAGCTCTACCCTTAACCTTTTTCCCTCAGTTTCATCAGTAATTAAACCAATTCTAAATGCCTTAACTTGTTTGTGGTTAGAGATTCTAGCGGGGACTGGAAAGGCATGAATTTATGGATCTTCCAAGCAGAAAGGAATAAATGGCATACTTATTACCACAGATTTGTGTTTCTTAAATCTTTTAGCCCCAAAGAAGCGTGAGACACAAGTGATGGCATCATAAGAGACAAACATCAGAGTCGTTGCCAGCTATTCTAATAGAAAAAAAGGAGTGACTTGTGGCTTAATTTACACAGGTAAACACAGAAATACATCCCCTTCTTCGACTGCAGATACCACTTATGTTGTGCACGGGGGAAACATGCTTTCTGCAGAACTTCTCTCTACATCTTCCTCTCTGGATAGGAGGCAGTCCCCTTAGGAATGAATGTGCATCAGAATCCTTAGGAGGATGATGATGAGACAACGTCTGAGTCACTGTCTGCTTCCTGGTCACCTTCTGGGTCATCACGAAAACACACAACCTAACAACCCCAACAGCACTGATTTATCCCAAACCATTAACATAAATCAGGCACAGGACGCATCTCATAGATCAGGCTACCCTGTGTTTCTGACCCGATGAGTTGCAGGTCAGTATCTTCTCCTGGCCAAGGGCCAATGGGAACGGTACATACTGTGGATCTTCAAGGACAAGCCATGATCCAGGAGCAGCTTCCATCACGCAATGACAGCAAGCTGCTCCATGGCTGTGGAGTGCAGGCTGGTTCTTGCCTTGACATGTTAGTTATTCCGGCGTGATCAGTGATGTTTGCCTGAACAGTCCCTGATGACTTTCCCTTAGAGATTTGGATTACAAAACAGGAAAGCAGCCCACATGGAGCTGCACATTTGGATGTTTGCTCAAAAAGAACATTTCAGGGGGCATCATGCGGCTCACAAGGGGATCTTTGCATCTAAACTTTACTGTGGAGCTCTGAGATTGGGTCAAAAAATGGAAACTAGCAGACAAACTGTCTGTGAGATCGTCTTCCATCTAAAGGGACTCTTTTTATTTCTCCTGATCTGAGAAAAAGTTCAAACTCCCATGCAAGTTTCTAGTCAACCTATAATTTAACCCCGGTGCATTTTCCTTAGTATATTTGTTAAATTGGAAACAAAAAAATCTGCAGAATTTAGAAAAAGTTGGCTGTTACATATTTAGTTTACACAGGCATACATCCTTCCAACTTTTTTTCATTCCTCAAACACTCTGAACAGTTCTCTTTGGGAATCACATTTTTCTCTGCTGTACTTGTGCCAATTACAACAGGCTTTGTATATTTAGAATACGCTGTGTTCATGTCTGTTTTTAATTCAAGAGGTGCTTCACTTAGCTACCTAAACATAATTTAATTAGTAAATGGTTTTGACAACTGAAATTGAAATTCTAGGTATTACACTTTGATTTTCTCAGTTGTATTTCCTTTTTTTATGTTTCAGAGCTTGGGAGCTCTGTCCCGTGTGCTTTTTCTCATCTGGCTGGTCAAACTTTGAGAAATGATGAACAGCAGGGCATATGAACCACTGGTCAAACTGTGATTTCCATTACAATGTTAATGTAGGCCTCCAAAGTCAAACCTAGTGCATGAATGTCTCTGGCTATCATATGTAATATCTTTTGATAGAGCTGTTAAAGCAAAATGATTTAAAACAGAAAGATTAATAGTAGTCAGTTTTCATAAACTGCAATTTAGAAGTTCCAGATTAGAAGATCCAGGGATTTTTTTACAAAAACATATCTACACATTTTTGAGTTTTTGGAAAAATGGAAATGTTATCTGGTTGGGAAAAAAACTTCTAAACTGACTAAAAAATTATTCTTTACATTTTTCATTTCGAATATTTTTGGGGGTTTTGTGTTGATTTTTTTTTCTGAAGCATGATGTTTGTGACGATTAGTTTTGGGTTGTCAAAAAAAAAAAATGAAAACCCTAAAAAATTACTTTGAAAATAAATATTTCAAGTGTAAATACTTCCTTTGAAGGCTCAGCAACTTTTCACATGAAAAATTAAAATTATTTCCAAGCTGAACACAATGACCTTGCAAGGCAGTCACCATGTCAGTAAGGAAAGACAGTCTTGTGATTAAAGCATTGGACCGAGACCTAGAAAAATGGGTTTGACTCTTGAATCTGTTGGAGTCTTTCTTCTTAATTTGCTTAAGAAACATTACACAGACTAGGTTGTGCAAAATACCAAGGCAAAAACTATGGGGGAGCCAGGCACGCTAACAATTTTCAAGTATGTAGAAACCTCCAATAAAGAGGAGGTGGATAATTTGTTTTCCATGTGTATGGTGTAAAGAAATAACAGATTTTAATATGGGAATGACTCAGCTAGAGGTTACAAAAAAATAGGGTCAATAACAGAAGAAAGGACTAATGCAAGCCCATGGAAGCTGTAGAGATTTGATGAATATATTAAACATACTCTGCCAGAAATATCAACTAGATATAGTTGATCTCACTCTAGAAGAAGGAACTGCTTAGACGGTGTCTTGAGTGATCCCAGAATAGTCTCTAGCTATGTCTACAGCAGGAATTGCTTTGGTACAGTAGGAACAGATCAGAAGAGTGAGGCAGCTAGACTCTACATCTACACTATATGTGGTTTGGGGTTTTTAATTTAGAACGGACTTAATCAGAACCAAACATTCTCTCCATGAGTGTGGATGACAGCTGACTCAACTTACCAACCTTCAGTTCAAATCATTATGTTTCCTTTGGGATTCGGAGAGTATTTGACGTGTAGTTGAAGTAGAGTCTCTGGTATAGTTGCCTTTGGAATGAACTTAGTTTGAATACGCCAAAATAGCTATGCTAACTGAATTATTATGAAATAAGGATGATTGGCTTCCTGACCTTGCTACTACTCCAAACAAAATGTTAATGTATTTACAGCCTCAGTTATCTGGAAGGAGATTACCTGGGCTGTGTACTGGCCAGGTGTTGCCTGTACTCAATGCCCTGGGTAAGGCACAGTGGCAGAGAGGGGTTGTTGCAAGGCACGTGCTGCTCACATCAGGACTGGCTGTGCATAGTACTGTTAAAAAGGCTTCTACAAAACCTCTTTATGTTTTTTCAAGGGTGAATATAATAAATAGATGCTTATAGCATAATACGCATATGAATTAACCATGGTTTTGCCTTTACCTGAGTTACGTCTTTTTTTTTTTAATTGATAACTGTAACTCCTTTTTATTCAGTACTGAGAATATAAATGCTTCAGATTTTATTTTTATATGCATGCAAGCATAGGACAGTCCACGTGGAGAACTTGACTGAGATTTCTAGGTGCTCATACGCCCATAATAGATAATAATATGTGATAAGGTGCATCTTACCTAACTTCCGCTCTGTAAAATACAGTTGTCTACAATTAAATTAGTCCTCTGGATAACCTTTTTAGTCACTTGAGACCAATGCCTTAAAGGCATGTGTCGTGGTTTTGTCCTCAAACCAGGACAGAATGATTCATTGCATCCTATGGTAGCCATCTAAGGCAGGTGAGGTGCATGCAGGACATGCCAGTGTCTCCGCTGACTACAGAAAGAGTCTTGACATTTAACTTAAAACTAAGATGACAACCTTCTAGCCAGTGGTAGAGTCTGCAGGGGGTTGATTTGTCTTTTTGGATGGGGCTCATAGGTTTGAGTGAACATACTTAGGTATGCTTAGCTCTCCTGCCTCCTATTTTTAGCATCATTAATTAAAGCACTGGTACATATTTTTTCTGTCAATAAATTCAGTTCCCAAGTACACATGTCTAATCAGTTATATGTAGGGAGAAATTCTATCATCTGCTTTATGTTTTGCTTCTACTTTTCCAAATTTACTTTCAATATTGGAAGTTAACATAAATTCATATAATTTTTTTCTCACCTCCATTCCTATTTACATAATTTCAGATTTAAAATTAAAGCGGTCACTTTGCTTGTAGCATTCAAAATAACAAAATTGACCAGTTCGTTCCCCTCAAGGATATTCTTATAGCTTCATCTATCAGAGGAATTACTACACGAAGCATAAAATGAACGATAACTAACCTGAATAATATGCATGGAAATGGGATTGTTTTGATTTCTCTTTCATTAATTAACACTTAAGCTGCTTATATTAGTCAACACACCATTCATTCATCAGGCACAAAAATGTCTAGATTAGCTCCTGTTATGCCCAGGATCTCTGAGCTAGATACACAGAGCTCAGAGAAATAAAATGGCAGCTTTATTTATATAGCTCTTCCCTTTCATTTCTAGATTAGGGACATTCCCATCCTGGAAATTCAGGATGTCACACTACAGATGTCAACTTTGGTGTCACCAGTGGTCCCCAGAAGATATTTTTCTGTTTACTGAGCTCTGTGTGGGTTTTTTTGTTTTGTTTTTCAACACATCTATGCAGCTCAGAATGCATCCGTTGTATCCATTGGTCACTATTTACTTGTTTGAGTAGATGATGGCCTCTGAAGGTATCCCAGAGTCTCAATATATCAAGCTGCTACAGTATTAGGTGGGAAATACCTTATTGTCTGGAGAATTTGAATTATATGTAATTTAAAATAGCTTAAGAAAATTAGAAGATAAGCAATAGTGTCCAAAACTGATGAAACAGATCTGAAATGAAACAAAGCCAACATTTAATCTGATTATCTCAAGGATCTTTTTTTTCCTTTGATCGTAAAAAGGATGTTGGGGAGTGTTATGTGTGATTCTGTAACTCTTCTATTTCCCTTTTGGTTGGAGAACTGTTATTGTTCCCTGCTGTCCTTGCAAACAAAACAAGTTCAGTGCTCAGCAGACATGTGCAACCTGATGTCTGAGGAATGAAAAATAATTCTTCACCCCCATTTTCTTTATCATTGGCCTCTTTTTGTGTGACACAGCAGAACAGATAAACCAGAATTTTATAAAAGTCCCTCTGCTACTGGGTGACAACATTTGAGGGTGAGAAACGTTTTGGGATAACTTTAACTTGCTTTTTGGAAGCATTGGGAGCAGTGAGGGCTAAGCATATTTTACAATCAATTGGGGCACTAAGGTTGAGGGCACAGACTGACAGGCTGAGAGAGTTGGGGTTGTTCAGCCTGGAGAAGAGAAGGCTCCGGGGAGACCTTATAGCGGCCTTCAAGTACCTGAAGGGGGCCTACAAGAAAGCTGGGGAGGGGCTGTAGCGATACAAGGTACAAGAGCATGTAGCGATAGGACAAGGGGCAATGGTTTTAAACTAGAGCAGGGGAGGTTTAGATTAGACCTTTACAATGAGAGTGGTGAGACACTGGCACAGGTTGCCCAGAGAGGTGTCTCCATCCCTGGAGACATTCAAGGCCAGGCTTGATGAGGCTCTGAGCAACCTGATCTAGTGGGAGATGTCCCTGCTTACTGCAGGGGGGTTGGACTAGGTGACCTTTAATGGTCCCTTCCAACCCAACACATTCTATGATTCTATAA
>VXBH01007638.1:88450-165986 GCA_013400035.1 Rynchops niger | reverse complement strand
CCCCCCCATATATACTTCATTGTCCTGCATAGTGGTCTCCTGACACCCTGGTAGATGAGGTCTGTGCTTTGTGCTTACCTTAATCCTCAGGTTACACCTATCTTAAGGGTTTGTCACAAAACATACCTATAAGACAGAGCTCCATTAGACACTGCTTATCAGCAAAGGCCTCAGAGTACACTTCCATAGTGGTTCAGGCCTTGCATTGCCTCTCTCTTTAATTCCTTCTTGTTATTGGACATTAGGTCTTTTAGCTAATCTCTCCTTTGAAACATTTCAAAGGATCTAGAGAAGCTTAATTTCTTCAGTGTGAAATTAATTTTGTTCCTTCTCTAATCCGCAGACAGTCCAACCCTCTTAAATTAAAATAAAAGATTTTTCTTTTTAAAAATATTTAAGTCTCTCTCTGCAAGACCAGTAGTCATGTTCTCTGCTTAGCTGGTCATTAAACAATGCTTTACTAAATTGAATGTAGGCAGATTTGACAATAAATTACCTTTAGTAGATGTGAGGCAGGTATTTAATTAGCCTTTGTGTACACTGTTTTGTCTTTTGAGAGATGTTATTTGACAATACATGGAGTTAAAAAATAATCTTTAGTAATTTATGCAGTTTCAAGACACTAACAGATAAATTATGTAAAGAATCCTCTGAAGTCATAGGATCTAATATAAAACGTGAAAAAAAGTCCTGCTCCTTTATAGAGAAAAATCTTTGTTTTAAAGGAAGGTTGGAACTGTGATAGAGACCAATCCATACCTGGGCCCCTCTGTACAAGAGGGACACTGAAGGGCTGGAGCGTGTCCAGAGGAGAGCTACCAGGCTGGTGAGGGCTCTGGAGACCAGGTCGTATGAGGAGAGGCTGAGGGAGCTGGGCATGTTTAGCTTGGAGAAGAGGAGGCTGAGGGGAGACCTCATTGCCCTCTACAACTCCCTGAAAGGAGGTTGGAGAGAGGTGGGGGTTGGCCTCTTCTCCCAGGTGAATAATGACAGGACCAGAGGAAATGGTCTGAAGCTGCGGCAGGGGAGGTTTAGGTTAGATATGAGGAGGAATTCCTTTACTGAAAGAGTGGTCAGGCACTGGAACAGCCTGCCCAGGGAGGTGGTTGAGTCACCATCCCTAGAGGTGTTTAAGAAACGTCTAGATGTGGCACTTGAGGGCATGCTCTAGTAGCAGAGATTGTAGGGGTTTTTTTGTGTGTGTGTGGTTGGACTCGATGATCTTAAAGGTCCTTTCCAACCATGAAGATTCTATGATTCTGTGATTCTATGGTATTCTCCCAAACCACATTTTAATTCCACAAGAAATTCATATTTGGAATACAACTCATCATGCTGTGATAGAACTCAAATCCGTTTCATCAAAGTGTATAAATGAATCCCAGTGATAAGAATCCTTCCATAAGTAATATGAATAAAATTTACCCCTTCCATTTTCATGATACGAAAAAAAAATAATGTTACATTTTATTGGATCGCCCTGTAACAGTTGCCAAATCTGTAGATTTTAAAAGTTTAGAAAAGTATTTGGAAGATTTGGATACATTGAATGGAAATGTTAACCTCTTATTTTGTGTCTACAACCCATTTTATATTGTAGTTATATCTCAGTGTAAAGCAGAAGTGAGTAGAAGTCAGCATTATCATTTAGGAAGAAACCTGGGTAATTTCAGAGTTGATTTTTGTTATAAATGAATAAGGAGACAAAGAATTTTGTTATTTCCCATGGAACAGTTGAAATATACATTTTAGATTAGATGAAAAACTTTGTTGTCTCAAGTACTATTGATATTATTAAAAAAACCCAAAAAATCAAACCCCAAAATCATTCTAAAATTAAAAGTGAAGGGATTACATTCAAGAAAAAGTCAAAATGTAATCCATGACATAATAACAGCACTTAAAGTGATGTTTTCTTTAGGTTAAATGCCATCTAAACCAATTTTTTTGGGGGGTATAAACTTTCAGCTTTAAAGAGCAGCAATTTCTTTTGGAAAGTTGCAAGATAAGAGCCTTTAAATGAAAGAGAGTTTTCTTGCACAACTAGAAGGCTGGCTCAGGTCATGCTATGGCTTTTTCCCTGTCGTATTTGTTTTCTTTGTTTTTTTGAGATGGGTAAAACAGTAATTCTATCCACTAATGCAATATCACAGGATCAGATTCTGCTGGTGGCTTGCAGTTTGTATGAAGCAGTTACGTGCAACGTAAAGAAGCCTTGGGGAGCTTTGCTTTGAGTCCCTCCTGAATAACTAGACGGAGCAGGACGTGTGGCAGTAGATTCAGCTTTTACAATGCTGCTGTGATACACACAGGTCAAAGTTTGTCTTGAATGGATGAATTACAGCTTTATAATTTATTTATCTCCCTAACATACAAAAAAGGTTCTTCATAGGATTTTTCAAAAGATTAATATTGAAAATATAAGGGCTGAAATAAAACATTCCCCAAAGAAAAACATCTCCTGATTCTCAGTGTTATCTGCATGATAATCACTGAGCTTCTGGAAAAGAGTTCACATGTGTTTTAGGGATGTGGGTTCCCTGTACATTTTCTAGAAGACAAGTACGCTAGTATCCTAAATGCTAGCCAAGCGTAGAGCACTGGGATATTAAAGCCATTAAATAACAAGCAGGTGTGCCATAAATTATGTCCCAAGTTTAAGCTGAGGCACCACCAGCTCCCCAGAGCAGTTTTCTTAATGCTGATGGTGACTACAGCTACCTCTGGAGTTGGGGGACCAGTGTGTTGAAATCTGCCCAAGATGTTAGGTCAGCCTCAGGTTTTCTGCTAAATGCTCTTAAACACATGATTTTTTTGCAAAGAATACCTTCCTCCCTGAGTAGTCTAAAGGGCTTGATTTGAGTTGGTTTGGGCTGGGTGGAGATTTAAGTTCCTCAGATCCAGGGCTGTCTTCTGAGTCCTAAAGAGCTTTTAAAAAAAAAAAAAAAAGGTCACTGAGGTCTCCAGCTAAGCATTGTAAGGAAGTTTGCCAGGCATATCAGCAATAGTTAGAATTTTTTCTTTGAAACCATAATAGTGCATAATAGGTTTAAGAATAATTTTTTCTTGCTCTCCTGAACTGTAGCTCTCAAAATACACCAAACTGGTTTGTTATTACACCTTGTTTTCTGATTCCTCAAAGTTCTGTTGAATGCCTGATTCAGTGCCAATGTTTCTTAGTTGCACTTATAGTTGATCCCCTGACTCCTGTCTTGCAGCCACCTATAGCCATATGCATTCCCATCGGAAAAGGTGGGGAGCAATTATCCAACCTGTAATGGGAATGGGAAAGGGGAGGAAGTTCCTTTGTCACATCTACCATGCATAGGCCTGAGCCAAAACTGATGAAGTATTTCATCTTTGGTTTCATAACACAATTATATGTCTAAAGGTGGCAGTTTTCTGAAATGCAGAAAATTTGGCTCTGAACAGAACATCAGGACTAGGAACATTCTTCATGTCATGAAGCTGCGATAGTGAGGTTAAGGGAAGGAGAAGGAATGTGACAGTAAAGCATAATATGTGATAAGTCATTGTAGCCACTAAATGCCATTGGCAAAATATCTAGCCAGCTCTTCCAGAGATGTATTTGGACCAGCACAGAGCGGAGAGCATCAGGCAGCCTCTATGTCTAGAAAACGTTCAGGTGCTCTATTTTTCTCTTCTAAACACTGGTAATGTAGCTTTTTTTCTGAGATGGAGTTCAGTGCCTATCATCTTTGTCAGACAATTAGTGTTAATTTGATTCCAAATGTGTTGAGACAAGGAATAAAATCATCAGGTCCTTCAGGAGAACAAAGAAAAGGCACTGGCCTGCCAACTTTACTGATTTCTTCCTACGTGATAAGAGAATTGCCACAACTATAGAAAAAAAAGGCAAAGCAACCACGTTGGAAACAGAAGAATGAGTCTGCAACCCAGAAATATCCCTATAAAACCACTAGAAACATTTCTTAACATTTTGTCCTCTTACAGATCACAGACACTGAGACCTTACACAGTTATTGTATTGCCATTAGACTCTGCAGCAAAGCTACAATCTTGGGTGAGCTACAACACAGTACATGGAGTCTTCAATGCACTGTTCTGCAATCGCAACTCCAAGGAGCTCTTATGTTTCCTTAGGGTTCAAAATGTTCTATAACTTAGATGTAATATTGGTTTGAGTTTAAACTGCTAGTCATTTGACAAATTAAAAGGTTTTTTTCTGTTTTTATGTGGAGCTGTTTTCATACAATCATAGAATAGTATGGGCTGGAAGGGAACTTTAAAGGTCATCTAGTCCAACCTCCCTTGCAAAGACCAGGGACATCTTCAACTGGATCAGGTTGCTCAGAGATGCTTTCAGCCTGACCTGGAGTGTTTTGAGAGATGGCACATCTACCACCTCTCTGGGCAACCTGTGCCAGTATTTCACCATCCTCATTG
The DNA here is from genome assembly GCA_013400035.1 of Rynchops niger. Taxonomy (NCBI): domain Eukaryota; kingdom Metazoa; phylum Chordata; class Aves; order Charadriiformes; family Laridae; genus Rynchops; species Rynchops niger. The sequence continues at coordinate 161,558 of VXBH01007638.1, read as the reverse complement.
TAAAAAATGTCTTCCTTCTATCTAGTCTAAATCTACCCTCTTTTGCTTTAAACCCATTATCCCTTGTCTTATCACAACAGGCCCTGCTAAAACGTTTGTCCCCATCTCTCCTGTAGCACCCTTTAAGTACTGGAAGGCTGCAATAAGGTCTCCTTGAAGCCTTCTCTTCTCCAGGCTGAACAATCCCAAATCTCTCAGCCTGTCCGCATAGGAGAGGTGTTACAGCCCTCTGATCATCTTTGTGGCCCTCCCCTAGACCTGCTGCAACAGGTCCATGTCTTTCCTGTGCTGTGGACTCCAGAGCTGGATGCAGGACTACAGGTGGATTCTCAACAGAGCAGAGCAGAGGGGCAGAATCACCTCCCTCAACCCTAAAATTCAGGGTCCTGACTTTACTCTTCCCCTAACCTGTATCACTCAGGACTGTGAACTGCACCAGTGCATGATCACTGCAGCCCAGGCTGCCTCCAGTCTCGATGTCACCAATTAGCCCACTTGCATTGGTGACCATCAGGTCTAGTACCACCTCTCCTCTGGAGGAGCTGTCTATTGCCTGGGTTAAGACGTTATCTTTGATGCACTCCAGGAGTCTCTTGGACTGCCTGTGGCTCACCATGCTACTTTTCTGGCAGATGTCGGACTGGCTTCAAGTCCTGCAGCAGGACGAGAGCCTGTGAGCATGAGGCCTCCTGTAGCTGGAGTAAGGCGGCTTCATCAATAGGCGCCCCTTGAGCAGGCAGCCTGGAGTAGACACCAGCCACAAGGTGNTCTTTGATGCACTCCAGGAGTCTCTTGGACTGCCTGTGGCTCACCATGCTACTTTTCTGGCAGATGTCGGACTGGCTTCAAGTCCTGCAGCAGGACGAGAGCCTGTGAGCATGAGGCCTCCTGTAGCTGGAGTAAGGCGGCTTCATCAATAGGCGCCCCTTGAGCAGGCAGCCTGGAGTAGACACCAGCCACAAGGTGCCCTTTGTTGCCTCAGTCTCTTATTCTTACCCATAGGCTTTCAACCTGCTCATGGCTGTTCTTCAGAGACAGGTCTTCACACTCTATCCATTTCTTGCTTTACAGGGCAACGCCTCTGCCCCTCCTTCCTCACCACTCTTCTGTCCACTGTTTTGTGATAATATGTTAGTAATTACTGTATATAATAATAATTGTTTATTAATAAATAATTAAATGAATGTTATTATTATTTAAAAAAAATCTAGGAAACTTTTAGTTGTATCGTTATTATTCTAAATAAAATCTTCAGTGTTAACAATTTTTTAATATAATGCCATATTCTGTAATAAAAAGTAGCAGATGTGTGATATATGAAATGGGGCAAAACATTTGGTTTTAGATCAAAGTAAAATTTCCAGAAACTTCTCAAAGTGAAATAGCACTGCTTTAATAGAAATATGTTGTTCTGGAATATATTTGCTTGTTAAAAAAATCTGGGTTTTCTGTTTTTCTTCATGATCGAAAAGAAATAATCATTTTAGATCTGAATCTTTCCCTGAGGATATGCTCTGCTTTTGGAGAATTATAATGCATGAGTGTTAGCTTTTTCTCATCAGAGATAGACTTTTTGGTTTCTTCATGGAATGATAGTAAACATTAGGTTACTCAGGCAAATAATTTTTTGAAGTTAAAATTTTCCAATATTTTAACTGTTCTGCTGAAAAGGGCCTATAAACTGTTTTCTGTTTTCCATAAAGTGGAAAAGAGACATGACAATATATAAAATTCCAAAGTTATTAGTAAGTTGAATTTCCATTTTCTGTTGGAACTCTACATTTCAGGTACAAATGTAAAAATGTTTCAGATCAGAAGTATGGGAAAAAATAAAACTTCAGAGCAAATTTTTGGTCTACAGGCTCTGAGCTATTTCTTTGTTGCCGACAAGCATATCTGAAATCCTATGGTTTTCTTCATGAAATAAGACTTTTTTTTTTTTTTTTTTAATAATTATAGAAACTTTCCCTGGGTAAGAAAGCTGTTTTGTACTTAGTTTTGACACATTTAAATGCTCAGAATAAACCAAACAGAGGTAAGAATCACACAGTATAAGCAGAAACATCTTTGTAGAATCGCTCTGGTTCATTGAGAATCAATAAATGACAAAACCCGCTCCAATCTCTTTCTGATTTTTCACATTATACCATTACTTTTCCCTAAAGCAATATTTTCTTTGAGAGAGGTGGGACATGAAAATCTGATATGTTCTGAGAAGCAAATATTCTCTGTTCTGAGCTGTTCCTGTCAAAGCACAGGTAATCGCAGAAGGAGATGTCCCCAGGATATCCAGTGCATGATCATTTCAGTGTTTCTTCTTTCTACACAGTTCATGAATCAGTCACCTTTACTGTGTCATATGTTTATCATTTGCCATGTTTCTCAAGAACTTGTTCCCAATATCAGCCAACTAAATTTCTGAGTACAAAGCAGTTGATGCTGATGTGTGTCTGGTGGGGAGCTGCTTAGTGGATGTGAATGGATCTTGGAAAAATAGTGCTTTTGCAGGGTGATATGACATAGTGGTAACAATGTGAGGTGAAAAGTTGAAAGAGAAATAATATCTGAAAGGGTTCCAGATGTGGGAGGCTGCCTATCAGTGCAAAGGGCACAGAGCTTCAAATGACATATGGAGCCAACACCTCAGAAGACCAGAAATTAGCGGCAACCAGGAATGGAGGGATGGAGTGGGAAAGGGAGGTGCAGGGAGGCATGAATAAAGTGATTCAGAGAAAATAATGCACCTGGGTATGTCTGTTTTATGACACTGCAAGCAAGAGATACCAGCTACTAACAATTTTGAGGTCAGCATCAACATATCCTCAGCCTCATATAAGAGAGCTGAGAAGTGCACACTTCAGAGCTAGCATCACTTGTACAGGAATCATGGGGCCTGAGCTGCTTCGCTACCTGTGTTACTTTTCAGGCTGTTTCTGTCTGCAAAAACAGGAGAGAATTTGCTGTTGCCAAGGCACCCTTGTAGTTGCATTGGATTTATACAGTCAGTATGTAAGCAAAAACAAAGAGCGATGGACACCACATCCCAGCTCTCAATGAAAATGTAGCATGGGGTATCATTATCATTTCAAGGTTCTCTGTGTTGTAGGGCTAAGAGGCGCATGAACATTTCACTTATCAATACAAATTAATAGCATTAGACGGGTGAGTCAAACAACAGTTCATAAATCTGTATGCTGCTAAATGACATTGTAATTCATCAAATCAAGGGCGAATGGAAAATAACCAGCCTTTGAGTTCCAGCTCACTGCATCTCCACCAAGTGTGAGGCTGTCTCCCAAGGCTTCTGATATCTTATACATACACATTTGTATTTAAGACAGTGCCTCTATTCTCTGATAGTATTGATGAGTGAGCTACATAAACAGAGGTTATCTTCTCATCTAAACAAATCTTTGGGGATTTAAAAATCAATGCAGAATGCACACTGTGGCTTTCCTGAATACTTCTTGATTTCTCAACCTTCTAACAACAAAGACAGCGATTGACTGAGCACTGGCACAAGGTTGACACACCATCAGCCCAGGGTGTCTCTCGAGCGGGTGCTGCCCAGGCTGCCGTGAACAAGGAGCATAGCTGTTTGCACAGCGGCACATTGTCCAAAACCACACTGCCTTTCCAGCATAGCTCCTGAATCGCGCCTCAGAAGACATGTTACCATACGCAGTGACTGAAGGGCTGAGTGCTCAAACAAGGGGTCAGGAATCAAATGAGGTTAGCTAGTGTGAAGCAGCTAGCACACCAATACCTTGTGGTGGCTGCAAGGCAGCTCACATTTTAATAAAGTGAAGAAAACTAATTCACATTTATTGTGGGGCAAAAGCGGGTACAGAAGCAGTCATGGCTTAGGAGAGAGTGACAGTCTGCCAAAGGCAGTCAGATCTACTTTTCCTCGGTCTTTAAGGATCCTGTAATGTGTTTTACGACTGATGAACCTCGGGATCTTTGGTCTTGAACTGACTGCAGGATGCAACCCCACGCTCACTGGTTACCTTAAGCTGTGAAATTTAGGATTTTTAGTTTTCCATAAACTGTTAGGGGAATAAATGAATATGGACCCCCTAAGATTTCTGAGGCAGTTAAAAATATTGTACTTCACAGAAAGCAAAGTTCAGACTGTATTAAGTGGAGGATAACAGGTTTTCTGTCACACTGCTGTAATTCCAGAGAGATTAAACTGAACTCAGTAGAGCCACAAACAATTTACCCCAGTGACAATGACAACAAAATTGTATACTAGTAGCTACAGTAGTAGAAAATATGACTTTATTTGCCTCCAGATTGAATGTGAGTCATTTATAGTATTTGTTGGCTAGTTTTTCAATATCCCTGCAGAATAACACAAAATTGCATTTGTGAAACAGGAGCTTCTGGCAAACAATGCACAATCTTGCAAAAGAGGGTAAAAAATAGCACTGAGAATGCTACACTCCCAAAGGTGCATGGGATAAATATACCCAGTGCTTAAGACTTGGAAAAATGACCAGGAAGTGTTTCTTATAAGGCGGTTGATTAGTCAAAGTTACTGCATTGCAATGCTGAAATAAATGCCTTTTTTTTTTTTTTTTTTTCCTCTAGCACTCAGGAATAATTGAGAAACAAACAAATTATACATTGCAAAGCACATCAAGACATGATAAATTTTTTATTAATCCCAATGGATAACAAATACGAACAGCTTGATTTTCTGAATTCCCCTTTACATGTTCCAAACCAGAAAGCAAATAGTATTTTACTCTAAAATTATAGCCCAGAGGGAAAGTCCTTGAGTGTAGATGCAAAGTCAAGTGACCTGTATAACTACATTTGATGCGACTGATACATTTTGGGTTGCTATTTTTTCCATGGATTTTTATTGTTTGGGGTTTGGTTTCCTTTTTTGAGCAGAAAATGAAAGGCATAAGTACTTTTTTACTACTATGACTGGTTCATACTGGCTGGCTCTTCAGAGCTATGCATTTTAAACAAGTCCAATATACACAAATTTTCTCATGCACATTCTCACCATATGTTTTTCCACATAAATGGTACAGGAAGAAAAAAAGAAAATGGTCAAGCTATAATTTTATCCATTCATTCTGCACCTAGTGCAGTAGTAAGTGATAGAAGGTGTCTAGAAGATGCATTTTTGGTGAAGACAAAACACAGGCAGAGATTCTACTTTAAAAAGAAAAGGGTACTGCTAAATCAATATTTATTGATTTTATATACCACTTACTCGAACAGCCTGATAAGTTATCCTTTAAGGGGATCGTTCCTAATCATTCCTCTGTGTCCTAAGTTTATAATTCTCCTTTACAACATTAATCCTGAGAGTGTTGTCCCAAATAATTTGAAATTCTTTTCCAAGGTTTCTGGGTGGCATCTATAAGCATATTTGTTAATGTTGAAGTCTGATATTTTTTTATTCAGTCATAGAATGTGGCATGCATTTCCATAGAAACATCTGTGGTCCAAGGACCCCTCTAATCCTTTGACTCTTTTTGTGAGGGCACACTGATGATGGTTTCAGTCTATCTTCCATTCCTCTGTACGTTTTGCAGTATTAATATCTCTCTTGGTTATGTCTTTTCTGTTACACGAAACTTAATTTTGTGTGTTTCTTAACTTTATCCAACAATTTTCCCTCTTTCTAAGACTTTTAGCGATCTGGTCCTGATCCACTACTGTTTTGTTGGTTTTTGTTGTTTTTTTTTTTTTTTTTTTTTTTGTTTGTTTGTTTTTTTCCTGAGGTCAAAACAATTTATATTAATACATAACTTACCTTCTGTATCATTGAGAATGTATTGAATTCTCTGAAAAAACAGTGAATTTTACCAAATAGCATCCTAGTAGCAGCCTGAGGAAACAGTTTCCCCCGAGGGGATTTGGGTGAGCACAAACAGGAGCCTTGTGCCAGTAGTTGTACTAGTGAAATCAGAAACACTTGGGGATATTCCTGAGCACTGGGAAGTCTTTTTTACCTACACTAGTCAATGCTAGAAGTTGTCCCTCACCGACGTTGGCCTATGCCAATGACGGCTTTCCCAAACAGTTCCCAGACTTGGCTCAGTAGCCAGAGTGCACCGAGGAGCATTTCCACACAGGTTTTGGTGGTTGTTACTCTTTTCTGGAGGCATAGCAACCCGGTACAGACACGTGTTACTCTGTGCTAGCTGGCCCCAGCAAAATGCCTTCACTGATGTAGAAGCTGCACGGTTATGCTGGGGTATTTGTTAGTACCCAACCAAGGTTTTGTGTATATTTGAGGAGAAAAAGGAGGTATGAGTTCACAGATTTTTCGTTTAAAGAAACTTGTCTCCAGAGCCCCTGTTTAACTGGCAGATTTCTCTTCCAGTAGGTGACTGAGAGCAGGAACCCAGGACATGGTGTAACCTCCCTGAGGACTTGCCTGACTTTGCTCCAACTAGTCTTCTGAGGTAAGTATTCCCCTTTTACAATGTTCTTTCTGCTCTGACTGCACTTCCAGACCCTTTTCTGGAAGAGTGGGAGGAGCTGCTCCAGGACACGACTGGGGAGCAGCTGAACCATTTCACTCTGGCTTTCCCTTTTACCTGGAAGGCATATCCAATCCCTCCTTCAGACTTTAACCTCTTGAACCTCCAGTAAAAACTTTCTCTTTACAAAAATAATGTCCGATGGTCTTCTTGTGGCTGGGTTTTGACAATAATGCAAACTTACACTTTTTTCCAGTTATCTAGCCAGTATAAGCCACAGTTCCTTCTCTCATCTTGATTTTCTACTGCTCTTCTTTAATTTTTATTATTTTTATTTCAGATATCATCTGTGCTTAGCTAACTTTGCCTCACTGAAAATGATTAAATAATCTGTTTACTTCAGGCTGATGGCCTGTTCACCTTCTCCTGAAATATTGTCCAATGATTTCATAAGGAATTCATCCAGTCCAGAGATGGTGTTTTAATTCTCTCTATCCCTGCTGTGTACGTTATGCTGGCTCCTGCAAAGTGTTGTAGTCCACTGGGTTCTTGCAGCTTTTTCCAATGCCAGGAATCAAACTGAGTTGTGATATTTGCTGTTGTTTTCAAACTGACCGTGAATCCATTTACTTTCCAGCCTCAAATCTTTCACTGTAAAGCTATGGATGTTTCATATCATCCACAGTGTCAGAAAATAGCCTTTTCCTTTGGAGCATCACTTGCTGATTTCTCTGCTAGGTAAGTTCTAATTGTGTTGTTAAGGGTATATGCTGTGTCTTTAAGTAGTCAGTTTTTAAGTGCTCTTTCCAAAGTTACAAACGTTTCCATTAAGAGATCTGGGACAGAAACAGGACTGGGGAATTCTAGTTAAAAGAAGCAGCTATTGTCAGCCTAAATGAGCCACTGTGATGCTTGTTCCATCATTACATGCTCTTTCCTCTAATGATTGTTATTTTATCTATTTTTAAAGAGTCAGTTACTTGCTTCAGTGCTAACAATCGAAACAATCAAGGACTCAGTAAGTCCTCCCAAACTGCAAAATTTATAAATGTAAAATCATAGAGTAGTTTGGGTTGGAAGGAATCTTTAAAGGTCATCTAGTCCAACCCCTGCAATGAGCAGGGACATCTTCAGCTAGATCAGGTTGCTCAGAGCCTCATCCAACCTGACCTTGAATATTTCCAAGGATGGCACATCTACCACCTCTCTGGGCAACCTGTGCCAGTATTTCACCATCCTCATTGTAAAAAAATGTCTTCCTTCTATCTAGTCTAAATCTACCCTCTTTTGCTTTAAACCCATTATCCCTTGTCTTATCACAACAGGCCCTGCTAAAACGTTTGTCCCCATCTCTCCTGTAGCACCCTTTAAATACTGGAAGGCTGCAATAAGGTCTCACTGGAGCCTTCTCTTCTCCAGGCTGAACAATCCAAACTCTCTCAGCCTGTCCTCATAGGAGAGGTGTTACAGCCCTCTGATCATCTTTGTGGCCCTCCCCTAGACCTGCTGCAACAGGTCCATGTCTTTCCTGTGCTGAGGACTCCATCAAATTTCCAATTCTGGGTACCATAGGCTGTCAAATCCTAATTACAGGCCAAATTCTGCAGTCGTTAATTAGCACAAACTAATTACAATAGGTACCAGAAAATGGGTGCACATGAAGGTCTTATGTATTCAGAAAAATAAATTATATGGTAAAAGGAAGACCCTGGCCAATTAGATCAACCTCCATTAGTTTCTTACTTTGGAAATTCCAGGGGATAAGTGGTTCAATGGCATTTCTGGAATAATCAGATAAAAAATATGGAGATTTCCCCCCAGTACAATAGAAATGACTGGTTCTTCCTCTATGTTCCCAATAGTAGAGAGAAAGGTTCATCAAAGTCACATTTTAAATGAGCTGTTTCACGTCAAAAGTTTTCAACATTTTAAAGGCAGATGAATAAAACTGTTTTGAATTCCAACACTTAACGAATTCTAAGGACGTCCATCTCAGCAGGGATCTGAGCTGAATTTCTGGATGTCAAAAAGCAGTAACAGCAGTCTCCTTCCTATCTTGCCATGTATTTAAAACAGTCCTATGAGACATACAGGTTTAATCTTGGAGGCCAAATGTGATTAAGCATGGTGCATTTATGGTTACAAATGGACTGACATTTGTGCTACACAATATTTTTAGGTGCTGCTGATGAACTGCTTATTATGAAATGAAATTCAGGTGCATGAAGTCCCTTCACTGATTTTATATGGCATTTATCAAATTAAATTTGAGCTAATCAGTGTTTTCTGTACCATTTTCATTAGCATAAAAATTGTTGTTCCTTCATTCATTTATTAAACCAATGCCTTCTGGGTGTTGAAGCCACCAAAACCCACTTCCTTATTTAATTAAGTTTATGTACTGACATTATCTAGCAGCCTATGTTACAAACAAGACTACCATTCCATAGGCCTAAATACAGATTGAAAAGATAATTTCTATCTCAAAGACAAGGTAACTGGAAGGACCAGCACCCCGTACTTGAAATAAAATCGAGTTTGTAAGAAATCTTTCACCCCAGAATTAGTGCTATATGATTTCTAAATGGTGAGCATAGTGTATTTGAGTAAAGGTGAGACGAAATTATTCAGTTGTCTTCAACTGGTTTCTTCATATGATTCAAGCTCTTGTTACCTCGTGACTGGATTTTAAAACTTGGTGCTCCATGCAAACCAAAAAGTTATAGGACTTAATCCTAATTCATGCAGCTACCGGAATTTTAATTTTAGCTTTAATTTTGTTGAATCATGCTTCTTAGCCCAAATATAGGTATGGTAGTACCTGTTGACCAAAACACGCTAGGTGCATGAGACAAGGATGTTTGATGACTCTGATGATGTGAAGTGGGACTCAATTATGGACGATCTGTCAATATCAAAGACAAAACAACTTTTGGAGACTTGTTGGAGAATTCTTTCTATAAGGACAAGTAAAATAGCACAGATGCTGGAAGAAACATGATGGCAGGGTGCTTCTGCTATTCAAGAAAGTGGCTTTATTATGGTAATAGAAAATATGAGGTTTGTTGCTGAGGAACAAATAGATTTATGAATGCATGCACATCTGAGGTGACAAAGCAAATTCGATTGTGATTGCATTGTAGACGATCTAGATATGTAAAACAAGGCAGGTGAAAGTATAAGAGAGAAGAGGCATTTAGGGAATATGTGTATTGTTTTTATGGTGAGTTAGAAATTCCACCTGAAACATGAAGCCTATCCTGAAGGACATGCGAATGTTTGCTTGAAAATTCATCAAGTAGGGGATATTTATATGAAAAGCACAGTGCAGATTTGATAAGAGCTTGAGAAAAGTTAACTAATTATAAGAACAAGTGATGCTCTTGAAATGAAAACACAGTATGTGTTCTTATATTAAAAATCACTAGGCAAAACTGTGAATTTATTTGAGTTTTCTGTTTCTGTGTTTTCTGGAAAAACAATGAGGAGAATGCATACATGTATACAATGTTGTTGATTAGGTCATTAGATAATCTTTAAAAAAGTATACTATTTTTGCTGATTATGAGTTTAATGCCTGTTATGTCACACATTAACAAGAGATTCTTGTTATCAACACAGGCTCCTGAAGTGTTCTAAAGTGGGAAATGTTGTAAAAGTAAGGTTTATTCCATGGTGCAAATTTCACCAATGATCTCAGATCTAGAGATTTTCTGCTGTAGAAGTGAACCACAATGTTTGTATTGAATACTGAATCTCCCAGTTATGGAAAACCATATTAGAGTTGTGCTTGAGTTAAAAGAAATCCAAAATTATCCTGATAAAATTAAAAGTATGCAGGGAAAAAAAAACAACAAACTGGGGCTTTTTTTTTTTCTCTCAACATTGACAGTATCTGACAGCATTTGCAGCTTGCGGTTTTTTGTTTGTTTGATTGTTTTAGAAAAGGCTGTTCAGTGGAAATAGAGGTGAACTAAATTTCACAGAATAACATAAGGTTTTAATATGGCAATACATCCTGGGTATTTTCTGAGGTCCAGCTAGCCCTATTTTACTTAATTCCAGAAAAAGAACAACAACCAAAATTAAGATCAAAAGTCATGGAGCAGAAGTTAAAATTCTTTATTTTTATTTCAATTTTAAGAAAATGACAACTTCACCTTTATCTTTTGCCTTATTTTTTAGTACAGCATGTATGGAAACTGTGAAGGTTTACAGGAACAGCACATTAAATAGCTTCTTGTTTACTTTGAGAAATCGGTCTTCATGTTAGGTAGTTGATTCCTCTGGGCTAAAGTACTATTCAAAAATTGCTATTTTGTCTAGGTGAAACCTTCCTATTTACGTTCAATCAGTGTAGCGAGTCTGTGGTATTAAGCAAAGAGGGCAAATAAGAACAACAAACTAATAATGTATGATAACAGTAAGATTTAGAGATGCAACATTTAAGTGGATTCACTGTAGGTACTCAGATTGCTCTGCTTCCTATAGCTAAGTCAAGCTGTGATTATCACCTGTTTGGGTGATTTAGCTTCACTAGCCAAATCAGCAGACTGTTCTGATTTGCGTTGTTCTGTGTTATATTAGGTAAACAGAACTACTACAGCAATGTGGAGTGGGCTTGGCTAAGTACGTATTTCATCATGGTTATGCACATCTTTGCCTCTTCATTTGAACTAAGAAAATGAGCTCCAAAGATGCTACATTTTCATATTACATCGAAAGTATCCCTAATGTAGAATGCAAGTCCCTGTTTGTTGTCTCTACCACCAGGACCCCTTGCAGGGCAAGGTGTTAAAGAATGCAAATTAAATAGTTCAGCACTTAGGCTAGATTTTCTCGCTCCTGGACAAATTTGCATTAACTGAGAAAGGACTCCCTTAAACATTTCTCCTTAACTAAAATGCTAGGGTTTTTTTTTTTATGCAAATGTATTTTACCAAGTGTATTTAAGTAACGAGTTTTTTTCCCTGGGATTCTGGGGTGCAGCAAATGCTAGCCTCCACGCACTCCGGAGAGCTTTGTCCAAGTTCACAGGTGCCAGTTTTACATAAGCATTTTTGAAACCAAAAATACACTTTAATTGACTGAAATTTTCACTTGTTTACAGGTTCTGAGTTCTGAAGTACAACAAGGTTTCCAGGCGAAGCAGAAAACCCAGTGGAAGTGAGAAGTCAGGACTATAGTGACACTGAAATGTTAACTGTCATTATATATAGTGTACAGTGTGTTACTTACCTTTCAAACAGCTTTTTATGCAAAGTGAAAGAACTTAATGTGCCAGTCGAGATGACCTTACTAAAGGCATTTCTGAGCCTTAATTGAATACACATATTAGTTTGCAAACCTCTAAAGTGAATAGGTACGGTAGGTCTGGAAATACAAATACTACATTGTCAATTTTGGGACATTGTTGTTAGTTTCTTTAAGAATATAAAGGAGAATTTTTTTCTTTAACTTCTTTTACTCACTTTAAAAAAAGTACTTTAACTATTTTTATGCTTTAAGTTCAGGGATGAAGGAATTTTGGAAGCTTTGCTTCTTTTCGGCCTAACTGTAAGAAAAGCATATGCGACAGGATTATAATAGAAAAATATATATTACTGATGTTCCAACGGCCCTTGAAGAAAAGGGAAGGAAAGCAAAAGCACTGGTTTTGCTGCTCAATAAGTTTTTCATCTAGAAAAGACATTGCTCTTGCTCCTTATATAAAAGGTTTTATTTTTCCATGTCAGTTTATATATATAAACCAAGTTATTAATAAGGGTAGTTGATTTTCTTTGAATGCAAGGCTAATCCCTTCAGACTGCTTATTTGTGTTCTTATTAGCTGATTAGAAACACAGGCATTAGCTCCTCAGCTTGGATGTGGTAGAAGGCAGGAGGGGTTCATGCACAGCCTGCCCACTTGGCTCCATTCTTGAGTTGTGAAATGGAGACAGAAAAGATGGACTCAGAGGAATAAATGAGCAGAGATTATCTGTTGTTGTATTTTCAGATGTAATACTGCTGGTTTTGCTTTTGGCTAGTAATGCTATAACTGTCATAACTAGGACTTTCAAACTATATCTGTGTTAGTAAATTAAACAGGGCATGTGCACAGGTTTGAGCATTTGTAGAGGTCATCTAAGCTGCAAGATTTTCAGCATGGTTCTTGATGTGATTTTAACCTCTGCCAGATATAGTTCAAGCCCACAGGGATAGCATGGACCACAGACCACTTCCACGAAGTAATTTGGATGTAATTATTCTGGTTCTCGGGGGCCAGCTGAGAAAGTTAAGCTGTAGAGAGACAAGCAATGTCAAGTTGAAATTGGTTGAAATGTGTTGGAACTATATTTTAAATGTGTGCTGGAGACTAAGACACCTTAGAAGTCTTGGTTTTATTCCTCTTCTCCCAGACTTAAATCATATTTGGTCTTTCTTACATATATCTGACACTTTAGATCTCCTTTGTTCAATATTTTATTAGATAAATGTTAAAATGGAGATACAGGAAAACTAGTCTCCAGAAGTGGAGTTATGAAGAGTAAATGTAGACGATGATATCTATTTTGTTTTGTTTAGTTTTCCCTTTTAAAATGAAGATATAGAACAAAAAGTATCCGTCTGATATTTATTATCAAATTAAAACTCAGTTCTGAAAGGACCTTTCAAGGTTATCTGGTCCAAGCCTCTGATGAGAGTGGCGCCAAATTTGCAGTTAGACCAAGGTTTTAAATTAAATCAGGTTACCCAGGGGATTATGAAATTGAGTTTTGAATATCACTGAGGATGGAAATTCCTACAAAAATATTACTTAGCTGCTCTTCCTTTTTTTCCTTTAGAACAGCTGTTCAAGAAGCACCTAGGGTGCTATACTGGACCATAGTTAGCTTCTGAACAAAAAGGTGATGATATTTTGAAGTGTTGACCTTGGCAATGCTCATTTGGGTTATTGCCATTGAGCTCAAGACATTTGCTGCCTGAAAAGGACTATTATGATATTCTGTTACTATTAGACAAAGTATTACTTGCCTTGTAATAGTTGCATTGTAACTGTGATTGGTAGACAAAGAATACAGGAGAGGGAAGACTTGCACAAAGCCGTGGTCTATTAGATCACCTGAAGAACTTGGTGTATGTTGGGGAAACAAAGCAAAAAAAAAAAAAAAAAAAAGATTTGAAAGCACCACAATATTTCTTCTGGTTTTGCTGAACTCAAAAAAACCCAATTTCACTGACATGGGCATACATCAGCCAATAACTTTGTTCTGGTAAAATTTGAAAGCATAGAAAACTAACTTAATTGTGAAAATCTCATAAAAAATAACAGTTAGTGAAAAATAAGCCAAATCAGACATAAACAGAACAAAAATAAACCACAAACAAAACAAAGTAGTCCCAAGTGCAATATCTTATAACCTAGGAAAGTGTATGAGGTTCATTGAGTAAGAAGCCTTCATATTTAGAATTGTGGAAATTTCCCAGTGTACCTTTGTTGACCTACTAGGAACACCCTTCAGAAACAAGACCATCTGAAATGTAAATATATCTTGGCACAGCAAAAATAGTTAATGTCCTTTGCATTTTCAGTTTTTGAATAGTTAAGGACTGAATTTATATTGTAAAGAATAACTTTGAATGATTCATCACTTATGAAAATGTCACATGAACTCCTGTAGAGCTCTATGAAGGACTCAGTAGAGGGTGAACTGGATTTTACAAATCTGTTACATTCCAGATACTTTTTTCTCTCTATTTTTTTTTTTTTTTGGTGTGTCCTAATGCTGTCTATTTGCATAAATTAGAAAACCCATCTTCATATAGTCTATTGACCGGATAAAATTAATGTATTTCTATTTACCTGCATATATACTTCATTATTTGTAACATTTTTTTTGAGCTTTATTCCTACTCATAAACTCTTACTCAAATGGACAGGCCACTTGAAATCAAGTCTAGCTGGCAGCTTTGATGGTAACATCAACAGAAGAACAGGGATGTACCTAAACTTTACATCTGAAACTGCTCAGTTGATAGGCTTTGAGCATCAATGTAGACCTCTAGCCTTACCCACACCAGCCTCCAGTAACAAATTCCAGTTGGTTCAATTAAGCTTGAAAAATAACTAAATGCTATATTTCATTTAGTCATGTACTTATTTATTTTATGCTTTTTTGTGTGTGTGTGCCCCTGCATTGAGAAGCAAAATTAATTTGAGTTCTTTCTTCCCAATGTCACTCAATACCCATTTCTTCCCTCTGCTAAGCCTTTTTCATAAAATATAATTCAACACAAAATTTATATTTGTATCCCAATGGGTGAATTCACGTTCATGCAATTTAAATGAGATTTGACTTGCCTTTCTATTTTGTTGAAATTATGAAGACTTCTGAGTCACAAACTGTGAAAGTGGTGGAAGCTTTACCTACAACCCTTAGTATCTCAAAACGTGAAACATCCCATTTACATATGTGCTAGAGTGAACAGGCCAAATCCTGAGGTACTTGCACAAAGCTGATCATTTCTTCTTTCAGAATTAACAACAGAAGTGTGGGATGGAAATGAATGGATAAAATTAAATTTTCATTTCAATTTTTTCCATGGGCTTTCTTCTTCCCATCTCTTCCCTTTGTACCTTACTATTGCATGGTTTCTGTCTCTCCAGTATTTTCTATTCATTTTTGTCTCCTCAGCTTTCTACATTGTTCTTTTTTTGTCCCCTTTCTTTCATGATGTGATTAATTTTTCCTTTGTTGCAATTTTTTTGGTCTCTTTCCTTTGCTTTAAACCACCACAGCAGAAGGTCATAGCTGCCATAAAAAGGGTTACAAAGTTTTACATAAGGAAACCACAATTAAGAAGATATCTAGGGACATACAGGTGATAGAGTGAAAGTTCCTGCCCATAAACCAATCCTGCAAAAATACATGATATGGATTGGTGCTGCTGGAGAGTAGTGCTGAAAAACTGCAAATCTCTTCAAAGAGTATTCTTGTGGAAGAGAAGGGATTTTTTTTTTGTTTTTCCTTTACTCATAGACATATAGTTGCAATTAGAAATTAGAGCCTTATTCTCCAAACGTGGCAGAATGACCCACAAGCTGCCAGCAGGCTATAGTCCTAAGAATCTGAAGATAATTCGGGTTTTGCTGATGAAGTTACTCACATCCTTGCAATCCCATTACCAGGCAGTAGTGCTGCCAAGTGTCTCAGTTCTTGTCTCATATTTATTGAAAAATTAGATATATGAAACAGGAAAACTTCAGCTGAACCTCCCCATTCTGGTAGATGCGTTACCTATCACATCAGAGCCACTAGTCAGAACCACTTCCATTAACCAGCCAACCAAACTAGACCAGAGATGTGGAGGTGGTTGCACAGGAGGAATGACATTTGAGCTCCCTCATTTCCTTAATATAAGGTGGCCTAATGATGTATCTACATCCTTATGGGGGCCCTCACTGACTAAGCAGTATGCAATATTTTCCAGTCCTGTTGTTGATGCTGCGCAAGCATGTAGGAAGGTAGGCAAGGTTTGCTGGACAAAGAGAGAGCAGGCACCTGTGGCACTGTTTGGTGATGCAGATTCTCCCTGGAAGTCTAGGGCAGGTGGAAGGAAGCCCTGGGTTTTCTGTTGGGGGTTACATGATTTGGATTAAGGGGTTGTTGGATAAAACAAATGAACAGCATTAAAAAAGAGACCATATCTTGATCATACAACTTTCCCATTTATGTTTACCTCTCTGTTTGGCCTGATTTCTTCTCGGGAAGTCTGTATCCTCTCCCCAACTAGACAGTGGGGAAAATGAACAAGCAAATATTCATTTGCAGTTTTTGAATGTCATTATTTTCATAATATTAATGTCACATTTATGCAGAGAATCTCCACCTCTGTTTCAAGCCCATGGTGCTGAGGAGTACACAACTTAAGGAAAACCTAGAGCTCATAACTCAAACAGATAAAGCTGACTAATTAAAAAGCAGAAGTAGAACAGCTTTTCAAATGAGGCAGGCAGTCTGTGAGAAATATAGAACTATATGATGTTTTCTGATTTCACTGTCTTACCAGTGTATCCTTCCTTGTCACTACCTATTTCAATGTTAGTTATTTTTAATACAGTTCCTAAAAGTTCTGCATAACTGAAAAAGGGAATATAGCCGAGAACAACCAGATATGTACTGTGAATCTATTTTAGCAGAGAGCAATTGAAAGCAAAATGCTTTAAAATCATTGCTCCTTGTTTTAAAATATTAAAATATGTAGAATGACATTAATTTTGTAGCAAGTGTGTGTGTAATAATCATAGAATCATAGAATACCAGTTTGGAAGGGATCTCAAGGATCATCTGGTCCAACCTTTCTTGGCAAAAGCACAGTCTAGACAAGATGGCCCAGCACCCTGTCCATCTGGATCTTAAAAGTGTTCAACGTTAGGGAATCCACCACTTCCCTGGGGAGATTATTCCAATGGCTGATTGTTCTCATTGTGGAAAACTTTTCTCATCTCCAATCAAAATCTCTCCAGGAGTAAAATTCATCAAACCAACATTATCTTTCCCTCTCCTGTAGTTGGTGAGGGGAGGCTGAGGGGAGACTTTATCGCTTTCTACAAATACTTGAAAAGACGTTGCGGCAAGGTAGGTGTTGGTCCCTTCTCCAAATTAACAAGTGATAGGATGAGAGGAAATGGCCTTAAGTTGCACCAGGAGAGGTTTAGATTGGGTATTAGGAACAATTTCTTCACTGAAAAGGTTGTCAAACATTGTAACAGGCTACCCAGGGAAGTGGTGGAGTCATCATCCTTGGAGGTATTTAAAAGACAGGTAGACATGATCCTTGGTGACATGGGTTAGTGGTGGAGTTGGTAGAGTTAAGTTAATGGTTGGACTGCATGATCTTAAGGGTCTTTTCCACGTAAATGATTCTATGATTCTATAATACTTAAAAGTCCCTTGTCAAATCTGCCAGCCTTTTTGTGTACATTTTGGTGTATATTCCAAATGAGGGAATCCACAAAGTAAAACACCATTTATTTAATGAATTTTTTTTTTATTCTTCTCATAACTTTCCAAAGGGATATTACTGTAGTATGTTAGACAATATGCACATTCTATAGGTATGGTCTTTGTTTCCTTTAGCTGTCAGAACAGGGCTTTATAAGTTCCTCACAGTGCTTAGCTGTGTTTAGTTGTCCTTTTGTCACTTGGAACAAGTTTTCCTAAAAATTAAATGCATACTGAATAGACTATTTCAGTTGGAAAGGACCTACAACAATCATCTAGTCCAACTGCCGGACCAGTTCAGGTCTGACTAGAAGTTAAAACATGTTATTAAGGGCATTGTCCAAATACTTCTTAAACACTAGCAGGCTTGGGGCGTTGACCACCTCTCCAGGAAGACTGTTCCAGTGTTCTCAGTAAAGAAATGCTTCCTAATGTCCTATCTAAATCTCCCTTGGTGAAGCTTTGAACTATCATGCGTCCTATCACTGGATACCAGGGAGAAGAGATCAGCACCTTCCTCTCCACTTCCCCTCCTCAGGAAGCTGGAGAGAGCAATGAGATCTCCCCTCAGCCCCCTTTTCTCCAAACTCAAAAAGCCCAAAGTCCTTAGCCACTCCTTGAAGGACATTCCTTCCAGCCCTTTCACCAGCTTTGTTGCCCTCCTCTGGACACATTCAAGGACCTTCACATCCTTCTTAAACTGTGGGGCCCAGAACTGCACACAGTGCTCAAGGTGAGGCCACACCAACACTGAATACAGTGGGATAATCCCCTCTCTTGACCGGCTGGTTATGCTGTGTTCGATGCACCCCAGGACACGGGCTGCCCTCTTGGCTGCCAGGGCTCACTGCTGGCTCCTATTGAGCCTGCTGTCGACCAGCACCCCCAGATCCCTTTCTGCAGGGCTCATCTCCAGCCACTCCTCTCCCAGTTCACACTTGTGCCTGGCATTATTCAGTTCTAGGTGCATAATCCAGCATTTTGACTTGTTAAATTTCATCCCATTAACCATAGCCCAATGCTCCAATCTATCTAGGTCCCTCTGCAAGGCCTCTTGTCCCTCAAGAGCGTCAACTGTACCTCCCAGTTTGGTATCATCAGCAGACCTGCTAATGGTGTATTCAAATCCCTCATCCAGATCATTGATAAAGATATAGAGCAGAACTGGCCCTAGTACTGAGGGACACGGCTGGTGACCAGTTGACAGCCAGATGCAGCCTCACTCACTACAACCCTTTGAGCTCTGCCCTTCAGCCAGTTCTGCACCCACCACACTGTGATCCCACTCATCCCACAGTTGGACAACTTGTCCAGAAGGATGCCATGAGGGACACTATCAAAAGCCTTACTAAAATCCAGAAACAACTATGTCCAATGTCTTCCCTTCATTCATTAGGTGTGTGATCTTATCATAGGTGGCTATAAAATTAGTTAAATAAGCCTTTCCCTTTGTGAACCCATGTTGACTGTACCTGATGATTGTGTTATTCTTCAAATGCCTTTCAATAGTACTCAGTATAATCTTGTCCATAATTTTTCCAGGAACGGAGATTAGACTAACAGGTCTGTAGTTCCCTGAGTCTTCCATCATGCCCTTTTTGTAGGGGCTTTTAAATATCATCTTGTATTAATGATTCATCCTGAAGCATGCAGAAGAAATTTTTCTTACATCACATCACATCACATCACATCAGGTCAGAAGTATTTGCATTTTTCAATAAAGATTTACTAAGCACAAAACATTTTTCAGAAATCTGATTACTAGCTTTGACTCAACTGCTGCCTATTGATGGATGAGTAGCTGTAAACCTGTCTGCATTATCACTGACGGGACAGGATTAGAAAACTTGCTCTTTGCATTGAAAATAAGATATACTGTCTGTAGAAAGCAAGCCAGAATAGAACCTTTGCACATCTTGAGAAATAGCGTTTGTTTGACTAAATGCACTACACTGCAGTACTGTTAACCTCTGTCATCATTCCAGACACTGTCAATCAACAGTTTGGTGTATTATAGACAAATGACTCCTTCAAAAGTGCCATGTATGTACAGGACTTTCTCAGGTGGAGAGAGGTTAACAGACAGCTAGACAGCTGACAAAGGATTCTGGTCATTCTAGACACCTTTGTGATTTTTTAGCTAGAATTTTTTGCAAAGCTAGAATTGGCTGTGTACATCAAGTAGATATGTGCTTTAACCTTTATATTTACAGCATGTTTTGACAAGGGGTAGAAAAACCTCCTTGCTATGTGAAAGCCCCAGGAAGCCCGGGTTCCAGTGCCAAGAGGGGAGTGCAGGTGTCATAGGCAATGACCTCTGCTACAGGTGTAAATAATTTCTTAGAAGCAATAATTATTATTTCCACTCCTCTCACTGTAAGAACAGTCCAGGCTTCATCCTTAAGGCAGCAAAATTCAATTTTCCTTGGACAGTTGAAAAAACAGAGCTGGTTCAGGACAATTCATACAATAGAAAGCCAAGCAAAATAACTCCTACTAGAGAAATTTTCTCTTAACACACTTTCTCTGTACCCTTTCAGCTGTGCTCCTCTAAGTGAATCAGTTTTCTCTGTGGGAAAGTGCAGAGTGAAAATAAGTATATGAGAAATGGGCATAATGGTAAGAAAATTCAAAGTGAAAAGTTCACTACACTGGGTGATTTTTTTTTCCATTATTTTTTGCTGCTAAAGTTATTTCACCTCCTTAGCAGGTTGCCAGAGAAACTAAAATTTTAAGGGATATAGTATTGTAATGGAGTATTTTCCAATAAAAAAGGTGTGGAAGATTGTTGATTTTTTTTTTTTTAATTACAGTCGCATGTTATGAACTGAATATTTCAAGGTATATAGAAGAGTTGTCAAAGCTTGTCTATGAAAATGATTCATGAAACTTGTGATAAAGCAGCTTCTTGGAATATTTCAACTCCACAATAGTATTTTTAATAAGATTGTTTAGAAAACCAATGTTTTCCTATATGATTCAGTTTTCTAGCTTTATGAAACCTAGATTTAGTTTTATGAAACCATTTTTCCAAGAGATTGCACATCTGCTTCAAAATACTCAGAAGCCTGATCTCCAAGGTAGACAAACTTGTGCAGATGGCCGGTGCCCAGAACAGCACCACAAGCGTAGGCAGTCACAGCTCTAACTCTGCCTGTGTGTCAAGACACGCAAACAAAACCAACTGCAATCCCAAAGCTCCTTTACTGTAGGAACTCAAAAAAACCAATTTGTCTTAGCTGAAGCAGAGTAAAGAAAAAAAAGTCTTCCAGATGGGAACTGGCTTGTATTCCAGGAGCTGGGACATTAATATGGCTGGTGCACATCTAGATATGACCAAGCAGACCAATAAAGAGCCATTCTGAAGGTAATACTGAGAACACAAATAACTTCCACTAGGTATTGACCCCTTGCACTCTATCTGAATCAGAAGGAACCAATAAACTATATTTCCTCTCTCAGCACCTGCCCAGTGATGTCTTCAAATCAAGGCTTCCATGTTGACACAGAAAATCTGCTATAGCAAAAAGTAGAATTTCTATAGTCAAAGACCTATTGCTGTCTCTGCATAAAGGTGAAATTTATGGTCTGTGATATGTACATGGGTTCAGAATAGATATCAAATGTCTTCATCATTGTTAGACTCTGGCTGAGTATGAATTCATTTCACTTATTTTTAGTTGACAGGCCTTTAGTGTAAGTCTGCTAACCTTTGTCTATGGTAAAAAGAGCGAATCACCAGAAGATGATTTCCTGCATCACACTCATGCATGTACCTGTGTCTGTCTACAGACTACATTGAGGTCTGGCTAGCAAGGCAGCTAACTGAAACCCTTTTAACTGAAAAAGCATCAAAAGAATTACACCTTTAATGTGTAATTTTTATGAGAAGAAATTCAAGCTGTCAATCTCAGAACGTTCCTACAGTCCTATATTAATGAAAAACCAGGTCTCCATTTTTTCCCATGCAACTCTTGAATTCAGTGTGTGAGTGAAGCTTTCCCACAGCATTATCCTGGAGAAACTGGCTGCTCATGGCTTGTTTGGGTGTACTCTTCACTGGGTGGAAAACTGGCTGAATGGCCAGGCCCAAAGAGTGGTAGTGAATGGAATTACATCCAGCTGGCGGCCATTCACGAGTGGTGTTCCCCAGGGCTCGGTTGGGGCTGGTTCTCTTTAATGTCTTTATCAATGATCTGAATGAGGGGACTGAGTGCACCCTCAGGAATTTTGCAGATGACAACAAGTTGGGCAGGAGTGTTGCTTTGCTTGAGGGTAGAAAGGCTTTGCAAAGGGATCTGGACAGGCTGGATTGATGGGCCGAGGCCTATGGAATGATGTTCAACAGGGCGAAGTGGCAGGTCCTGCACTTGGGTCTCAACAATCCCATGCAGCACTGCGGGCTTGGAGAAGAGTGGCTGGAGAGCTGCCTCACAGAAAAGGACCTGGGGGTTGAATACGAGCCATCAGTGTGCCCAGGTGGCCAAGAAGGTCAACAGCATCCTGTCCCGTAGCAGAAACAGTGTGGCGAGCAGGACTAGGGAAGTGATTGTCCCCCTGTACTTGGCACTGGTGTGGCACCACCACGAGTACTGTGCCCAGTTTTGGGCCTCTCACTACAAAAGAGGCACATAACAGGGCCTGTTGTGACAGGACACGGGGTAATGATTTTAAACTTAAGGAGGGTAGATTCAGACTATATAGAAGGAAGACATTTTTTACAATGAGGGTGGTGAAACACTGGAAGGTTTCCCAGAGTGGTGGTAGATGTGCCATCCCTGGAAACATTCAAGGTCAGGTTGGATGGGGCTCTGAGCAACCTGACCCGGTTGAATATGACCTGCTTATTTCAGGGAGGTTGGACTAATGACCTTTAAAGGTCCCTTCCACCTTCCAACCCAAACTATTCTATGATTCTATGATTCTACTATTTCTGTTATAGATACTATAGATACTACAGGATAGATGGGATACTACAGTGCAGAGCTATATTATAAATCTATAGGTAGTATAGTACTGTATAGATCTATACTTAAGATATATATCTGCTACTATAGATACTAAAGTGTCTAGTAGTAGGATTGAGCTATAGAAATGGGCATGGGCATTTGTAACCGATTCTGCAGAATCATAGCAGGACCTCAATTCTGTATGCAGATCTGTGCTACTGTCTGCCATGAGGCAATTCAGTTTTAAATACAGTCTTGTAAGAGTGCTTAACCATTTTGAAACTTGTGTGAAATTCTAGGTAAGCAGCATTCAATATTGATTCAATGTCAAGTGTTGATTTCTGTCATAAGCAGAGGATCTACATAGCAATGTTCTCTTTTTCTGAAACTAAAGGATGTGGTGAAGTTAGTGCATCTCCCAGTAAAAAAACAAGCTGTGGATGTAGGCTCTTTAGTAAGAAAAGGATTTTCTCCATCCCCATCCAGACTATTAATATGTTCATTAGAATTCAAAAGTCCCCAATTCCTTATTTAAATTAAGACCCTTCATACTTGCTCTAGGGATGGCAGAACTGACTTTGGATAAAGGGATGTGTTGTAACATGGAGAAATTATTTTGGAAGTTTGAGATTCATCTCACTTAAGATATCTAAAGGTTACACATCTACTCTAAGCCCTTGGCTCTTTCTGTCATCAGTGGAAAGAGCTGGGGGCTCTAGAGAATGATTCATCTCAGCTGTCCTAGACGTATGTCATGGAGAGATGAATCGCACTCTGAAGGTACTTGTTCTCTCCTGTGACTGTAAATGAATCACAATGTGACTAAATCAGACTTAAAAACCTTGACTTGAAACTATTTTTCTGATGCCTAACAGTGAGTAGATTAATCCCACTTCAATTGTCTTTTTGTTATAACTTTTTTCCAGTGTGAAGAAAATAAACTATGTCAATGTAGTCTTTCAAAGAATGCAACTGTCATCAAAGTGAAATGGAGCAATGACTACAGATATAACAATTTTTATAGACTTTCACTAGTATTTTTATCCTGGCAATATGCATCTTTTGTTGTACCATGGAAAGTGAATACAAAGCACAAATCTTAAAAATGATTACTAGCCATGCACTTTCAGCATAGTGTACCATAATTTCCTGCTGTGCTCATAATCAGGTTCAGCACACTTAACTTCACCAATGCTAAATGTTACCTGCTTAGAAGTTAGAAACCTATAAGTTAAATGCTTAAACTACTTATTTAGACCCTAGTGAGAGTTACTGTTGAAATAAAAGTACTTCCAGCAGTTTTTATCATGCCATCCTAACAAAAACATCCATAACAGGCAGAATAAATTGTCATTTTCAATGACAGCTACAGAGAGGGTTTAAATAACTAGATTAGAATGGATTATCAGGAAGAGAGGGTAGCTGAAAACTACTATGAGACAAAGCCTCATAACCACAGAACTTGGTACTCATGGACATCTTTAACCACACCAATACGTGCTGGAAAAGCAGTGTCTGTGAACAAGCAATCCAGAAAATATTTGAAATATATTAATACAATTTCTTGATAGAGGTGATCAATAAACTGAATAGAGAAGGTGCTCCGTTACACCTGCTACTCACAAACAAGAAAGTACTGGCTGAATGTATGAAGGTCAAGGGGAACCTTGGTTGCAGTAACTATGCAATTGTGGATTTTAAGATCCTAAGAGAACTGAGCAAGACAAAGAGCTGAACTGTAAACTTGCACTTCTGAAAAGGAGATTTTGGTCTGTTCAAGGAGGTACTTGGTAAAATCCCATGTGAAACTGCCCTGGAGGACAAGAGGCCCAAGACAGCTGGCTGATTTTCAAGGACAGAGAGCCCCAGAGCTCAAGAATTGTCCACCCCTACATTCAGAAATTTGAACAAGGATGGCAGGAGGTCACCATGGAAGGACATGGAGATCCTGAATGATCTCAGCACAAAAACAAAATCAGTATATAGAAAGTGGAAGTAGGGACACGCTACCAGGAGATGTGGGGGGAGAGTACAAGGACACTGCTTGCACATGTAGGAACACAGTAAGGACAAAAAAAGCTGAGCTGGAGTTAAAATGAGCAAGAAACATGAATGACTACAAGAAAGGTTTCTGTAAGTACTTTGAGAGCAAAAGAAAGGCTAAAGAGCTTACGGGCCCATTGTTCAGTCAGGCAGGGGATCTAATGGGAAAAGACTGAAATACTCAATACTTTTTTTTGCCTCAGTTTTCCCTTGTACAACTTGTCCCAAGGCCCTTCGGGTCACTAAGCCTCCTAGCAGGGTCTATGTGAGTGAATGAATACCTGCTGCGGAGTAACATACATTTATACATAACTTAACCCTCCCAGGTGTGCACAAATTAATGGGACCTGCTGTGATACATCCAAGGGGTTGATGGAGGTGTCTAATGTCATTAGAAGACTGCTATCTATCACAATAAGCAGTCCTGGTAGTCAGAGGAGGTTCCCAATGACTAGGAGAAATCAAATGTCTTGCCCTCTTCGGGAGGGCGGAACTACAGGTTGGTCAGCCTCTCTTCAGTTCCTGGGAAGTTGTAGTTCCTGGAAGGAGCAAATCCTCTTAGAAGACATTTCTAAAAACAGGAAGGACAAGAAAGTGGTTGGAAGCAATCAGCGTGGATTTAAGAAGGGCCTGATAAACCTTATTTTCTTTTATGACAAGGTGTCTGGTGCAGCGGACAAAGGGAGGGCAATGGATCCTTTATATATATACCTTGACTTTAGGAAGGCCTTTGGCAGTCTCCCACAGTCCACCATGATGGTTAGGCTGGAGCACAGGTTGTGGAAGAAGTATCTGTGAGAACCAGGTCTGTTCAGCGTGCAGAAGAAAAAGCTTGTAGAAACATTATTTCTGTCTGCAGCTGTCTGATCAAAGCATACAGAAAGAGAGGCAAACTCTCTTCGTGGAGGTGTCCAGCAATAGGACAAAAGGCAATGGACACAAGTTGGAACACAGAAGACTCTGATAGTGATGTAAAGAAAAATACTTGTAACCAAGGGGGTGATCAACACTGGCACAGACTGCCCGGAAAAGCTGGGGAATCTCCACCCTTGAAGGTTTTCAAGACTTGACCAGAAATGTCTCTGATCACCCTAATGTGATTAAACCTGCTTTGAGGGTGGGGTTGGACTAGATAAACTCTGGATGTCCCTTACAACCTAGATTATTCTATGAGTCAATAATTCTGTTCAATTTCTAGATTTTTAAATTCAGGTGAAATGAATTCCAGTCTTAGGCAGGAGTCAGCTCAAGAGTAAATTTTTAAATTAGTGTGCCTATCTGTGGAATAGATGTCTGAACTCCCATTGTACTAATTGGTGATCTAATTAGTACAATGGAGCCTACTGAGCCATGTCTTGAGGTTGAAGTCTAGTGTTTGGGAGCTCACTCCCATAATGGTATGTAATCACACAACATATTTAATGTGGGAGTGTAATACCCACTGGTATTACTGGGTATCTGGTATGCTGGCTGTCTAACATCAGATTCAGATAAGTGCAGTAAATGAACACAATCACATGCTACGAAATAAGCAACAAAGGGTCTAGACTATAATTAGTCATCTTCAGAGATTTATAATTGTGTATTATTGCTTCACAATATCAGTTCAGTAAAAACATAACTCTGTTAACACAGAAAAGAATTTACAGACCTTTCTTGTATTTAGATTAGTATAAACCCCTATTTAGGCATTTTGCCCACTTTAGAATCAGTGCCAAAATAAACCCAAAATGTAATTGAATTAAAATTGAATTAAATTTGACTTTATAACACTGCCATTTGAACTGAGATTTCAGGCATGAGTTGTTCAAGGTTAGTTCAAAGTTCAGAGAAGCTATGGAAAAGATTAGCTTAACTGGTAATAAATAAATAAATAAATAAATAAATGGCATGAAATAAAATCTTTTTTTGTCATCTGTTTTTAAGTTTGGGCACCATGGCATTTTCATCCCCCAACACAACCTTCCTACAATGGTATCTCTCTGCTTTTAAAGTTTTTGAAAGTTTTAATCTTGTATGCTTTCAAGCATGTGATCACATTTGATCTGGTTGTAAGGCTTCTCATGTAAATTAACATCAAAGAATCATAAAATCATAAAATCACAGAATGGTTCAGGTTGGAAGGGACCTTAGAGAACATCTAGTTCCAATCCCCCCTGCCATGGGCAGTGACACCTCCCACAAGACCAGGTTGCTCAAAGCCTCATCCAGCCTGGCCTTGAACACTTCCAGGGATGGGGCAGCCACAGCTTCTCTGGGAAATTGTTGCAGTGTCTCACCACCCTCACAGTAAAGAATTTATTAATTTTAAGAAGAATTTAAAGAAATTAATCATTTTAAAGGAACCTTCAGTGAATACTGACCATGTAGGCCATGAACTTATTCCTCTCAGTTCTGCCCCACTTGTGATCGATATCAGGAATTAAACTTTTACTCCTTTGTGGTCTCTCTAAAATTATAGCTTTTCTTAAAAACCTTTAGCCATACCTTTAGAAATGCTTCTTTAATGAAAGTCCTCATAAGAGCTGCTGGGTCTTAATTTCTGCTCAGGATTGTGTCCAGTTGGGTTTTGAGTGTCTCAAAGAATGGAGACTCCACAGCCTGTCAGAGAACCTGTTCCAGTATCTGACCACCCTCACAGTAAGTTTGTTATGTGTAAATGGAATTTCCTGTGTTTAAGTTTGCCTGTTGTCTTGTCACTGGGCACCACCGAAAAGAGTCTGGCTCCATCTTCTTCATTCCCTCCCGTCAGGTATGTGCATACATTGATAAGATTCTCTCTGAGCCTTCTCTTCTACATCTGGGTGCTGTGTCTCTTCACCCTTTCCTCATGTGACAGATGCTTCAATTTGTTAATCACTTTCATAGCTCTTAGCTGAACTCCCTTCAGTATGTCCATGTCTCTCTTGTACTGCGGAGGCCAGAACCAGACCCAGCACTCCAAAAGTGTCTCACCAGCATAAGCAAGAGGGGAGGGATCACCTCTCCTAACCTGCTGATCACTCTTTACCTAATGAAGCCCAAGTTGCTGTTGGCTGCACTTTTTTTTTTGCCACAGGGATGCATTGCTGCCTCATGTTCACCTTCTTTTCCACCAGGACCATGAGGTCTTTCTCTGTAGAACTACTTCCTAGATGGTTGATCCTCAGCTTGTGCAAGTACATGGCGTTATCCCTGTCCAGGTGCAAGATTTCTCACTGCCTTTTACTGAAATTCATGAGGTTCCTGTCAGCTTGCTTCTCCAACCTGTTGAGGCCCCTCCACATGGCAGTGCAATCTTCTTGTGTATCAACCACACCTCCAAATTTTGTAGCATCTGCAAAATTTCTGGGCATACTCTCTGTCCCACTGTCCAGGGTAGTAATGAAGATGTCCACTTAAATCTGTACTTTCTTAGTTTGTCTGTGAGAGAAACAGTCTTGAAAGCCTTAGTAAAGTTGAGAGATAAACAGTATCTACTGCTCTCCCCTAACCCACCAAGCCAGTCATATCATTTTGGAAGGCTCTCAGTTTGGTCAAGCATGATTTTCATTTAGTAAATGTATGCTGACTATCCTAATCACATCCTTGTCTGTCCTTCATATGTTTTGAAATTGCTTTCAGCATGATTTATTCCCATCACCATCCCAGGGCTGGCTCCCTTCAGCCCTTCTTTATGGTTTTCAAAGTCTTTCCTGTCTGCATCACCCTGTGTCCTGTGTTTGCCAACCTGGTCCACTACTTCTTCACTTGACTTTTGGGTCATCATGTCTGTCCCTCATTGTTTCTAGTTTAAAGCTGTCTTTACCATGTTGGCCGTCCTTTGAGTAAAGATGCTTTTGCCTTCTGTGGTCAGATGGTTCCCATTTCTTCCTCCCAGTCCTCAATCCTCAAAGAGCATCTCATGGTTATAAAACCTGAATTCCTATTGTCAACAGCAGCTGTGCAAGCAGCCACAATTGATAATAATCACAGTTTCAACTAATTTATAGATTTTTCATCTATACTACACAGTACCTTGTTAATGAGAGGATGAGCTTCCTTTCCAAGAAGAGACTATGCAGTAAAAAAAGTATGAAGATAAGGGGGTTTTATTCTTGTAACTGTCAGTTGACATTAGCTGTGTAATATTTCTTGGAAATTCATGAGGCTCCCTCAGAGGTCAATGCTCCTTTAGTACAAAAAGAAAAGAAAGAAAAAAACAAGTCTTTAAAAGCAAACTAACAAGTTTGTGCTTCCCACTGGGCTTGTGAATGCTTTGCTTGCTGTACCTTGTTAAATGTAAATTTAAAAAAAGTCAAGTAGGTACCTGCTGAGAAACATGTAGTTTCACTTTCTAACTGGGTCATACCCAAATCTGTTACAAAGGGCATGACTTCTAAGTAAAAATGATGTTCATGATCAATCCTCTTTTTATAAACAGACTGTTCTGCCCCTAAACTTCCCAGCACAAACCCACCATCGGGCTTAGAAGGCATCAGAAAGTCTGAGTTCAACCTTTATAATGAAAGGGGTTTATCTCTGACAATGGGATTTATCTCATCTATATTTAGAGGTAGGTCTCAGATGAAGGTTAAGACACCTGCATTTTGATATCTGTATGTAGTTGTCTTTATGGGATTATAGGTGTCTAAACTCCTTGCCAAAGGAAACCATAGTTGTACCATCACTGGATTTTGGGGAATGATTCGGCTGATCAGAAGCCTAATACATGATTTCATTGCCTTAGTCTAGGCAGTTACCTAACCTGCTCAGGGCTGCCTCACCAGAGATACCAAATGCAAAATGCTGGCAGTTATGGCACAGCAAATACATGAGACCTGTGTTCTTCTACAATGGCATCTGGAAGCTGGGATTGCGCCATATGGGTGCCCTCTGAGTATGATGAAGTTAAGGAGAGGAGCTGGCTAATTTTCCTGACTAAACTTGCATAGGGTGAATAGTTTCCAGAATATGGTTTCACTTATTTTATTTCTTTCTTCCACAGTTTTCACGCCTATAGGACAAAGCAGGCACCTGCAGTGATCCAGCCTTTCTTTGTCACATGGCAGAAAATGCCCTGCAAGAAACAACACTAATGAGATACCTATAGCCTTTTCGCCCCTTGTAAATCTTTCTTTGCTGAGCATACACGAACAGATAAATACAAGGCTCAACATTTCATTTTGTACTGATAGCTTTCAAGCACTGTGAACCTTGATCCATTGTTAAGGTTGTTAATTACTACATAGTGTATATCAATATTATCACCAAAGGCACATTGAAATATTTCCATTACATAGGCACTGCATCATGAAAATTATTGGATTTATTCTGAACAGTGAACAACAAACCAAATTACAGTTCTTTGTCAAAGTTGCTCTGCTTCAGCAACTCTTTATTGACAGACCTAAAAGGAATGCTTGCTGAATTCACAATCAAAAGAAGACAATATATCTATTTGAATACAAAAACCATTGATATCACAATGACTTTCCTTATGTATCATCATGATCAGGCAAAATATTTACGTCTATTCAAGCAACGTGAAATTTCAGAAAACAACAATTCTTACATTTGTTCACTGCTTCCCATCAGTTGTCTTAAGTAAGCCTTGTCATCTAGTGTGTGAAATTCTAATAGCATTTTTCAGTTTATGAAATTGAGGAAGAAATTATATAATTTGCCACAGCTAAAAATGGTGTTACTTTAAAACCAAAATAGTAGTTCCTGAAGAGCTAAATAGGTAATTATATGAATGTGGTAGTAGAGTAACTGCAATATGTGTAACAATAGGTATGTATGCCAAATGCTCCTTATTGCACTTTAGTTTCGGTTTAAAATTATTTTAAACAACTTTTCCGAAGTATGAAAATTTAACTTTATTTTTACAAATATGCAAAATACTCAGGGTAGCTGCACATTTATTTTGGTTTTCCATGATCTGTTTTTTTTAAATTCCATCAGTCCATGGAATTTTTCCTTCATTTTATGTTAATTGAGAATGAAAGACTGAGGTAATATAGGGAGTGTCTATCTTTCAGGTGACTGGTGTAACCAAACTGGTTAGGGTGACACAAATATCTTCCGTGCTGTGTTCTGCACCAAACACAAAACCCTCTCCTGTTCACAGAGGCAGAACTGATGAGTTTACCAGTCGTGTACATACAGTGTTAAAACAGATTTCTTAAAACCAGAGATATGTATTTGATAAATCAAGTTTTCAGTATGCCACTGCAGCTCTTGAATCCTACTCTTGTGTAATATTTTTCATTCTCCTTCCTGTCTGGTGAACCACCCCAGTCTGCTCAAAGGAAAAATAGACCTACTTTGAGTTACTCAATAATAAATAAGAAAGTAAATAATCTCATTTTGTAACATGGAACATTGCACAGTTTATGAGTGACATCCTTCTTTCTCCACACCAAGGTAACTATAGGCTGAAGTTGAAGTGACAGGTTATTGTGGACTCGCTTGAAATGTAAAAGTGGTTCCAGATCAAACCTACGAGAAATACTACTAACATAAGAGCAGGAGTGCCTGGCACCTCAGCTGAGGCTGGGCCTCCACTTTGCCAGATTTGCTAAGCTCCCTGGAGATGGTTTGGGTTGTCTCAAATGGTGCCAGTTGCCTTTGTTGGACACCTGAGTCCTGCTGTCATGGCTAGTGGCTTTAATCTGTCTCTGGACACCCCTGACTACATGCATTCAATGTCCGTTGACTGCACTGGAGATTTAAACGTATAGACCAAAAAATGTCCAAGTCTTTTTCTCCAGGTGAATCTGACTTCCTTCATGCTCACTGTTTAGGGCATAAAAAGGCTAGAGAAATACAGTTGTATGAGATTATACTTCGTACACAGCTAAGGGTGGTGACTGTCAGAGGTAGCGTGGGCAAAGAAGATCCCTCAGAAGAGCTGCAGAGAAGTGAGGCCAAAGAGTTTGTTATTGCCATAGGCAACCTGACACAGCATGGTGTCCTTTCTGTCTCAACATGGCGCATTCACCACAAAGATATCCTTCCTCTTAAATGAAAACATAGGTTAAGAGCATAATTAGCAAAGGAAATATTGGCTATGTTGAAAGATATGGAAAGTTCTTACTCATCTATTTTCATTTAGCAGTGGGAAGGGGATGGGGGATGTCTTCCTGGCAGTTGATATCATGCAGGCATATTCCTCTCCATCTGGCAAGCTGAGCATGCAAATTCAGTCCCTGAAAACTGAGAAAATGGCAGCAGTTCAGAAATCACATTTCTTTGTTCCACAGCTAGGTGTTTCTGATGTGGCTGTAGCTACAGAAGATCATAGGAATTTCCATGCATCCCCTTTTAAAGGAAAACAATACGTATAGATAATTTGATATGAATTCTAGCAATATCTAATATGAAAGAAAAAGGAATATTTTTTTTTTTTAAGCAGTAATTTAGGGAATACATACTAAACATTTATGTTAAAACTAGGCTTCTTTTATGCTGTTGCAAACAAAGAAAAAAACTATATTTGCTGAATATTAATCCTGTTTACAAAACAGAAATTGGGTGAATGATCTTTACCGTTCTTTACATTTTACTTGAATGCCGGCTTTTTTTTAACTTAGCGATCCTGGTGTTTTCCTACCAGAAGACAGTATAAGAAATCAAGTCACCCATAGCAACATTCATCTTGCTCTATGTTTTGTTATTATACATTGTTCATTGATGTATATTCGGAGCTCAAGTTCTGTTGTCTAACTGAAATAATTTCTAACTTCATTTTGATTTCAGGTTTTCAAACTCTGGTGTTTTGCTCATAAATTCAATATTCTTGTATCCATGGCAACAAGAAGATGTGCATACTTTGTCTTAAATATTATCTCACTAAAAAGTCAAACGCTTGATATGGGAAGCACTTTGCATGTCAGAACTTCACTGGATTTCAGATAGACAGTTATGAACAAGAAATCAAATGTCTAGTGACTTTACTGCTGGAGGTACTCTAATTACATCTCTGCTTCACAATGCACTTTTATGGCTCAAGGTTCTTCAAAATGAAAAACAAAGTGCTGCGTCTTTATTTATTAAATGCTAATGCGTTTCTAACAGGAAGACTTAAATCTACAAATGTTTAACAATATGTAGAATGCACTAAAGTGCTCTCAGCTTAATCAGTTTGTTTTCATCGTTTTTATTTTCATTTTCACTGGAATTCAACAGCAAGAGATAGGTCTTAACAAAAATAGAGAGATAGGAATCAGCGTATTTTATAAAGACTTCAACTCACCTCCAAGTTTCAGTGAACCAGAACAGTAAAAAACAGTATAGGCAGTGAGGACAGGATAAAAGTACTCCTTTAATTTGATCTTCCCACCCAAAATAAGTCCTTAGATTTATTTTAACCAAATTGTCTTTTGAAAGAAATTCTGACATATCCCAAATAACTGCAAACAAATTTTGGAACTTTCTTACGAGCGTTAGTTTCTCAGGACCCTAAAATGTGCTTGGAAGACAGCTGCACAAAATAAAGCTACTTGAGACAAGGTTGGAATCCAAACAACTACAACTTCCAGAGCATGTTCAAGAGGCCTATCAGTTGCTAGTGTCCAAATATCTTCAAGAAGAATTAGGAAAGTCACTTAGTCATCAAAGTTCAAAGTCTTCATGTTTGAAAATGCCACCCACGTATTTCTTTCTTATGTAGCAGTAGTAAAACAAAGAACAAACCATCAGGTGTGAGTTACTTTTTAAAAAACTGATTAGAGTTACTTGTAGTAAAACACAAACAAGGAGATTCTGAGATGAAGAAGATTTTAATTGAACGCTGCAGGGAATTGTCTATATTGAATTCTTAAGAGGATATGCAGGAAAATATGCATCAATTAGAGATTTTTGCATATCATAAATCCTGTTTTGAGAACATACAGTTTTTCATCATTGTTTCTATCTGAATAAACAAACTGCAAAGTTTGAACAATTTTTTTTAATATTTTTTTTCTGATGATGTATTAGAATAAAGGTACACCTTGGGTTCAGATGTCTTATTCCTCTTTTATTTTTCTTTTTGTTCTCATTTTTTTCTATTCCTCTATTATTCTTCTCTTGGCATCTTTGGGTTTTTTATGCTTAACATGCGTGTAAAGCACAAATTGAATGCCAAGCTAAGGTCAACAGTTCTAAATGATGTCTGCAATAGTTTCTTCAATTTAATTTTCTCTTTGTGCTTTACCTAGAGATCAGTCCTAACTTTCAGAGATGCTGACTGCTCACAACATCCACTAGCTTGTTTTAAAATTGCTATAGACTTAGGCCTTAAAAAAAACCCAGCAACTCAAAGGTTTCTTGAGTTTGGATTGACACAAAACCAACCCAGCACCGTGACACTAAATCAACAAATGATTTTGTCTACCTTTATCTCCTGACATTCAAAATATAAAACTAAATTTTCAGGAAAAGACAATTTCACACAACAGTTTTGTTGGACCTGACATGGACATTCAAGGTAAAAAATTGCTTCTGAAACTCTTGGTTTTAGCTTCCAAAAGCAGAAGAGCCCAAAGACTGAAACATTCCATTCCCTAATAAAGTAGCAATATAAGTTATATTGGTCCTGTATTCGGACCAATACTGTTTAATATCTTGATCAATGACACAGAAAGTGGGATCAAATGCACCCTCAGCAAGTTTGCAGATGACACCAAGCTGAGTGATGTGGTTGACACGCTCAGGAATGGGATGCCATCCAGAGGGACATGGACAAGTTCAAGTGGTCCCGTGTGAACCTCCTGAGGTTCAACAAGGCCATGTGCACGTTCCTGCACATGGATCAGGGTAATGCCTGGGTATCAATACTGACTGAGGGATGAAGGGATGGAGAGCAGCCCTGCCAAGAAGGACTTGGGGGTACTGGTGGGTGAAAAGCTGGACATGAGCCAACAATATGCACTCACAGCCAAGAGAACTAACCATATCCTGGGCTGCATCAAAAGAAGTGTCGCCAGCATGTTGAGGTAGCTGATTCTACCCCTCTACTCTGCTCTGGTGAGGCTCCACCTGGATCCCTGTGTCCAGCTCTGGAGTCCTCAGCACAGGAAAGACATGGACCTGTTGGAGCAGGTCCAGAGGAGGACCACAAAAATGATTAGAGGTCTGGAACACCTCTGCTATGAGGACAGGCTGAGAGAGTTTGGTTTTTTCAACCTGGAGAAGAGGAGGCTCCAAGGAGACCTTATTGTAGCCTTTCAGTACTTGAAGGGGGCCTACAGAAAGATGGGGACAAAGTCTTTAACAGGGCTTGTTGCGATAGGACCAGGGGTAATGATTTTAAGCTTAAGGAGGGTAGATTTAGGCTAGATAGAAGGAAGACATTTTTTACCATAAGGGTAGTGAAACACTGGAAGAGGTTTCCCAGCGTGGTGGTAGATGCCCCATCCCTGGAAACATTCAAGGTCAGGTTGGACGGGGCTTTGGGCAACCTGATCCAGTTGAAGATGTCCGTGGTCTTTGCAAGGGAGGTTGGACTAAATGACTTTAAAGTTCCCTTTCAGTCAGAACTATTCTATGGTTCTATGATTCTATATCCAAACTGTTCCAACTTCTAATTTTCCCTTTTTTTCCCCTACTCCCTAGTTACAGATTTAAAAAAAAAAAAAAAAAAAAAAATTAGCAGAAGACATTTTCAGTAATAGACATACGAGCTACCTGCTCTTTAGTGTAGCTTTCCTATGCTCATAGGACTGAATGCACACTTCAACAGGGTAGGACAAGCATTATTTCGAATTTCAGAAATTTGTTCTTAGATTAACTCATAAAAGCAATTGTAGAAAAGCATGGTATTACTTATGTGCAGCAAAATTTTTAAAAAGCATTGTAATATTCTCTTTCTCTTTTGCCCTTCTTTTCTGTTCTAACAGTAATTTCTTCTCATCATATTGCTTTTTTCCATAATTTCTCTCAGTTTAGAGTATTTTATCATCATTTTAAGTCTAGAGTTCTGGCAGTTCAATTACAATTATAAACAATCACTGTAGAAATCAATTAAACTAATGATGTTTCGTGCATCTTCTTCTTTAAAAGAAAAGAAAACTTTCACCAGAATTCAAGACTTCAATAAACATCAGACTTGACACATACACTGTCTGTTATTTGACTAGAGCATTGTGTGCATACTGAAATGAGATTTGCTTTGCTTTCTTTTTTTTCTAGTGGAAGTGAGCCTCTTGAGACTTGATATCCCATAAGTAATTTGCCCTTGTATTTCTTGTTTGAATCTTGGCTCTGAATGAAGGACAACATCTAAAATAGTCATACTCGGTCCTCTGCCTTTAAGACCTTGATGTCACGACTTGAAAGTAAGATGTTCCTTCCAAAGATCTTTTCCAGTCCCTGATGCATACTCTTTTCAAAAGATAAGGCCACGGCTCCACACCTTTTTGGAGTGATGTTCTCTTCTAGTGCTGCTCCAAAGAGGGTTGACATCTGGAAAAAAGTATATTATGCTCAGTTTGACTCTGCAAGTGATGGAAAGTTGAAAAAAAGTGGCCAGGTGGCCAGCCACACTGATTTCCAGAATTCACTCCTGTATAAACTCTTTTATGTTCTGCAGGGTTTATGCTTTCTGCTTACAAACATTTTGGGTTTTCCTCCCTATTTTTGAGAGTACTATGAGGTGTTTGTAAAAAGCTGCCATGTATCCTCTTCTGTGCAAACATTAATACTTTACAAAAATCTTTCAGTATAATGAGAATTATGTGAATCATGTGAGATAGATTTACCGAGAGCTTAGATGAAGGGAAAGATGAGAGAAACACCATCTCTGTGGGACTGAAGTATTCAAAACTGCTCTACAGTGGATGAGCAACCAGACCGGAATGAAAGCAGGAAGAAGACAAGAGATTTGAGAACTTGGGAAAAGAAAAAAAAGTCCCTGGACTATTTTTGTATTTTGCTCTGGTGATCTGATAAAAATGCATGTACAGCTTGAGGAAAGAGGTATGAAAGCAAGGTTCTGCCTCACCCAGATAGACATTATCTAAGTAACCAGGGACAAAGATCTGAAATGTAGGTATACCTGCCTCTAATATAAACTATAGGCCCATACTTCTAGCCTTGGGGCAGAATGCGCAGGTATAGACTAATATATTGAGGAATAGAATCACTACATAATAGCTATCAAACTTCTTAGTTTGTGTTGGGATGTTTTGTGCCCTGGCTGTTTTGTTTCCTCTCTTGTTTCCTTAGCACCCCTGTAGAAATGTATTTGTCAGCAAGGAAGCCATTGGAGATCTATATTTAATTACACTTTTATGCAGATATTATGCATTTAACTGTGAGTAATAAGTAAAATGCAGACATTTCTCAGTTCTCCACACCTGAGAGTAAGATATATTTCTTATCTTTTGTGTTTTTTGTTTTTTTTTTTTTTTTGGCATGGTGGTGCTGTGGTGTTTCGCCCACAGTACTTCCCACTCCACACTATGCAATAGCAATATTGTCACTTGTCTTCTAGAATATATGCATTTACTGAAGCTAAAGATCACTGTCTGTGTGTGACTGACGGAAGCAGTGTCTTGCATTGTAATGCTGATATCCCAGTTCCCTTTGGGATCTCACACATCCTTCACACAGAATTTGTAACTCTTTATGGCTTTGTTCCTGATGCATAAGCTAACTGAAAGAATTCTAGAAATCAGAATCAGACTGAAATTCAGTTTAAGTGAATGCAAAGATTCCCATTATTATGTGGTTTATAAAATTATTCTTGTCTGTAATTAGGTGTAATACTGTTTATAGTACAAAACAGTTGCTTACAAATGCAAAGGTAAAGCATTATTTTTAGTGATGGCATGGGTCAGCCTAGTCTGAAATTCAGTATCTGAGATGTTTGTGTGTTTGTTGGGGGTTATTTGGCTCATCCAAGTACAGCTTATGTCTGGTAAACACCAAATATATTCTAATTTCTAGGATACATCAAGTTAAGTCTAATTTAAATACAAATAAACACAGATAATTCAGTACTAATGATTAGGAATAAGAAAAAAAAATCCATTTCAAAGAAGCGATATGCTTTTAATGGTTATCACTAATTAGGGGAAAAAAAAAAAAAAGAAACCACAGAGATGGAGGCTATTGATTACGAAGAGAGTCAAAAACCAAATTGCATTGTAAGGGACCTTTTTTCCAGCCCCTTGCTTTGGACACAGATTTTTTGCATGGAATTTAGGTAATGGACAAAAGTATTAATCAGAAAGATAGGATTCATCTCTCCTCATTGTACCCACCTGAAAGCTTAAGTCCTGGTCTAGGTTAGTCATCAGGTTCTCTGAAGTCAGTGAAGAGGGACAAACACTTCATTTGGATGTGTAGAGACGCCAGAGCCAATTTAGGCACTTCCTTTAAATAAGCTAAATTGTTCCCTTAATAGCAATTCTGAGCCTAGATGGTTAACTTCAGGTTACCTCTTATCAGTGTGTTCAAAAAATTGTGATAACCCGAAAAACAGTTTCAACTGAGTGTTCACTGTGCAGGGAAGTAGCTCACAGACTCCACGGAGGTCTGACCTGTGACTTGTGCTGTTCAACATATTTATGAATATTGATAATTAGGTGAAAAAATTTGCTTATGAGACTTGATTAATTGGGATAATGAAGATGATGGCTAATGGTGGAGAACTGCAGATGTTTGCAATATTGAATCACAAGGCAACGAATTGCTAACAAGACTCAAATGTAATATGTCACACAGGAAAAATAAAAGTACTTTTTTTTTTTTTTATTTGCAGGGAAAAGATCTGAGTTAACTATTGCCATCCAGAGATGAGATCTTTGAGTCACAAGTCATCATTGCATAGAAAAATCCTCTCAGTATTCAGTAACAGTGAAAAAGTAAGTGAAACCATTAATTAATTTGAGAGGATTAGACGTCAGAAAGCCTGACTGTGGTGGTCTATAACTCCATGGTGCACCTGCATTTGGAGGCAGGTATTTTCCCTACTTCTCTGAAGAAACACATTCCAACTGGAAAGATAACATGGAGGATCAAAAGTGTGGATGGGTCTTTGACTGAATAACCACTCACTAAGTGGAATAGGACATTTCAGCTAGGATGAGCTAACCGAGAAATCATGTGGTACGTAAACAGCAGAAAGAAGATGAATAAGGATTGATCGCTGTCCTTTCCGCAAGAAGTAGAATAAACCAAATAAAACTATCAGCACACAGACTCAAGCAGAAGGAGAAACTTCTTCTCACAGGCATGGTTACATTACAAAACTACCCCAAAGGGTAAAAGCTTTATACGGGTTCAAAACGTGTTGGGTTTTTTTTTGTTTGTTTTTTTTTTTTTTTAAATTATGGAGGAAAAAGACGCTAGAGAGCATTACATAAAAATAAAATAGCTGTGGATTAGGCAGCTCTTGAGGCACAGTCTGCTGCATGATGAGAGAATGTGCTAGGAAGTCTCATGTAGTGCTTTCTTGGTTGTAATCCTTCTCAGCATCTGCTACTTGTCCAGCGCCAGGGACAAGATAATTTCCTAGATGGTCTGTTGGTCATATTATTTTGGCTACTCCTATATCGTTTACTGTGCACTCATTTCCCTACCACCAT
Organism: Rynchops niger; assembly: GCA_013400035.1. Classification (NCBI taxonomy): domain Eukaryota; kingdom Metazoa; phylum Chordata; class Aves; order Charadriiformes; family Laridae; genus Rynchops; species Rynchops niger. Next base: position 122,587 of record VXBH01007638.1, on the reverse strand, counting down.
CAGCCAGAGTGCATTTTGAGTCTTGCAGGTTTTCATAGAGTTTCATTAAATATAGCTTCTGAGATCTCAAAAGAAGTTTTTTTCAGCTGGAAAATCCATTCTCTAACCATTTTATCTCTCTCCTTGCTGTTTCACAACCAGTTAGATATATGCCTTAGAGAATACTAAGTTTAGAGGATATAACTGTTAAAAGTTTACTATTCAAGATGAAGTTAGTGATTAACTGTGGACGTTCTGCAGTTTTCTACATGCAGTGCTTGTGCAGGATTTTGTACACTAGCAAACTTACTGAGCTTCAGAAAGTTGACTAATGTATTTAATTATTTTTTTTAATTAAAATTGAACTCTGAGTTTATGTTGAAAATTTTGTTGAAGCCACTAGAGAAAGGGGGAAAATAGTTTCACTTTTCATGCCTTTACAATATTCCATTTAATATTTTGTCTGGTACAATGTTATCTTTGTGCGGGTTTTAACAGTTTATATACAGTTAGCTATTCAATTGCTTCTGTTATTTGCCCAATAGTACTTTGGGCCAATTGTAGATTTTCCTATATTTTTCTGGCTTTATGATGAAGTAGGAACAATTTATTCAGATTTTTTTGTACCTTGTCTTCGTCTAAATTCAGGACTATGTGTATATCCAAATGTCGCACATTAGAACTTTCTCCTACAGATATTTTAGAAGAATATTCAAGAGATAAATTCTTTGTTTCTTATATAGAACAAGCAACACATTTTGTGCCTGCACGAAACACTGCAATACACGTTTTATATGTTCACATGAATTTCCCATGTCCACTTGTGAATAAATTTTAGAAATAATTAGGGTCACATTGATGTAGATATTCGTAGTTATGCTGGATCCAGTCCCTGTCACCTGCTCAATCTGTAATACAGTAGCTTATAAATTTTCTTTCTGAAACTAAAAGTAGAGATTAGCATGGATGGAACAATAGAAGTTGTGTGATATTGCACCAAATATTCTTCCCATTTTCACCTCATAATGTCGTTTTAAATTCAGTTTCACATTTAGTTTCCACTTGAATTCAAGTGAACTAAGTCTCTAACCCTCGTTATCTGTCAATTCTGCTTAATCATCATCCTTTATTGTGGAAAATAAATTAACTCCACAAATAATCCCTCAGGAACTCTGGGTTTCTAAAGGAATCCTCTCTACTTCTCCATTTATTGTTCTCCCATCTGTTCGCTCACCCCTTCGCACACTAATAACAGTCACATTTGCAGGAAACAAGTGTAATCCTTCAGTGTGAAACATATAATAGAAACTACACAGACAAATCCCTCCTGAAGTGTATGGTGTCCTATTTAGAAACATTGTCAGGCTTTGGGGGAATAAATGAAGGAATTTTATTGCAGTGACTTCTTCTGGGGGGTGCATGGGCAAAACAAAGTTAATAAAGGCCTTCTATCTTTAAATCGTTCATATGCTCTCCCTTCTGGCTCCTTGCCCTACATACTGGTCTGTGTCCATGGTTTCTTATTTGCTTTCCTCCTGTGCCTTGACTCTTGCATTGTTTGATTGCGGAGTCCCCCAGGCTCAGAGGAAAGGGTGAAGAATAATTTTCCTGCCCCTTCCACCTTTCTATAATAGGCTTTAAAGAATGGGTGAATAGGGATTTGAATTTCTTCTGATTGCAGATATATTTGATCCATAGTGGATGAGTACAGTTGGCCTTGAGCTCTTTCACAAGCTGTTCTGCTGCTCCCTGTCTGTGTGTGCATGTACTTTTTGAAGAGGACCTGACACTCAGTCCTCAGTGGAAGGAGGCAAACTGTAATGTGGACGTTTTTTGGTCTAAAGGGGGAAAGTAATCCAACACGTTATATATCTCATTGGCCAGCTTTAAGCACTGTTCTTAAAGTTCAAGGTCATCAGTCTGAAACCGAAGTCTCTCCAATGAGTGTGCAGGAAACTTAAGTGGTTATTTAGGTAACTCTGAATCACCCTACTAGCTCCATATACCTATTTTTGATTCACTGCACCACTCAAGTTGGGCAACTGAGGAAGGCAATCGGACTTTCCCACATAATCTCCTTGTTTGCTGCACTGACTTCATAGTGCTGGAATATGACACTTTAATTTTATTGAAGTGTCATATGGCCAAAAGATTCACACAATTTAGTAAGCCGTTCAGCATCTGTGAAAAGTAAAAAATCCTCATGTTGAGAGGTATCCTAAAGTAACCACTCTTCTAATGCCTTCCCTTTGCACAAAATTGCATCTGCTACTCTATCACACTCCTCTGGTGAATGCCATTGAACTCTCAACCGGACTGCAAGCTTAAAGCACCCTAGAGGATTCACTTAATGTATGTAAACAGAAAAAATTTCTTCATTGAATTACTTCATTCTGGTAACTTGTTTTTAATATTTAGCTTTTAGAGTACAAGTAAGTTGGAAGTAATGCATGGGGTTGTGTTTTTCTTTTGTAAAGCAGTGGAAGTGATTACATTCTCAGTAAAGAAACAATCTATCATCTTTTACCACAGTGTTATTGTAATCAGCCAGTATATTCCATAAGTTGACAAAACAGAGAGTCATTCATTATTTATGTTTGTAAATCATTTACATTTAGAAGTACAACAGACTGGTGGGGTTTCCACACTGTGAAATAACAGCTTAGCATCATCTGGGAGCAAGAACTATTTTGCATGCTGTGCCATCATAAAAAACTCATTGCAATGGTTCATTTGAGGTCATGATTTGAATAATCTGAATCTCAAAACTGCTCTGTGTCTTCAATGGATTCTTTCTGCCAAAAAAATGTTTATCTGATTCATTTAGTGCATTAATTTCTGTAATGTCTCTGGATACATTATTCATTAACAATTAACACCTCTAAATTGGACTTTAACAAGAATATTAGAAACATTTTCCATAAATATATATGGGAAGAATTGTGTTGGGATTTAAAATAAATGTCAAGAAAATTGCAGTCAAGTGAAAATGACTCTTACTGCATTGCAGATCCTAAGCGACTACCTCATGAAAAACCACAGACTGCAATGAGCAGCACAGAAACAGGCAGCATCCAAACATTAACCAGCGTACTGTTAAATTAGATTTCATAAATGATCCCTGCCTGCTACTTTCTGTGTGTTCTACATACAGGCCACTATGCAACTTCATCTATTTTAGGATTGCTGTGTGCAAATATTCAAAGATCATCCGAGGAAACCCACGAGATGGATGGCATAATAATTGAAGCAAATCAAATGAGGAAAGTAACAAGAGAGATGCTGGTGCCTGAAGGAAATACATCTGGTTGCTCAAACTGAAAAGAATGTTATGTCCGAGTGATACAATCAACAAGGAAAGGTTTTAAAGAAAATATTTTAGTGAAATATATAAGAATGGATGTTTCTTTTTTATTGAACAGTTTAAACAGAAAGAGACATTTGGGATGTTTCGTTGGAATTAGCTGGACTTTCATCTCTGTGTGCTATTATTTAATTAGGAAGTCAACTTTGTGCTCCAAAATTATCTTAAATTATGATATCTCCTTTCACAGAGATGGAGAAATTTCTATTACTTTCACATTTCAGATGGAAAGTTTACATGTGTACCCGTAGAATGCAGCTATTATTCAGTACTGGAGTTTTTTTGTAATATTAGAACAAACTCCCTAGTGACAAGTGATGCTGTCTAAGTTACAGTAACACACCGATGCCTATTGTGAGTGCATTCTTTTATAGTTGTTTCCAAACCTGTCTGTTGCTCATAGCAATGCGCCATATTCATCCCAAGGATTTCCCTCAGGTGCTAACACTGGAAGGTGCCAGAGGTGAGATGAGAAGCTGTGATGACAGTTGTACAGACTGTGCATGTATTTGGTCACCTGGATCTTAGTGGATGCAAGTGCACTGTGACTGGGGAAAGGACTTTCTAGTCTGGAGATGGGATCCAATGAGCCACTGCAGTCCTGGTGGAGGACCTGTTCCCATCCCTTGCTCTCCTTGGAATTTGATTGTAGAATCATAGAACACCAGTTTGGAAGGGACCTTAAAGATCATCTGGTCCAATTTTTCTTGGCAAAAGCACGATCTAGACAAGCCCTCCTGCAGCCCAGAGAAGTGGGTGGGGACTTCTGTGTTCTTGCTCCATCTTCAGCAAGTACTAGCAGAGAATTATTTATTCTGAGCACCTTTAGACACTACTGTGATTCAGTTAAGGATTCAGCTTGTGTGAGGACAGAATATGTGGAACAGACAGCTGGAGCCTAAATGTGGTGGATGGAGAGTCCAAACCAAATCCGATACAGAGCAAAAAGCACCATAGAATGACAGAATCACAGAATGTTGTGGGTTTCACAGTAAAGAATTTCTTCCAAATACCTATTCTAAATCTACCCTGTTCCAGTGTAAAACCATTACCCCTTGTCCTATCACTACACTTGCTGATAAAGAGTCCTTCCCCATCCCCATCCTTTCTGTAGACCCCCTTTAGGTACTGGAAGGCTGCTATAAGGTCTCCCCAGAGCCTCCAGGCTGAACAACCCCAGCTCTCTCCGCCTGCCCTCATAGCAGAGATGCTTCAGCCCTCTGATCATCTTCATGGCCCTCTTCTGGACTCACTCCAACAAGTCCATGTCTTTATTATGTTGTGGGTCTCAGAGCTGGATGCAGAACTTCACATTGGGTCCCACTAGAGCGGAGCAGAGAGACAGAATCACCTCCGTCAACCTGCTGGCCATGTTTCTTTTGATGCAACCCAGGATATGGTTGGCTTTCTGGGCTGCAAGCACATATTGCTGGTTCATGTTGAGCTTCTCATCTACAAATACCCCCAAGTTCTTCTCCTCAGGGATGCTCTCAATCCATTCTCCACCCAGCTGTATTTGTGCTTGGAATTGCCCCGACCCACATGTAGGACCTTGCACTTGTCCTTGTTGAACTTCAAGAGGTTCTCATGGGCTGACTTGTCAAGCCTGACCAGGTCCCTCTGGATGGCATCCCTTCCCTCCAGCATGTTGACCATACCACACAGCTTGGTGTCATCAGCAAACTTGCTGAGGGTGCACTCGATCCAACTGTTCATGTTGCCCACAAAGATGTTAAACAGCACTGGTCCCAGCACCAACCCCTGAGGAACACCACTCATCACTGGTCCCCACTTGGACATCGAGCTGTTGACCACAACCATTTGAGTGTGGCCATCCAGCCAATTCCTTATCCACTGGGCAGTCCATCCATCAAATCCTTGTCTCTCCAATTTAGAGATAAGGACGTCATGCAGAACAGTGTCAAATGTTTTGCACAGGTCCAGGTAGATGACATCAGTTGCTCAAGGCTTGTAGCTGATAATTAGTGAGCGCTTCAGGTGCCAAAACATAGTTTATCATATGAGGTGTTCTAGGATAGCTTGCTGGCCTCCCACTCTACCTTCAGATGGCAGATGTCTCCAGCAGGTTTAGCGTCAAGACCTATGAAAATATCTCAGGTAGCCTAGGTCACCTCAAAAGACAAGGACTGCCATGTTTAGGCTGTAAAATCCCATTTATGTTGTTAGTCTTGGTTCTAGCAATGTCGATGAATATGATAGAAGTTTTTCTTACGTGGAAAGGATGAGTAAGAAGCAAAAGCAGAAAATGAGAGGCTGAGAGTTTTCCATCTTTGCAGAGTAAAGGTCGGATGTTGATGTTTCATCCCTCTAATTGAAATGTCAGAGGTACAAGATCCTTCACAGAAATGGCATATCATATCTGGGAAAGTGAATTAAGTCTCATTTTTGGAATAACCACTGAACAATCTGGACTGGGTGAAGTGTCAGGAGCTGGCAGGTGTGATAGGAAACGAAGTAGCCAGAGGGATTTTTTTCCAATCCAGTTGTTCTCTGCGAACTGTAGAAATTCACTTTTTTTATTAAACAAAAGACAGATACAACTCACCAGAGCTTCACAGCTATAATTACCTTTGCTCTGATATGTTTGAGAGCTTCAGCAAAGACAAACTGAAACCAATCTTCATGGCTTTGTAAGTCTGCTAAAAAAAAAAAAAAACAAACTCAAAGAGTCGCCATATGTCTTCCTGCTCCACTGGGAGAAATAGAATCGTTTTACAGCAAGGGACATCGATTCCACACAAACCTTGCACTTGCTGAGGAACAGGCAGTGTGCAAATAAATTGAAATAATGCTTTAGAACTTGGCATTCTTGTGGTTTAAAAAGTAACATCCATAATTATAAAACTTTGGGATACTGTTGATCCAAAGAAAAGTGTAAATGGCTTGTTCGGAGATTATTACTCGTATAGGATGAATATTTTGTTTACAACTAGGAAGGTCACTTCCCCAAAGTGCTGACTCTGCAGAAGAGAACATCTACATTAGCTTTGACAGTTCAAGACTCACTGGTGCTGTGAGCACTATTTTCTTACAGAAAATCAGCACCATTTTCTTACAGAAAGCATAGTATCTGTTAATTTGATCCATTTGTACACAGCTGTCGATCAAACCCTAAACAAAGAAAACTCATGATTTTAAAGGGAATTTACACCTGACTAGAGGCCAGGTACATTTCAGAAACATTTATATGGATAGTCCAAGTCCAAAATAGGCCTTCATATATTCATGAGTTCATGATATTCACCTATATTGCTGGCTGTCAACGTGATTCAAACGCAGTAATTCATCTTTCTAACTCCTCGTCTACATCTGAGAAAGTCATCTGTTGTCTCATGGTAATCAAAGCAAAAGGATTTTAGGTATCTGTAATGAGATAGATATGCCCTAAGAAATGTCTGTTGATGGCTACAGCAAGTTTCCAATTCAGAATAGTTTAATGATAGCGTATATGTATAACTACATACAGCTGCAGTGTAAATGTATGGTACAATGAATACCTTTTAAAGCACAGCATAAATTGGACTCTTGCTCCCATCCACATAGGAGACATTCAGAGTGTATAAAAAGCGTCTGAACTTGTGTTAAGGCACCAGTCTAGAGTCTGAAGGTTGCTGCTTCAAAATTGGTCTATTGCCAGTAAACCTGTGTATTGTGTTTACGTGGCAAGATTTTGGTGGCAGGGCCAGGGACTGCCAGAGTGGCCTCTGTGAGAAGACACCAAGGGCTACCTCTATGTCGGACAGAGCCAATTCCAGCCAGATCGTCTCATGGAGGACCCCACTGGAACAGTGTTCCACACTGAAGCCCATGGAGGACCCCACATCGGAGCAGGTGAATGTGCCCTGAAGGAAGCTGCAGCCCATGGAGAGCCTGCACTGGACCAGACTCTTGGCAGGAGCTGTGGCCTCTGGGGACTCATGCTGGAGCAGTCTGTTCCTGATGGACTGTACCCCATGGAAAGGATCCATGCTGGAGCAGTTCTTGAAGAGCTGCAGCCCATGGGAAGCACCCTTATTGGAGAAGTTTGCAAAGGATTGTGCCCCGTGGCAAGCACCCAGTGATGGAACACGGGAACAGCGTGAGGGGGAAGGAGCAACAGAGATGAAGCATTATGGACTGACCACAACCCCATTCCTCCCCCTGCACCGCTCAGGGGAAAGGAGGTAGAAGATTTAGGCTGGGAAGTGTGTATGTGGGAAGTTATTTTTGGTTTAATTTTAGTTTTTAGTATGAGCCAAAAAAGTCTAGAATGCAGGTGTGATATCTAACATGTATGTAGTGATTATTGTTTATAGTTATTGTGGATCTTTACAGAGGTCTGGACTGTTACTCTTATTTGTAAGGCAAAAAAATGAGGAGGCCATGTATGGCAAAGTCAGAGCAGTAACATACCCGGGAGTGAGACCCAAATGTCCTCACATTCATGGCTTTATCTTCTTTTCAAGTACTTTTATGCATAGTGAAAAACATTAACGCTATTAAAAATTACAGTAAATTTTATTCATCGATATTATGAAGTGTGTATCTTCAGTCTAAAATGCTGTAATGCTGGAAAGTATTAGCATGATTAAAAATTTTCTTTACGCTACACCTGGCAAGCAAGACTAGAAGTTAGACATGAACGGGAAAAACACAAAAAGACACGGGATTGATTTTGGGTTCCTTATTGCCAGACACTAGTTCATTCACCCTCGTCAAAAATAACGTGAGAAGCACAAAGGAAATGATGAGTCATTTTGTCATAAGACTTTTACAGGCAGAGTCCGCCTGTGTTCGGCACGCTCTCAGCTCTCAGACACCAAGAGCATACTGCAGTGCAGGTCTGGGGAGAGCTCACAGCAGTGCTGCATGCCATTACACGTTATCAGAAAACTAAATCAAGCTGAGCTTAAAGCGGAGGCAAAAGATACAAAATATTTCATGGGAAAGCATATTTTTAGTTATTTTTCATTAGCCATTTCAGAAGACAACTTGTAACTACTTAACTTAGGTGCCTAATTATACCATTAGAACCAAAAGGAAGCTCCAGGAGGGAAAAGAAAGCACCAATGTGGATTTACAAGACACCTTTTGAACTGAAAGTAGCTGTGTTTTTTCATCTTGCAGTTTTAGCAGTCTAGAAGCAAGACAGATAATAATACGTTAGACTGAGTTAGATCCTTTGCAGTCCTCAGTAATCATAACAACTACAATCTCTGTAAGATTTAATCTATATTGGGTACCTTGCAGTATCACACAATTCCCTTAAATCAGCAATTGATTTATTTTAAGCAATATGTGTTTAAAAACAAAGATGTTTTTTTAAATTATTTTTTTCCCCAAGGAAATGACTACTTCTTTTGGCCAGGAAATGGTACTTTTTTTTGAAAGCAGAACTTTTTACAGCAATATATTGATTAGTGTAAGCCTTCTGTGGTGGAAGAGTGATTCAGTTCAGAATAAAATTCCCTGTTTTTCAGTAATTTACATTTCTTTCCTAGTAAGGTCAGAAGAAAATTCCTGTTGAATACAATAATTGCAAGAATAGATCTATTAAGTAATTACAATAATGGGTCTTAAAACTTTTGTCAAAAAATGAGGTAGTTGGACACACGCAACACTGGAAGAAATACATCATGTTATTCAGATACTTAAGCTTTAAAGAAGCATGGAGTCAGTTTCCTTACACAAATAAGCTCTTTTATTTTCCTTTGAAGATGAGCTCTTAAAAATGGTACAACAGGAACTTGTCACAGGAGGCAACCTAAAGAAAATACACCTTTTGGTCTTAAAGGGTCCTTCACATTAGTGTCATTGTAAACTGGAAAGCCAGACATAAAAATTAAGAGAAATACCGCACCCTTCATGCTCATTTAAATTAAAGGCTTTCTGTGCTCTCCTTGTCTAAGCTTTGACAGCTTCCCCACAGAAGAGATCATTGTATAACATGCACAGCATTCAAAATTAATAAATTAGTGTGAAAGATAAGCCACTAGCATCAAACATGTCTGTAGCTTTGATGCTGGATTTATGTTACTAAGGCCCTTGTTGGAGTTTTGTTAATCGCTTTCCTTTTTTTTTTTTAAAGAACATGTTATTTTTCCATTACCAGGAGAGAACCAACTTTGTCCTCCACATCTGAAATGAAAGAAAACTTTTGAAAGACTTGAATGCCAAACTGAGATCTGGGATGTTACTTGGGCTTGGCTCCTTTCTGCCTCACTGGCTGATTTACTGGCTGGTTGTTAAACTGATAAGCATAACCAGAGATTTGCCTTTCAGACGTGTCTCTAAGTTCAAATGGATGGATTGTATGTTCCCTTTGCAACACCTAGATTTCAGTTTCACCTACAGAGCAGATCTTCAGTTTCCAAAAATCGCTGGACTATTTCCGTGCATAAGGGCAGATTTTAACTGTGGAAATTTGAAATTCGTTCTCATGTTCATGCCAAGTAATCCTAATTGTATGAATATTTGTAGGGAGTGAACAAGGGTTCAAGGAAGACCACAGTAATTTACACCTAATCTGAAATGAGGAAGGACTCTTCAGTGAGGTATTTGCATTTTAGTGATTTTTTTTTTTTAGTCCAAACATCAATATTGTGGAAAGGCTGGTCTTGAAATACTGTCCTTGTAGATCAAGCTTGAGCTGTATTACATACATTTTTACAACATATAATGATTCCCATGCATAAATATTAATAGTTTTAATTCATAACAAAATATGAATGTATTCTATTCCTGTGATTTCTTCTGTTTGTTAAATTTAAGATTGCACTGAAAGATCCCCTTGTTCTTTGTCACTTAGGGTAGGGTTTTTCTCAGCTAACTCTAACCATTTATTCCCAACTGACCAAGAAGTGGGGACCAGCTTTGAAAGCGAGTGTCTAAAATAAGTGGAAGAAGTTACTGTGCAGAGGCTCAGTTGTCCACAGAGGGGTCTTTTGTGAGATCTGAGATATCCTGGGATTTACAAGACATCCACATGCGGCCACAGTATCTGGAAGCACTCACCTGGGTCAGCCCAGTCACGATGTCCTAAGACACCCAAGTGATATCAGATATTTATATTTAAATAACTAAACTGAGTCCTATTTCTACATTTCTACACACTGATTATGTTAGTGGGGCCCAGATGATGGACTTTGATTAAATGCTTAAACTTCTACAGTTATAAAAAGCTAATTCCATCTCTTACATTGCCCTAAGTCTATGTTCTACATCCTTAGTCTCCCAACAAGGAACTATACGATTTTGGATACTTCATGCTTTTACTAATATGTCGAAATTAATCTCTGCACACTTTGAAGAAAAAGCGTTGTTCCACAAATGGTACACATGCCTGCTACATGTCCCGAAACCACCCAGCGTAGTCACATATAGTGAAATGTGACAAAATCAGCAGTCAGGACTCATGACACAGGTAACATTCCTGTCTTCCGTATTCTCAAAAGAACACCTTTTTCCACGAGACCCACTTCTTTGACTATAAGAATTGAAAATATTTTAGTATATAGTAAAGCTGTAATACTGACTGTGAGAAAGGTCTGACTGACCCTCATCTCACAGGTTCCACCCAATTTTTAGCTTCCTAAATAATCTTGGCTTGGAACTTCACTACTGACCTCTTTCTGAGCCCTCTGCTCACCCATGGGTCACAGAGTCCTTGCTACAGGACGGCTTCAGCTTCTGAGAAAATGTCAAAATTCACTACAGGTAAATAAAATTGAACATTTTTCGCAGTAATAGGATGAGTAGGGAAAAAGTATTTGTCACTTTGGTAGCAGGTGTGATTTTTATGCTTAGCTGCTCTATGTAGTTTTTTAAATAATAAAAAAATACTGAAAATGTTTTAAGTAAATTATAAACTAATAGGAGAAAAGCATACATAAATAACATAAAAGCGTACATATATAAGCTACAATTGCAATGAACAGCAAAGCATCAAGTTTTAACATGACTGAAGCTTACAGTTTTGCAGAATGGTTTACAGTTTATGCTGTCCCTTTAGATGTATTTATAACATGCTAGTAATTACAAGTTAGCATTTGCAAACTGCTAGTACTGACTAGTACTGGTGGGCTGCTTTGGCACTGGTAACCATATTTACATTAAAAACTGAATTACTAGTCTATCTCAGGCAGGTTTTGACCTGAACAAAGATGCAGTGCTTATATAAACTTACTAATTGATAAAACATTATCAATTTTATAAACTGAAATTTAGTGGTCAGATTGATGTTTTCCACCATGAGTCAATTTACTATATATGATGTAAACAATTGTCTTGAATATCAGAAAAATAAGAATTTTATAAAGGAAGTCTTTGCTTCTTATGTAAGATGAGAGATTTTCTGGACCCATAAAGCCACTTGGGCAGAACCTCAGAAGAGTTGAATTTCCGCTATGCAGTCCTTTGCAAGGATGGATAATTAAAAATAAGCATCTCTTAATGTGTCAACCTGAAGTGTCTTCATAGTTTGTGGGAGAGAGAGGCATCTTCATTGTCTAACTCATCCCTCCACCTTGAGAAGTCTGTCATCAGATGGAAGAATTGTTCCCCAAGAGATTTTATCTGTCCATTGATGCAGAACAGCTAATTGCCAAAAACCTGAGTCTTGTGATTAGGTGATGGACACTTTTCCATACTGAAAATTACTGAATGCCACTGGGAGTGTTGTGCTACCACCGGGACAGAGCCACGGTCTAAGACAAGGCAGCAAAAATTTGGTTGTGCTTGGGTAAGGACTGGACTCTTTTGTCTGACTTCTGATTAAGACCAAGGCAGTAGCTGCCATGAAAAAGCCTTTATCAGCCCACAGGTACCAGGTTTATTCTCGGCAAAAGATTGTGTTATTGAAAATATCAGTGAGTGATGAATGCAGTTAAAATTTGACCTTTCAATATGACTGTTTTACATTATCCCACGAAAAAGGTTTCTCAAATGTTAATAGGATTAAATATTCTGTATTCCTTCCTTTGCAGACTTTTTGGTAGTGATCTGGTAAACAGTTACTTTCAGAAAAGTTTGTCTTATCTTCATGTAGTTTCATATTAAAAAAAAAACCACTAAACAACCCATTTTTTATTTATTTTTTATTTTCACATTATTTAACACAGTTTAATTTTTCTTTCTCTCTTTTAACTTAGGCTATTATAACATGAAAAACAATATCTCAAAATGAGGTATATCAGATAATGAAATTAAATTGCTCTCCTTTTCAATATCACTTTCCTGTGATTTTTAAATCTAATTTTTAAATAGGTTTTCCTTATCTGAAATAATAATTTTCCAGGCATTTTCTCTCTGTTGAAAATGTTGATGGCTCTGATGTCCTTTGTGGATATTTAAGGACCACTGCATAACCTAGAAAATTTTAGAAGAACATTTTAATACAGATTGGTGATGGAGGGATCAATAGAAATGCAAAACATTGCAATCACTACTTTATATAACATCCTTAGTTAATATAATTATGAGATAATCATTAAGGGATAAATTAAGTGCAGAAATGAATGTTAAGGTAAGTGACAGAGTGTAAGTTAGTCAATGACAGAGCTGGTTAAATAGCACTCAATGAATAATATATACGACTTGAACTCTCTTGAATGCATAATGCAGGGAATATTCTATTGAATTATTTATCCCGTCAGAAAGCAGGTATACATGCCAAATTTTCAGCAATTCTCTGAAAGAAGTCAGACTCCTGGGGTACGAAGTGATTTCTCACCAGAGAACCAGAGAGTGGCCAATCAAGAAGTTGATGCGCTGAGGTGATTTAGGAGGGAAAGTCTCTATAAGCACCACTGGAGGTAAATCCTGAGAATAGTGACCTAAGAAGTGATGTAAGGGAAAGTGTCCTCCCATCTGTTAGAATGTGCACTTGTGATAGAGCCCACAAAATCCTAATACTGCCTTCAAATATCAGAGGAAAGGCTTCTGCAGTAAGATCTCTTTCAATATTGAAGCATTAAAAACATACATATAAACTTGACTTCTTTTGCAATGAGAACAAAGACACGTTATAATCTTCAAAAAAAAATAAGCATATCTTTAGCTTGAAAATTTTAGAAAAATATGTTGTAATTTAGACACCTAAATCATTTCAAATTCTGATGGGATTTGGATGCTTAATCTTTTTATATTTTTTTTTTCCCTGAAATTAGCATTAGTCTCCATTAGGTATATGAAAAATGGCATGATTTTCTGAAGTTCCAGCTCCAGAGTGATTTCATTAGGCACTGCTGAATGCTTGGTTTCTATTGCAGATGTCTGAAAGCTAATGAGACTTGGGGTCTACTGTGCGGGTCCCATTCAGAAAATGCCCTTACAGTGCAGTTTTATCTTACTTTCTAGCACACGTTTCCCTCCTGCATAGGAAAATCTAGAATGATAACTAATGATCAGAATAATAATCAATTTTCTATACTAAAACTGGTTGAAAGACATAGACAATGTCTATGGAAAACTGCCTCAAGGTTTAGTCTGTCAAGCTAAGTCCAAATCTGGTCCAGCAACTAAAAAGGCAAAAGTTGTATCCTAGTGCCTGGGAAGGATGGCAGGAAAGCCATCATTCTTGCTTGGCAAGGTAACAAAGGCTAATTGAATATTATCTCTTAAATGTAAAACTAAGTTTCAATTAAACACAACTTTTCACTTGCAAAAACATTCTCGATACTTTGAATTGTTCACAGTTGTTCGAATATGAAAATATTTAACATGATATTGAAAATACTGTCATCTTCATAAATCTATTGCAGTGTTTTTTTTCTTTTTAAGAAGTAAAAATTTTTCATTTTGAAGTGTAATGATTTAAAATTTAATTTACTACAGAATGTTGTTAGGTAAAAATAACCAGAGTTATAGAAAGGCAATCAGACCCTCATCATGCATCAGACCCTCCTGAGAAAAGAAGGAGAAGTCTGACTTAAAACTCTAGATGTTAATTACATTTTGCAATAATTGAAGGAAAATTTAAATTCAGCTGCTCCAGTTTAGCTCTGCTTCCACTGCTTCTAGTGTGCTAGGAGAATGACAATAAAATGAATAATATTCAACATAAAATTGAAAATAATCTGTTTAAATCCTAAAGCCAGCTCATGGAATTGAGGGACACATTTTTCTGTGATATGTTTGAATTATTGGTCTCATGGCAGAAAGGTCTGGGTTTGATCTGAACTGCAAAGACTATGTACCAAACTAAATCGAATGACCAGAAGAAGTGTCACTGGTGATTCCTGAAATAACAATTGCATCACAAAATAAATAACCTAATTGACAACCAGCATGGTGTTGGGAACACCACAAACACTTGGGTTTTGTTGCTGGTACTGGTATGCTTTTTGGTATGTTTACTAGAATTAACTTCAAAATCCACAGTGAAAAATGTCTCTACGTCCATTCTTGTAAAAACCCGTATATTCAGTGGTGTTTTCCTTCTTACGTTATCTTTCCAATGGTTGTAAAGAAAGCTGGTAAACTTCAAAATGGCCCCATTGTTCTTCCTCAAGTATTACAGAGTTACATTTTAGCAGTTGATACAGTGATTCTTATTGATTTTTGGGTTTCTTGGGATTTAGATTTGCCACTGGAGGACTGTAGATATAGGATACAGTTTGCAAAGTGCTCCATAATTTCACTTTACGACAGGTGTTTTACTTTTTCATCGTATCTTCTGTGTGGGTGTGTGTATAGTAAAAAAACCTGTGAGAACTTGCTTCTGCTTTCTGTCTATTAATTTATCTGTTCCAGGACTCTAAGCAGTTTAAAACCCCCTTCCATTTACATCCTCTCTCAGAAAATGGAAAGTCTGAGACTCACATTTCAGTGTGCTAGGGAGTTTTATAGCATTACAAAGGGAAGGTTTGTGGCTTTCAAAAGTAAAAAAATATATCACCTGCTTCAGCTCTGGTGAGTGGGCAAAGTACAAGCCACATGCATTATTCCCGGTGTTGCCCACTGCAACATAAACAAATGGATTTAGGAGGTTGAATTGCCAGATGGAATCTGATTCCCCTACAGAAGCTTGCAAAAGTATTAGGCCTATTGGAAGGGCTTATTCAGGCTTTGCAGGGTTTTAGTTTGTGGTATGTTTTCCTGAATCTTGTCCAGCAGTTCCTGTTCATCCAATTTACAACTATTGAGAAAAGGAACTGACACAGTGGAGAGGTTCAGTAAAGCCTTGTATTAAAAGGACTCATATTATGGCTCTACTATTTTTATTGAGATGAAGTGGGGTTAGGATTCATAGGATGTTACTTCCTCTGCAGTAACTGGCTGTGTAAGTACCCCTGCTCAGCAACAAATGCAAGTGAATTTAGAATCATAGAATCATAGAGTGGTTTGGGTTGGAAGGACCTTAAAGATCACCTAGTTCCAAGCCCCCTGCCATGGGCAGGGACACCTCCCACTAGACCAGGCTGCTCAGAGCCCCATCCAGCCTGGCCTTAAAAACTTCCAGGGATGGGGCTTCCACCATCTCTCTGGGCAACCTGTTCCAGTGCCTCACCACCATCATGGTGAAGAACTTCTTCCTAACATCCAGTCTGAATCGTCCCATCTCTAGTTTTAATCCATTCCCTCTAGTCCTACCATTACCTGACATCCTAAAAAGTCCCTCACCAGCTTTCTTTTAAGTCCCCTTAAGTAGGCCACTATTAGGTCTCCTTGGATCCTTTTCTCCAGACTGAACAACCCCAACTCTCTCAGGCTGTCCTCATAGGAGAGGTGTTCCAGCCCTCTGATCATCCTCGTGGCCCTTCTCTGGACACGTTCCAGCACATCCATATCTTTCGTGTACTAGGGGCTCCGGAATTTGACGCAATACTCCAGGTGGGGTCTCACGAGAGTGGAGTAGAAGGGGAGAATCACCTTCCTCGACCTGCTGGCCACGCTTCTCCTGATGCAGCCCAGGATATGATCGGCTTTCTGGGCTGCTAGTGCACACTGATGGTTCATGTTGAGCCTCTCATCCACCAGCACCCCCAAGTCCTTTTCTTCAGGGATAATTTATTTAATTTTTGATAAAGTACCCTCCACTGTCTTTGTCTTACTTTATCTTACTTTGTCTTACTTTGTCAAGGTAAAGTCTCCAGTAAACTTTAAAAGGAAATATCAGATATTGAGGTTTTTCCTCACTTTCATTTCTCATTTCTAATTATGTTTCATAATTTTTTTAATTATAAGGACAAGCAAAGAGGAAGACATTTATAAAAGATTCCAAAACTTTGGGGTAAGTATGTTTTCTAGTTTCCGGTTTTTGATTCTGGACATAGATGTTATTCTTCTCCATTTCGCTTAATCACCGCTTGCGCGTCTACATCACCGACTGGGGTGGCACAGGGGTAGGAGGAAGCGACTTCAGTTTGCTGTGATACATTATGGTATCTGCACTGTGGATGTATCTTTTCCAGCAGTGAAGTTCTTTCCAGTTCTTGGAGAAAGGGAACTGTTTACAGAGGGTTGCCCTCCCTTAATGGTACCTCCATGCATGAGTATGGGCGTAAGGCAAAGTCACACCTAAACCCAACACTTCCAGGGCACCAAATGAGAAATATGGGCACACCTAAGTTTCCTTGGAAAAGTGCCGTCCTGAATTGCTATGAAATGCAACTGTTAGACCAGTTGAGCATGCTAAAAATGTTTAAAAAGTCTCCAAAAGGAATAAGAGGATAGGCTATTTATGATCAAACTTAAATACAGTAGAGTTGGTCTTTCTTGACCCTGTGGCTTAGCTATATCAGATTCTTACCAACGTTTGTACTATCTGCCTATTTGCATAGCAACAGTTAGTGTATGCGCAGCATCAATATAGCTTTTGATGGAGACAGTTAAGGAGTTGTGACACAATTTTGCAGAATGATTTGAAAGACAGAACGTTGTTCAGAGGAAAACTTGGAGGAGCACAAGCGGTGACTGAATTTCCGCTGAAGAAAACACATATTCTTTGATAAGGCAGCATGCCCAGCAGGGCTAGAATAAGTTGCTAGGGAACATGATGCTGTATTGAAATTAAGTAGGCTATTCAAACTAATTAGGCTAGGAATATGTGGGGTTTTTTTTTTAAATTGATAAGATGGCAGTTGCAAATAAAAATATGACAGCCAATTATGTTTAAAAAAATCATTAATGTTCAGAGAGGTGGGTTAGATTCTCTCCAAATAAAAAGGGGTGTGAAAGCAATTCAAACTGAAAATGAGCTGAATTCCTTTGGAAGAGAATTAAAAAGGTAAATGTGTCTCACCTAACTTTAGCAATTAAGTTAGAGACCAAGCATAAGTTAGCTGTCTGGGTTCCTTGTATACGCTGAGGAGACAGACAGATATCTTCCGAGGATGAAGATTCTATTCTAATCATTTCTTTAAGGATGCCAGCATCTCTTTCTGAAGTTAGGTGATGGGAATATTTCTTACATCCACAAAGGAAACCTTCTAAGAAGAAAGACACTTCCATACCTAACTGTACAACTTCTGCAGTTTTATTGTTTTGTCACTTAATGGGTATGCTACTGCTGTGCTGCTTGGCAAATCCAGAAATAAATTTTTCACTTTTAATATTCCCTTTCACACATTCACCATTTTTTCTGAACTGTAAGGTTCAGAAAGGTAAGGCAGTAAGGTTTTCTTGCCTTATCAGCTGTTATCCCTGGGCACAGAAGAGATGGACAGTAAACTTTGCTCCTTTGGGCTAGCTTCTGTCTTCCTATCTGCTCAAATTCATTTATCCTGTTAGACTGAATTGCCTTCATGTAGGCAGGCCATGTTCGTGAAGCAGTCACTGTAAAGCGCACAGCAAAATTGATGGGTAGATGTGCACTAACGATAAATGCCAATAGGTTCAGAAGACCCTCAGATTAACACACGTGGGCTGCAGATGTTGAGTAGATGCCTCCAACAAAATATGGATTCTCAATGGAGAGTTTTCATGCCCCTAGTGCAGAATGTTTGGATTGATCTCTCATGCAAACAATAAAATCTTTAAGGCATTAAAAGGTTTCATATTGTGCATAAACTAAATTGCAAGTAGCAACAAAATTAAGCCAAGGAAGGGAAATAGCAGTCCTGTCCGTCGTGTGTTTGTGCTGTCATTTAATGTTTACATCGATCTGTCTTGCGATAATAATAATAATATATTTTAGGTAAATTGTATGTTTTGGTGAGATAAAACAGTACTGGTACTATAAAAAAAAATACAAATAATAAACAGAGGAGGATATGTAAATAATCATGGGGTTGATATTTCATTTTTTAAAAGGATTGATATCTTTATTAAATGCTTCATCACATATTCCATTAACATTTGCACTCGTTCATTTTGCACAGTCTGCTGCGCCGGGTAAAACACTGTTAATTCTTGGTTTTTACCCAGATCTCAGATATATTTTTCTCCATATGTGCTGCTGCCGTCTGTCATTACCTTGGCAGGCTGCGCCTTAGTGCCCTTTTCTCTTCCTGTTCTCTCTCTGACAGCAGCTGCCACAAGGAGTTAAATCTGGCAGCTGCCCATTCCAGAGGCTAAATCCTTGGCTATATAACTCACTAGCAGTTTTTGTTTTTAAAACTGGCCTCACATGCAGGTCAACTTCTCCGCAAAGTTGCTGCAGAGGTCATATCAGTACTTCTGAAACTGTCAAATTTTACCTCTTCGGTACTGACACTTGAAAATGGATATTCTATGACCACTCTCCAGTACCTGTGAATTACTTCACAACACAGAAGACTTGAAGGTAAATATAGCTGTTTGTCAAAGAAATGTGAAAGAGAAAGAGTTCATGTCCAGATACAACTAAGAAGTTTTAAGGAAAAGTTTAGAGATGGTCAGTGACAATTTTTGGAGTCCTCCCTTTGAAATTAGTGAAAGGAGATACGATCACGCTACTTTAAATGATGCATGCAATAAAGAAAATAAACTCAGCATACCTTTTTGTCTTTTCTCAGAGAGTGAGAAGCAGGAAAAACCACAACACTGATGAGAAGAAGCCACAGAAGTAATGATATGACTATTGCTGCTGAGTATCACAGAGGATAAAAGCGTAATCACCACATGAACAATTAAAATAGAAAGGCCCATATTGCAAAGGAATAAAACCCTTTGTGCTTTGGAGACTTAATCCATACTGATTAAAAGGAAACTTGCCTTTGGACAGGTTATTCTGTAAGTACTCATTCCGACCTTTCTTTAGTCTCATTCTTGTACTGGATTCTTTCTCCTGTCTGGATATTAGATCACTTGGTTGAACCAGTCTACCAATTCCTCTGTGAATGACCTCCAGTTGAATTTTAAAGTTATCCTCCTTGTCAGCACTACAAATGATGTTTTCCTTTTTCTGGAAGGAAATGTATCTCAGTACATTCCTTTATATATATCATATATACGAAAATCTTCAGAACAGACTGTGTTACTAGATAAGAACTGCTGCATTTTGTTTTTGATAAATACATTTTCTCTTTATCTCCTAACTCTGAATCAACGTTTCTGAAACCAATTTTTTACCATAAACTGTAGCTTTCTTTGAATGAAAATAAGGGTGTGTAACAGTTGGAGAAATAGAAAAAGAAAAATATTTTAAGTGGCAGGTACAAACATTGTCTGAAAATCCTGCTCAGAGATTATCACCGGATAATAGCAGATAATAACACATAATACCCCAGAACCAGGGTATCTACTGGGATATAGGGCCATTGTGCATGAATGATGATCAGCAAATTTTTTAGCTTCTTTATTAACACCAGCACTTTCCTATATGTCTGTTTCTGAACTGTGGATGCACTTAGGCACATTCAGTTACTTAATGAACCATCTTGGACCATAGATAAGGATCATGACAGAAACCAGCCTCTGCTTTTATATGTTATATTTCCCCAAAACTTTGTTTATAAAGATAACAGTTAAGGAAGGTTGACAGATTATACAGATAGTCAAAGATAAACAGTATAAATACAGATATAGATAAAGGTAGACAATAACATGTAGATGAACACAACCCTGAAAACTGGATCTGTTGTGGAAAGTAGATCAAATTCTTTTGAATCATGTCTCACTTCTTTTGAAGTGAGACTGTGAATATGTAACAGGTAAAAATTCAGTACAATGATAGTAACTGTTAAAAATTCAACAAGACTACTGCCTTGAAAGACATTTCACTAACTGATCATGATGAAATGTGACCCAATAATTATAATAATTACCCTCAAATCACAAGTTGTGTCAGGCGAATTCTGCCCTCAATTGAGAATGATGAACTCAGATAAGACCCTTTGACCCATATTTGAAATCATCTGAAATGAAAAAGGAAGGGGAATTGGGAGACTGTCAAAACAGTCTTGGAACCTTATTAATTTATGGGAAAAGTCAAACAGTTCCAGCAGGCGAAACAGCAGAGTTGGGGGTATTTTTCTCACTTGGGAGGTGAAGATAAATACAAAGGGTGAGTTGTGAATCTGTGGAAATTTCAGAGGAGGCTGCCCTATAAACAAAACCATTTCAACACAATTTCACAGTTTATGTAAACCTAATTTGTTTTTTTTTGTTTGTTGTTTTTTGGGGTTTTTTTTTGGTTGGTTGTTTGGTTGGTTAGCTATTTTGAGTCAAGAAAAAGTCCTAGAAAAATTACTCTTGTCTTTCCCATTTGGCTTATTATGCACCTCCTTTTCTTTGAGGACTCACTGCCGCTTCTGTACCCCTACATTAAGCGATACCAGAGGCCACACTTTGGTCCTGCGACCAAATGGTAAATGCCATCATGCCTACGCTGCTAAACTCTTGTAGTCTCCAGAAGAAGGTAACTGTACCCAAGGTGCATACTGTGAGTTGTCCTTTGGTTGTGTCAACTGCTGAGCTGTGTCAGGAACTGCTCAGGGCAGCACTTGTCAGCCTCTGAAACAGCATCGAGGACAGGGCTGAAACACTCCTTGCCCCTGTTTAATTCACTGTAGACTCACCTGCGACAGTGCGTGACATGCTACAGTCTCTCACCAGTGAGCATCTTATCAGAGAGGAGTGGAGCAGAGACACTTGCCTGCAAAATTACAGCTAGTCTTGTAACTAGCTGTAAATAAAAAGCTCAACAAGCTGTTGTTTGCCTTATGGGAACGGCATCCTGAAGGGGTGAACAACACATTCGGTGGATTTTGTTATAGATAGTAGTGGTTACTGGAAGCGCTATTTTTTCTTGAATTGTATTTTTGTTGAGAAAAAACTGAAAAGACCCAGGTATAGGTTTCTAAATTTTTTTTTTTTTTTTTAATAAAATGCCTGTCTACAAAGTGTGTCCTCACTTGCTAGCTAAGATGCCAGTCAGGAAGGATGAATGAGATGTTGTAAGAAACTGCGTCAGAGAGTGGGGACTGCACTGATTACAAAGACAGTTTGCTTAAAATTTTCCTTTAAGACGCTCAAAGAAGAAAAAAGTAAAACATAGAAACCTTTTTAAATTAAAATTGAAATTTATTCATGAAATGCAACACGAGGGAAATATCTCGTAAAACTTGAAGTCACAATGCAGGTATTCCACTTTTATTTATTTATTTATTTATTTATTTTATTGGGGGTGGGTTGCTACATGTTTTAGGGAACTAACAATTTAGGAATGCTGAAGAAGAAAGAGGATAAGATAAAAAGAATGAAGGGGAATGTCTCTCAGCTCTGCGAGAGCTGGTTGAGTGACAGGATGGGTAAAGGCATGAATTAGAAAAATCTGTGTGTTCACTGACATTAGCACCAAGGTTTAGAAATCCCTGCTATTGAAGCTGAAAATAACATAAGCACTGGAAAAGAAAATTATCTCTGCTTTTTCACTGTCTTGAAGCTATAAAGGACATTTTTGGTAAAGAAAAGAGTGACTTGGCTTTCAGTTATACAGAGTGGAAAGAGTGTACCCAGCAGGTCCAGGAAGGTGAGCCTTCCCCTCTGGCAGTGCTGAGACCAGATCTGGAGTGCTGCATTTACATTTGGGCTCTTCTGTACAAGACAGATATGATATTCTGCAGCGGAGGCCACCACGCTGAGCAGGGAGCTGGAAGGAGCACACGGCATACAGGGAGAGGATGAAAGAGCTGGGTCAGTTCATCCTGCAGAAGAGAAGGCTCAAGGGAGACTTTAGTGCTCTCTGCAACTACCTGCTGGGAAGACACGAAGATAGAGACAGATTCTTTTCTGATTAGAGAAAAAGAAAAATATTTTTACCGTGAAAAGGATCAAATTCTGGACCACGTTGCCAAAAGAGTGTTAAGGGAACCCCCCTGAGAGGTGTTCAAGACTCAAAGAGACACTGCCCTGAGAAAACTCTTCTGGTTAGTTCTGCTTTGCGTAGTGGGTTAGCATAGGTGACCTCTGGAGGTCCCCCTAAATTATTCCATAGCTGTAATATAAGTAAAATCAGAGTGCTCTTGCTAGCAATACAAGGTTGAACCCACAGTACCAAGGCAGACAAACAGTAGTCAAAGTGGGGGAAATAAAGCAAGCAGCACATGAAAACTGGGCACTCCTGCCTTGCAAAGAGACAAGCTGCCCCATGCAAAGCAGCAGCTTCCTCCCATTTACAGAACTGAGTGAGATTTAGGTCCTGTCACCTCATGCAGGAGGAAACGGAGCCAATGTTCCCTAGGAAGGAACAGTTCCCATTTTTTGCTGCAGGGCAGAGTGCCTGTTACAGCAGCAAGCACCTTGTGGCAGCTGCTGACCCAGCCTGCTCTGCAGCACCCACTAGGTGCAGGAGCTGCCTCCCTCGGGGAAACCCCTGTTGATACCGTGACTTAGTCAGCTGTAGGTCTCTGTGCTGTAGCTGTCCAGATATGATCAGTCAGATCTCACCTAAATTGCTATAAAGTGCCATGGTTGTACTGGAACGGCTGGGAGTTACTGATGTCCAACACCCCTGAAATTCACAGTTCAAAGTGGCCCAAGAAGGCATCAATTGGACAACATCCATCACAGCAAATAAAGAACATGTTTTACAGCAAGATTAGGTACATCTACATGCATAAATACCTGAGAGGTATCTGGACTCTGTGTGCCACATTTGCCATCTCTGTCCTCCTGCCTTGTATGGAAAAAGTGCTAAATAAATTTGTGCTATACTTACAAAGCACACAGGGGGAATTAGAGGGTTTTTTCCTTCGGTTTGATTTTAAAATACATATTTTTATCCTCTAACAGTGTGGCACAAGAAATCGTGCTACAGAGGATTGAATGAGGTCTGCATCCCACTACTATTGCTGCTGGCTTCACAGTGCTAAAACGTTCCCTGTGATTCTGATAGCTCTGCAGGTTGGTGCAGTGTTCTTCGTGGCCAGTATGTAAAACACTGCTGCAAAAAAAAGTCTCTCCAATGAGAAAGAGTTTCTTTTAATAGGTGCGGCAAAGGTATTCACACTAACTGCACTGCTCCTCTATTATTTCTGTTATGTATCTGAGAGGCTATTTCAGCCTATAGGTTTCAAAAAGCTTTAGAGCACTGTGTCCTTGAAAAGTCCCCAGTCTTGTCTGTCTAATGGAAAACTTACAACTCTTGTGAAAGCAGTTAGTGGTGTAGCACATCTGCAAATGAACACCTAGGCTGGTCGTCAGCCAACAGTCTGCGCTAGCAAGGTGCTGGGTGTCCTTTGATCCCACTTAGTTTCTATGGGAACTGAAGGTACTCAGAACGTTGCAAGATGTACCGGTCAAGAAATGGTCCCTTTTCTTCCGCTTGAACGTGGAACCTCACGTGAGATCAGGGTTAAAAAATAAAGAAGCTGGATGTTATTTTAGGATCTGTTTTTCTTATAGCTCATCATGATTCCAACCCAAAGAGAAATTGGCACAACTAACTTTAGTCGTGAGCCATGGGGTGGGCACTTTCAGGTAAAAGCATAACAATTAACCCTTATGATCCTAAAGCAATACAAGTCCTTTGATGCTTTTCAGCAAGACCGGATAATATTTGCAAAAAAACAACCACCAAGACAACAAAAAAACAATCTGCTGTTGTGAAGTTGTCTTGACTACTAGGACATTAAATGCCAATGTGACATGCTGTGGAAAACTTTCTATAGCAAACACAGCATTCTGTTAGGAAAAGACAAACTGGGTTAGAGTAGCATAAGGACACTCACCTTATTGTCTTCCTAACCTGCAAAAAGACTTCAACATTCAAACTTTTTTGCAAAATTAAGCACGTTGGATATCTGACTGGGAACGTCAAAACATTTATTAATACCCTGTGTCAATCCCCAAAGCAGGGTGATGTGCAATTCACATATTCCACACTGACAGTCTTTTCTTATTTGAACTTTGGGAAACTCAGTGTTGCTTGATTAAATTTTGGACTGTTTCTTTGCCTTCTGAAAGGGGAAAGTGACACCTGCTTCTGTGCACACAATCTCTCCCAAACACTGTTTTGATAAAGCTTGTTCAGGCATTATTTTTGGCCAGAAAATTTGACCCCAAAAAATCAAATATTTTCCTGAAGGAGATGAACTGTATAAGAAATCTTCCAGCAACAAATGGTCTTTGGTCTAATCTTTACCTTAAGAGATTTAGTGTGAATGTTAATGTCCAGCTTTCACTCAGCACTCATGCTGATTTTGGTTTAATTATTCCTCAGTGAGCTCTTTTCAGAGTCTTGTACCCAAAACTTGCTGCTTTGTGAGGAACCCGCGAGAAACGGAAGCACAGACAGGAGCTATTAGGTATGGAAATTCAATTCCTTTGAGTGTGATCCTCCAGCTTAAATCGGATAATCGCAGACATTGGGAAACTGCAGAAAAGGCAATTTCCAGATATGCCCTTTTCTGTGGGGTGAGCTGCCAAATAATTTCAAGGGGGAATTACAGCAGCTGCAAGAATTAACTGCAGAGTCATGCAGGCTGCTAAGCGGGGTGCAGGAGGCTGAGGTGGAAGCAGACTCTTACATAATTTAAATGCAGCAAAGGAGTGAGAAATAGCAGACGATGAAGCTTTTCCCACATTATCACCACACTGCGGGTGTTTTCTCCTTATCAGAGCTGCCAAAGCAACACAATTCAAGAACTCAAATCCATTTTTCTTTCTAGTAAAAGGATTCTGCTTAACATACCTCTCTCTCGGCAGCTAAACTATTGGTAGCAAAGGGGGTGTGGGGGGGTGAAACAGCGAGACAAGCCAAATGACCTACAACCGATATAACAGCATCTACAGTAACTGTCAGTAATAAAAAGGAATGAAAAAGTTAAATGAAAGCATTTGGAGCATGTTCACTACATTTGGGGAGAGAGAATAATTTTCAGGGGCTGGTGGCAGGTTCTCTGGTGCACAAGCCTTGTGGCCACTTGAGGGAGGCTGGACCAAAGGAAGCCAGAGCAACTCCTCCCAGCTGATCAAAGCAGAAGGGCTGGTCTACTTTTGCCACTTCAAATAGACCATGCCACGCACAACACCAATGTCCTGGAAGAGGTAAAAAAAAAAAATAAAAAAGGCAAAGTCAGACATGGGTACTGTTTTCCACCCTTGTTCATAGAAAGAAAATAACAGGAATGTCTCCAAATCCAATACCTCAGCCACCCTGGAGGTACTTGCAGTTAATATAATCTGTGGATGCTGTCCCTTGTTGGGTGACAGATTTTTTTTTTCCCCCACCATGTGGAAGTGGCTGCAACTTTCAATTTTCCTGGCCATCAAAACCTTGTCATATTCCCGAAAGCTGGATATGACAAACACATGGGTTACAGTAGGAGGCTTTCACTTGAATATAAGGTCTGAAATTTTCCTCAGGGACAGCTGTAGATAATTAGACAACAAGAGCCATCTTCAAATGCCCTATAACATAGAAAAATGTCAAATTATTTCAACAAAATACATGCCTCAAAATAGATTTCATGCCACAGTCCAAAATAGCTCCATTAATAATTCTTTTGCTTTTTGTAGGCCGGATGTCAGATTATTTGTTTTGAAAAATATTTGTCTTTTTGTGGGATTCTGGATCTAGACTTAAACAAAAGTAGAGGGAATGGTAATATTCAGAAGTATATGGGTTAATTTCCTCATATTGTAATGTTTCCCCCTGTGATTTCATATATAAATTATATGAGATGATATTAAGGAGCTCATATACAGGAGTCTGGGGCGTGCAAGCAATAGTTCAGCATGTTGTCTGTAAAACAATGAACCTATTTGAGGGCAAAAAGAATAAAAATCTGGCAAGAGTCTATTCCTGGAGCCAGTCATTTCCTGTTTATGAAACACACTTGCACAAAATACAGCCAGCAGCATTTGTTACAAAGCTGCTGGCGTAAAATTTCTATCCTCTCGATAGTGTGTTTAATACATTTACATGACTTTTTTTTAGGCTAAGGTTAGTGTCATCATGTGCCTAAGGTTAGTGTCACATTGCTCCATATCTTCTAAGGACACACAGAGCAAATGTTATCGATATGACCTCCTCTTCAAGTGTCCTCCTCAAGGGTATCACTTAGTAACTACCAATCGCAGTAATAACATTCATTCTCTGCAGAAAGGGGATGTGGCAGCAGTGAAGGACAACGACCCACCAGCAAGCTCGTATGCTCAAGAGCAGACGAAGGTGACATGACCACTTTTATCACCACCTCTTAGTTCCCAGCTTCCTAACACAGTTCCCTGCACAGGCATATGAACGTTGCTTCCGCTTGCTCTTCTCCTACTACTTCCTCAGCAATATGCTGCAGGATAATTTTAGGGTGGATGTGAATGAACCATATCCATCCCACTCTGAATATCAGCATATGTTCAAGCTGCCTTTCACTAGGCAGAAGCTGACTTCTGTGTGATACTGCAGCCTCTCTGCTTCTTGCATTTCTTGGTTCTGAGGAGAGCAATTTTCACACATGGTACATTAGATAATTCCCTAGGCAGCAGCACAATTTTGTTTTGTTTTCACTTGATCCTTTTTAGGAAGCCTCTGTGTAGATGAAGAGTTATGTCTGATAGCTATGTCTGTAAGTAATCCTTTCTCTGCACATTGCAGCTTTTTAGGAGTGAAAGGAACTCGAGTGATAGTGAATGCACACAATACATGCTGTTTCCAAATCCTGTAGATTTCAAAGCACAAACACACATCATTTGATGCTGGTAGAGACCTGGGCTGTGGGCTTTAGGTATCGTTCAATAGAAGAAAAGAAGAGATATTTCATTCCTGCATACAGCAGCATATTCCTTTCTCATAAGGGATAATTCCCAATTATTGGAGGATCTTGAGCGATAGTGGGGCATGATCTGGTCTATTTTGCAATCTGATCATCTTCCTGTCTCTCAAGAAGTGGACCCATATTTCACCACGTTATGAGTATTTTCCACTAATATTTTCTTCGGGTTTTTTTTTTTTGGTTTTTTTTTTTTTTTTTTTTTTTCTCCCGGTTAAATTTTTCTTGAGGAGCTTGAAGGTCTCTCTTTTGTTAATTAGGTGTATTCTTTTATCTCTGTCACCACAAGCAGCCCACGCGGATATTGTCCAAAAGTTACAATGACAAAAATGCCTGTGCTAATGTCTTTGAAAAAATAGCTTTGGAAATTTTCCAGCTCTTAGTTAATGGCAATCCATATAAGGAAAATCAAGCCCATTAATGAGTATGGTGTTCATCAGTCTTAGCATGTAGAGCAAGGACATGAGACATGAACACCTCGTGAAGGCTGTAAATGGTTTACCGATAGAGGGCAGGTGCAATCTGGAGAACCAGCGTGGAAGGAAGCTGCAGCATTGGTCATGGCTACGATAAGACACAGATCACAGGAGCCAGCTAAAACTATTTTTAAAATGCAGAGCTATTATCAAAATTTCTGTTTCATCAAATTATATCAGACAGAACTGTCTGTGGTGAAGACAAAATGGTTGATGTGTATGTTAATGGTGGATTGGTCTTCTAATCCATTAAGAAATCTATTTTAATTTCTTTTTAGTATTCCTTAATTGCACATATTCCCAAGTGATGGAAAAGGCATTTAGGAGATTTTGTCAGAAGAATTCCGGAGGTTTTGATAACTTATTAAGGAGGATTCTAATCTATTTTACTTCAAATTATGGGCCTATTTTTCATCCTGCAACTGGGGAGGAAAAATCCTCCTTTTTATTTAATTTCCTAAAGGTCAGAAGAAAAGGTTGTGCTTCAGAAGATGAATCTTTCAGATAGGAAAAATATGAAAGAAGCAAAAGAGGATGTGACATATGGTGGCTTTAGCAATTATTTTACAACTTATTGATTCTGTTTGCCTACGAGACAATGTTGTTCTTTTAAAATGCTAGCAACCTTAGAAATTAGCATCAGTTCACCACAAAAAGTAGAATGTGGCAGAGTAAGCCTTTCTAGTACATGATGATACATCTCCTATATGACCTGTCAAATGACTGGTTTGTTTATTAATTTCTTGCCATATCTGCTGAATGCATGCAGACATAAAAGTCGAAAATAATTCTATGAAGAGGAGGACATGGCCAAAGCTTGAATTTTGTGATGCATTTTATATGCTTTACTTTTGTAACACACCAGTAAGCACGAGTTCCTTAAGATTATTTTCCCAAAGGTGATATAAGAGCATTTTGGCTTCATCCAAAAAAACGAACTGTGAGCAACTGATTTGTAAAATCTTTAATTTAATCTTTCAGAAATATTAATAAAGCCGGTAGCTCTAATGGTATTTTTGGTGGTACTTTGGTGGTTTTCCTGAGGGAAAGGTTGTTTGTATTTACTAATATTTACTAATATAATCTCTGTAGCCAGAGATTGTATTTCATTCATTAAAAAGTGGTTTCAACCGTAGTAACCTCAAAACATTTAAAAAAAAAGTGGAACAAAGCTTTAGTCTCTAGCATGATATGAAAGGCAGGGAAACCTGTCAATATTTTTCAGAACTGAGTTATTATTTCAGGCCGATATTAATATTGTTGCTTATATTAGAAAATGTGTCAATTCCTACTATTTCATATTGTATTTGGTGATATTATTCCAGACCAAGAAATTATTGTAACTAAAAGTTTCATACTAGGTTGTTCTAAACATTGAGAGCAGCCAACCATCAAAAGGTTTATGTGGTTTACACCAATGAGAAAAACTGACAATTTCTTCCCATGTGAAAAGAAATCAAGTCAGTATGCTATAGCCTCCTATGTAACTAACAGCAGCTACAAAACTGTCCAACATTTTTCTCCAAACTAACTACTTAGTTGATGCAAGATGGGATTTCTGTAGTACATGGCAATCTGCTGCCATCTTGTTCTTAATTGGTATTCTGCTTTTTCAATGTGATGATCATTACAAAGTGCAGAAAGTTGGTCAAACTGCATCTATGAAATTGGACAACACGAGAAGACATATCACTTGTGTCTTGAAAACACTCAAAATGATAATGTTTCATTTCTGCAATGAGGTGATATACATACTAACGGCAGAAATATTGAGCTGCAACTGCAAAGGAGAGAATTGAGAGAACAAGGTCAGGTACACAGAGTTCCTGTGGTGAAATTAAAGGGTCTCACAGGAAGACAAACTATCATACTGAAATGAAATAAAAAAATCCCACCATTGCCCAACTCCTTCCTGTGTCACTTTAAGAATTTGTTCATGAAGGTAGAGTTATAACAAAAAAGAAAAGAACTGACTCAAAAGAAGTGGTCAAACTGAGAGACAAGTACGGGAGGATGACTCATGAATAGGCAACACAGTATAAAACTGTAAAAAGACATATGAATTTCCCCTCGTACATTTTAAACCTGTGGAACTCATTGCCCTGAGATCTTGTTGAGATAACTTAAAAACTTATCAGTTTACTACTGAAAAGAAGATGTAGCAACAGATGAGACTTTAAGAATCAAGAAATTAAACACAATCACAACTACCATCAAGAACAACAGAAACGAGATATTCCAAAACATTTGCCTAGCCTTCCTGTACTATATCCATCCACGACATGTGTGGCTGCAATTTTTTGGGTGCCTTACAGTGATGTGCCTGGGGCACTGTATTCTGCAGGTCTCTGAAGCAGTGGATAAGTCCCTGGCTACATGTGCCCTGCTTTCCAGTTTGATTCTAGGTGGAGACAATGTTGGCATAAAGTTTCATGTTTCATGTTCACCTGGATATCCCTCTTTTCCAGGCACTGAGGGTGTATTACTCTTTCCAACTTGTCTCTCCTTTTATCAGCCTTTCTCACTGTTCTTCTCATGCCTTGCATCTCTCTACCAATAACGAATGAATCAAAAATAAACGGAGCAAGTAAAGTTGATGAATTAGACAGATGTCTCCCACCTTTCTGCATTTAGCTCTCTTAATCCTGAGTCTCTCCAGGGAATGTGGGCTTCTCTAAGCACCTGATCTGAGTGGATTTTGACATTGACAGCAGTCTGTGGGATACCCCACAATACAATTGTATTTCAAGAAGTAGCTATCACCTCTGTGGAGAGTCTAGTATCATTCTCAAGCACACTTATCTGGGAACATTATCTCATTTTGTAAAAGGATTAATTACAAAAAGAGGTTAGATGGCTGCCAGTTTTATTAATTTGGTATAGTTGTGCTGGGACAGCACTTTTTTATGGTCTTCCTTTACTTGACTTCACAGGTCCCCAAAGGAGAACTGCATGGAGATAAAATATGTTGTCCTCTACTAACGTTTTAATACTGGCAGGCCTGTATGTCATCCAGATCCCACCTTAAAAGAAGTTTGCTCCACTTATTTTATCCTTCTGTACTTAACCTGTCAGAAGCAACTATCAAATCCCAAACTCTCTCTTGAGCTCGATATGTAAATAAAGTGTTTATTTCCAGGTAAGCTTCACTTGGTCTGCCAATTAGAACAAAGAAGATAGGTACTTTCTCTGCCCATTTAAATTAAGTGATAAAATGTAGGTGCTTGAAGCTGCAAAATCATACCTATTTTCAAAAAACTCCCCAAAGTTCCCTCCTTTAGCTTGCATACATAAATTCAGAAATTTAGGTCATGAAAGTTCACAGGGAGATTTTTAAAGCAGCCTACAGAATTTAGGGGCAAGTAACCCTATTGACTTCACTGAGATTTGTGCTTCTTTTCCTTTAATTTTTTTGGATAATCTCTAACTGAGGACACTTGCTCCATTTTACATATATGGTACAATTTGTGTTTGTAATCTTACCACCTTTTAGCTTTTCATCCATATAAAAATATG
The DNA here is from genome assembly GCA_013400035.1 of Rynchops niger. Taxonomy (NCBI): domain Eukaryota; kingdom Metazoa; phylum Chordata; class Aves; order Charadriiformes; family Laridae; genus Rynchops; species Rynchops niger. Next base: position 91,118 of record VXBH01007638.1, on the reverse strand, counting down.
GTTTATGTTTTGTGATGTTAAGGCCAGGTTCATCTGTGGTCTGGAAGAGTAAGGAAGGACATGCTTAGGGCACACAGCCTGGAGAATGCACTCCCTGTGAAGGAGCAGTCAATAGCCCCTGTTAACCTCTCCTGGGAAAAATGGACATGTCAACAGTGTGGCCTCATTGCTTTGAGACATCCCGTACTTCCCACATAGCTTCCTCAACACCCTGAAGAAATTATTATACTTCCAGACAATTTGAACAGGTTTTCTTCACTGTCATGGAATCAAACCTGCCTGCCAGCTCATGAAGAATGCATTGCTTGGTAAATAAAAGTCTACCATCAATTACAGATCCGATCACCACCGTTTCAGGCTGTTCTACTTGTCTTACAAACTCAAAGGATTGCATAAGAACAGCTGCAATTATTTCTTTGCAAAATCGATCACATTTTTTTTTTTCAGTCTTTACTCCCTGGCATATTAATTAAACTATAATTGGGATGATCTTTAGTGACATTTTTTGTTGGATTGATACTGGCATGAGTTCATTTTTTAGTTTTATTGTGATAATCCTGATATAATTGAGTCACTTATCAGGGGACCTTCTGCCACTGTATTAAAACTTGTCACTTTGGGTGCAGAAAAAGGTCCAGTTTGAATCCGTTTTAGTTTTGCATGTCCAATAAGGGATCTCCAGAGTTTGTTCTGGATTTACATCAGTTTATTTCCTACATGCCATTTGGCTCACAAAATGTCAGTATCTTTATTTAAAAAAAAAAAAAAAAAAAAAAATTAGAAATGGATTCCTTTTAAGGGTGCCAAATTTATTGAGCCAAAACATGCTTTAACAGCAGCCTAGGTTTCATTTCTACATTTCATTTCTGCTCAGGAAAGTTAGCTTCTGCTCAGCTTTACTTTCCACTGGCACAAACACACAGGGTAAAGTCTGTAAAGCTATGCCTCTTGGGAAACGTAAATTGGCAAATGGTTCACAGAAAGTCAAGTGAATATCTCTTGTGCTCATGGAACTGTGCTAAATTCCAGACTGAGTTCTCCCATTTTGTTGGACTCTTTTCTTTCCATGGTTGTGATAACACCCCAGGGAGTTGAGAGAGGTCCGCCTGTATCTGTTCCTTAAAGAGAAAAGAGCAAAAGTGATAAAAACCACTTTCCAACAGCAAAGCTAAGCTTTATTAAAAGAAGATAATTTTCAAATAGAAAATATCAGATTTCCTCGGTGAGCAAATACATCTGGTCCTAAAATGCATCTCATGCTTCCCTGCCAGCTGTATCCCCTAAGGTACCTTCCTCTCTTGAGTCTTGCTCAATCTAAGTAAACAAAAGTTTGCCTGTTTCTGGATTCAAGTAAAATATTTTTCTTTCCACAGATTTAGCTCAGTTTTTATCTGGTTATCAGATCTGTTCATCTCAAGCATCTCCCAGTGTCTTCTCATGCTCCAGATTCCCTGATTGCTCTGATTATCTCTCCACACTGCAGGAGCTTCCTTGCCTTCTCTTTCCACAGGTTTTTCTTCCGGAAGACACAATCTCCACCTTCCTCTGCAGGTTTCTGCACAGCATAGTGAAACAGCCAGAACAAGGTGGTGTCTCCTTGCTACCTGTCCAACCCTTCATCAAAACCAAATGCAGAACTGTATTCAACATATGGTGAACAAATCAACAAAACAGATTCCAGGCACAACAATTGTGAACACCCCCTGTAACAACCTGGGATTTGAGGAGCAAACTTCACTAAGGATCATAGTTAGAACTAGGTTCTTTCTTACAATCCATAAACTTTCCCTCACAGATTACTTCAATACTGGCCGTAATATGGAATGGGTTTGAGTGTCCCAGAATATATTAGTAAAAAGGAAAACAAACAAACAAGAAAACAAGCAGAAACAAACAAAACACCGCAAACCCCCAACAAGTAAAAAAGTAAAAGACTAAAAAGTGCTGCAGCATAACATCACTGATAAAAAGGGAGTACTTTTTTATTAACCTTCCACCTTGACTGTGTGTCCTGAATATAAGACAAGGATTTCAACTTCAGTCAATCACAATGAGAATTTCCTGCTTCCCCCTAAAATACAAAACTTTATTAATATACATATTAGTTTGAACTCTACTCATTTCAACCACCAGCGTCTGTGCTTTCATATGCCTTGTGTTAGCCTCATGAAAGCGATACATACTCCATATTTTCCCCACAAAATTGTGGATTCGCTGTGCATGTGCAATAAGATGGGTTTTCAGAACTGTAATGACTTTCACAGATGCTGTGGGCTTAATGTATGTATAAGACAGAACTCCAGTGCAAGCCTTGTGCATCCAGTGTCCTCAAGAAGTAAATTTACTTGTGCCTGTTCAGTGTTCAACTAATGCAGAGAAAATGTATTGCGCAGCAGTGACAGATTTCCTTCCCACAGACAGACTGATACATTCTTCCCATGTTTGTGTAGGGTATGGCAGGGAAAGGCCACCAAGGAGGAGGACGACATAAAAGAGATGCTGCTGTTCTTAGAGCATCTCCTCTGAGCCATATTTCACAGCCATTTCTGTGTTGCATCCAGAAAGAAGGTTGCTGGGGCAGGACAAGACATGACGTGTCCTGTTTCAGTGGATTGTGCACAGGTGTTGAACCGCAGGCTCAGACTCTCTATCCTACTCTATCAGACAA
>VXBH01007638.1:0-87431 GCA_013400035.1 Rynchops niger | reverse complement strand
TTTAATTATTTTTAAAAATGCAGTGGTGGGTTAATTTTGCAAGCTGAGCATTCTGAGTCCTGAAAACTATTTCCCATCTTTCACAAACGCATAACATTTATATTCACTTCATTGGATTTTTGAAAAATGTTAACATTTCTTTCACTGTTTGTTAAGAAAATTATACATTATGTTCATGAGTTTGGAAATAAACAAAAAAAAATATTTTGAGCCCTTCTTGAGAAATGAATTGTAGTCACAAGTAGTTTTATTATACTAACTAGTGTAAATTACCTATAAATAAATGCCTGTGCTGAACACAATAGGAAAAAAAAAGAAGTACAAGCTGAAAGTTTGTGGTAATAAGAGACGATTCTTCTCAGAACAAGCTATAATGCTCTTGTGCATTCATTATTTGGTTATTGCCAAGAGGGGGAGAAAAAGAGAGAAGGGAGGAAGGGTGGGAGGGACGGAGGGAGGAAGGAATCACAGAATCATAGAATGGTTTGGGTTGGAAGGGACCTTAAAGATCATCTAGTTCCAACCGCCCTGCCATAGTCAGGGACACCTCCCACTACAGCAGGCTGCTCAAAGCCCCATCCAGCCTGGCCTTAAACACTTCCAGGGATGGGACATCCACAACTTCTCTGGGCAACCTGTCCCAGTGTCTCACCACCCTCACAGTAAAGAATTTCTTCCTGATATCTAATCTAAATCTTCCCTCTTTAAGGGTTTAAAACCATTACCCCACATCCTATCGTTCCACTTCCTGATAAAGAGTCCCTCCCCATCTCTCCTGTAGGTACTGGAAGGGGCTATAAGGTCTCCCCGAAGCCTTCTCTTCTCCAGGCTGAACAACCCCATCTCTCNGAAGGAAGGAAGGAAGGAAAGGGACTAATAGGATTTTTACAGTATTTGATTGCATAAACATTACCAGATCACATCACACTGAGCTCCTTTGGAAACTCTAAACTATTTGTCTTAATTCCCATGTTGATTTCTGACCAGCTGGTACTTGGTATTTTTTTTACTGAAGTCTGTGCTGTCAAGCTTGAGCTGGAGGGAAGTTATTAATAAGATCACTCCCTTTGTATATCCTTAAATTACGGGCTAAAGACAACACCACAATTTTCTAATTTTTCATCTTGTATCCTTTTCTTTAAACTGCCAGATGCTGTTAGGCACTGCTGAATCTGGCAGCCTATAGACATGATGCTCCACCCTCTCAGGTCCAACCAGCAGTGAAAGTGAGCTTGCATTCCCAAAAAGCACACATGCGAACACGTGTTGAATACAACACGTATATACATACATATCTATACATAGATAGACCAACACAAGGACAACACAGCTGGCACCAGTGACCTTGTCCATTGGGTCCACTGGTCACCTTCCTGTGACAGCCCTGGTTATTAGGATTGCCCTACTTGTCATTGTTCCTCTGTGCATCTCTGTATTTGTGGAAATAAGTCCTCAGTCAAAAACACAAACTCATATCTTTAAAGAAAACCCTGATGAAAATATTTTAAGGGGTAGAAAATCCAGTTGATAAAAACTGGTGTGTGTGTCATTTATACTCACAGGTAACATGGACATGTTTGTATCTTAAAACTATCTAGCTGATTCTATATTAAAGCTATCTAGTTTGAATGTCCCGCCACTGGATATATTACCTTGGTGAATTATACAATAGAAACTTCTGCTTTCAAATGACCCATCCACAAACAGCTACTTATAAAGACATCAAGTGATTTCACATTTTTTCCTCTCTAAATACATTCCATGTGTTTTAGTTGAGATGCAGTGCTTTTTTGAAGGAAATCTTCTATCATCCCAACTTATGACTCCTAGCTTCTCCTTATGACAGAGCTTTGAATTGCAGACTGGACTCTAGATGAACCCAAATCTGGTTGAGTACATGCTTCAGGAGACTTTTTAACGTGATCTTGTCATGAGCATGTTCACAACAGAACCAGACTAGAAGTAGTATTAGATAAAGCTTTCATCCATTTGTAGTGTGGACATTTGGTGCCCAGCAGTAACTATATTATTCTGCATATTACTACTTGTCAATGTGAACTCAGACAGGTCTGAGTCTCTCAATTGAAGACATTGTCACTTCATCCCCATTGGTTTCTTCCAAATTGGTTTCTAATTTTCACTGTCCATGAAATGAGTACAACCATATTTCTCAGTGGCAACCACATCAAGGAAAATGCCTTATGCTTAACATGGAGCTAATTGTCTCTTACAGTCAAAAATGTTGTCCTGACTGATTGTATGCAAATGATGGTTCCTTGGACTTTTATATCATTTTCTAAGATCTTTCTTTCCAGAATAGCTTTCCATCCTTTAAAAGAAAAGGTTTTATAGGTGACCAATTTAAATTAAACAACCTATTTGCCTATATTAAATAAAGCATTCCCTTTAGCTGCTGATCCCAATGTTCTGCTTCTTCGTAATCCATCATTTTCTCTCCTTATTACAGCCTCGACCTATGTGTCATCTCCAACTCTTTACCAGAAGTGCTTTTCCACTCTAATCCAAGTCAGTCATACAAATAGCAAATAGCATAGAATCAAGAATTGATTGCTAGAGGACACTATTAGAAACAGATTTTCTCCAAAAATAAAAGGGTCCCCCTCCCCCTTATAACACACCACTAGTTAATCATTTGGTATTTATTGTGTACTGTATTTCTACAGTTTTGTTGAGGTTTTTAAATTAAATGGCATGTGATCCCAATCCAGATGTTTTACAGAAGTCTCTGTTAATAGCATTACTGCCTGTATGGTCAAAGATTTACACTTTGCCTACTCTGTTTCCTGTTAGGCACTTGCTAAGTGCCTTATGCAGAGTGTCCTGGCTCTTGACTGAGATGTTTCATGATAAAAGATCAGTAAGTTGTCAACTTTCCGTACCATCCTCTTTATCATGGATCTCCTTAAAGAACTGAAAAAAGAAGTCTGTAATAACTGCAGATGATTAGCAGAGTAGGAATAAAACTGAGGGGTTTATGCTTTGAACACTAGGTAATGTTATTTTTTCAGTGTTATTTGAATTGTTAACACAAGAGTTTTAAACTCAGTTATAAAGAGACATCCTGTTGTGTCAAGCTTGTTATTAAAAATTTACAGTAGTCTAACACGTTTTCCATTTTAAAAAAAGTCCTTAACTGGCTTGTAAAATCCAAACAAGATATTAGAAGCTTAATACAGGTTTTTGTTTGAAATAATTTGCCATTTTTGTGAGAATGGTTCTGTGTGCATGCATTTTCTTTTCCTTTAGGTCTCAATAGCACACCAACCTGCAAAACTATTCGACAGCAGGAATGTGAGCTGTTGCTTAGTTACAGTTGGTCCATGATGATACGGGATCATTTCTGCTCCATGGTTGGATACATCTCCTCCCAACCACCTCCCACTGAAGCTTATAGGAAGGTGAATCCACCTTTTAATGAGAAGCCACGTCAAAAGCCCCACTTGAGATCAGAAAGACATGGAAGGGTAAGCAAATCAAGGAATTTTCCACTCCTCCTTTTCTGGGTCTAGTTAAGGTTTATTCAGCCTGAAAATATTTTGTAGTAGGTACAGAAATGAATCAATATTTAGGATTGTTTTTTTTTAAAGAATTGAAAAACTTACATGAAAAAGGGGTCCAAATTATGAAGGACCAGATCAACCTTATTCAATTCTCTATCAGTGGGTTGCTGTAGGTACTTTGTGAATAATAATTTATAATATAATAAATAATATAAATTATTTATTTATATTATAAATAATAATAATAATAATAATAATAATAATAATAATAATAATAATAATAATGTCCTGTCCATATAAAACATGGCATTGCTTTTCAGTTTCTGTGAGCATTAGGAAGTTACCACAAATATTGGTAGAGGCAGAACACAAAAAACCCAAATGTCACGAAATTCAAGCAAAAAGTTTTATATGACCTATTTCACTGGCTTTAGTTTTCATCCATGCCTATTCTTCAAACATAACAAATCTAAACTGCAGAGACTGAAGGGAGGGTTGAGGTTTCAAAACATAAGCACAGAAAAATTCACTTGGCTTTCTGCCATGTTGAGCGAAAGTGAAACTCATTTAATCTTATTTCAGTGATCTAAAAGACATATTGTGTAAGCAAGTGATCTAGCAAACCAGCGAAGAGTGATAAGCACATTCAGAGGCCCTTCGTCCCACTCTTAAGATAAGTGACCTAGGTAGATAGATGGGATGAAACATCCTCTGATGTACCTTTTTTCTCCACTGACTTTAGCGGCAGTCTCAATGGTTAATTGGACATTTATCTTGGCTTAAATTAGGTGAGGTGAATTCCACCCCAATTTACCAAACAACTCTGGTGTAGAATTATACTTTTGAGCTGTGTATTTAAATATAAGTTAAACCTATAATGTTCTGATATGAAAACTTTGCAATTCTGGCAATCTATGCCTATAGTACTGTGAAAGTTACAGTTGACAGCCTAAGATGAGGGAAATAAGACTTTCTTCTCAGTTCCTATCATTTTCCCTAGGGGACTACAGCCCATCGTAAAAGCTTTCTCAGAGATATAACTAAGAAATACAGGAGTTAGAAATTTTTATATTTAAATGTCTTCATTTACCTAGTAAGACCAGGATTTTAAAGAGGATTTACTAACTAGCAAATCTGATTTGACCATTTTTTGATTGAAAAGGCCATGTTTGACTCCGGATATTAGGTGCAACCACACTATCTCTAACAGTGCAGATACAATAATGAATAAATAATTTTATTAATTTTTTGTTCAAGCATAAGTGTATTAATACCAGGAGATTATGTAAGTTGAAATTGGAGAAGAGAAATAAATAGTAGTACTGGTATATTCAATGAAGGAATGAAATTAATTGGGATTAAGCACACATCCACATAGGAAAGATGGTGACATTTTATTACATGGGAAAAAACACACTCATAATCCACTTGCACTTGTTCTTTGTTTTCAAGTCAGTTACTCTGAAGATATTACACAAGGACAGTAGAACTGAGTTACAACTAGAAGACATTTTCTCATATAGCCTCAATGAAACAATTTCAGAAAACTTGAAGAAAACACATCTTTAGGCAGAGAGTAATCGATATTCCTGGTTTAGTTCTTTAAGTTTTCACTGTTGCTATTTGTGCTGTGTTGATTCTGTTGACGAATAAAGCATCCTTATCTTCATCTGACTTATTTAGTGAATACTAACTTCAAAATAAAATATTTTAAAACCTCTCATAAAGAGATATTTTACAAAATAGTATGTACATCTTTTCCCCTCAGGTTATAAGACCATTCCTATTTGCATGAAATAAAGGTAATTTTCAAGAATGATAATGATGAAACTGGAGAAAAGATGGCAGGGCCTAAATCACGTGAGAGAAGAGACTGGCAGGAGAATAGACGCAGACTACAGCATTTCCAACTACTGACACACGCAAAATCCCTTCTGCTCAGTTAATCAATCATATTCTGCTAGATGAACATATTATCCTTCCAAGGAAAGAATGAAAATAACAGATGCCAAGGAGAGGGCTGAAATGCTTAATAAGATATTTTTCTGCGATCTTCTCTCTCACTCACTCTCTGTCTATATATATAGACACACGTTAAAATAGTGGCAGAACACTTTGTGTAATGCCTTAGAAAGCTAAAAAGAGAAGGGAGGGGTCATAGTAAAGGAAAGTGGATGCAAAGCACAGGCATAAGAACATCACTATGAACAACATCAGATGAAGTGCATTGTACAGCTATGAGGAATGACCTTATTTCTCCCAAAATTCTGTGAGAAGTTGCTGTAATGTATGAAGGAACTGTCTAAAGTAGTTCATTACTTGTCAGACGTTTTCAGAAATACATAGGGAAAGCTATTCAGTAGAATATTCAGCAGTTATTTTTAAGAAAAAGGAATAGAGAAATAGCAGTAGTGTTGGCATCACATTCGTTCACTAGGAATAACAGAGTTCATATAATTAGGCCTAAGATAATTATTAGGCAGTACATTTAAATTGCAATACTCTGCAATAGAGCAGAGAGTTTTTGTGCATATCAAGGAAAATGAGGAATTAGTAATATACAAGCAACATTTGAAATTACTATGACTCAGTCAAAGCCAACTTAGCTTTGGTAAAAACATTGTTCTTTCTATTTTTATGTATGAAAAGTTCCTCAGAAAAGAATAGGAAGTGTGAGTATCCAAAGAACGTAGGACAGATCTCTGTCAATTTGTTTCCATGTGAAAGCTAATGAAGATTCAATGCTAAAATAGATCAAAATCCTGAGTATGAAACTGTCTTGGTTCGTAATTGACATGGAAAATTCTTTCAAGTCTAGTCTTTTATTAATCAGTACTAAAGATTTCCTCCGATTTTTCAATGACAATATTGATAACAATTATATGAGCTGATATGAAGTCAAAAGAGACAATATATACTCATCAGATTACAGTCTTGAAAACCTCAATGAACAATAGAAATAGTAACAAGATTCAATGAAGACAAGGTGTTTTACACAAGGAACAGCTCTACTCAGCTGGTTTTCACATGAGCCTCACTTTTATATATGTATATTCTGATTTCATTCTTATTCATAATTTTGGGCTGATATATATTTTTCTAATGCTGAGCAATTTTGCAAAAACTTACAAGCATTTTGTAAAATAAATTTTACGGCCCAGATGTGAAAAATGAACAACAGTGAAGCATAAAGCTATGCTTCCACAGTCAATTAAGTTTTCCTCAAAAAATCAGTGATGGTTTTATCATTCACCAATGATCAGCATCCTGAAAAAAACCCTACAATTTCCCACACTTTCCTGACCTTTTAATTTAGATCTAGAATATAAAATCAGACAAGTTTCTCAAAGTGAAACCAGATAATTGTGCATCCCTGTGGACATTTCAATTTGCTCAGATTATAACCTGAATTATTTAATTGTTTACTGATGCTACCTACCACCTGATTTGCTATTGAACAGTGTACATACTGTACCTAAGTATCAGCACAGCAGAGCGGGTATCTTCTAGAACCATTGTTAGTTTGAGAACTTGGGAGAAGTGGGATGTAGGCAAGGATACTTGTCCAGCCTACTGTATTAGCTTGTAAGAGTGTGGTAATGGAAGTGTGGTGTGAGTGATTTTGGAAACTGCTGAGTTATCTGGTCCTGATTTCCCACTTGCTTGTGACACCTCTGCCTAGGGCATCCGGAAACTTTTGTTTCTCCCACTCATTGTTAGGGGCCATCACCATTAGTCAGTCACTGTTGCGTATACATAAACAAAATCAGAAAGGACAGGCAGCTCCCAAGAATAGCTTCTTGGGAAACCATATATCTCAATGGATCCCTTGAATAACACAATGAAATGACTGCTCTAATTAGTCAGTGCTCATTGCTAGTGCTGAAATTCAGTTCTACAACATGTAAACAACAGAAGAGGAATGCACATCTGTGGCCAATATTTGATGAACCGATAGATTCAATCAAGAATATAAGCTTTTTATACTTTCACATTTTCAAATTTATCACTTCTCTCTAGCAGAGTTTGATATAGATTCTTAATACCACTGGTTAATGTTGCTTTTTAATGAAACTGTTGGAATTTTAGTCCAATCCCATATATTTACCCTTCCATACATTGTAATATCAAATGCCTGATGAACTAGTAGAGACGAAATGTAGCCAAAATTCCTTCACAGTGATGCAATCATTAGTGTTTATTATCTTTGTAAAGGTAAAAATTTTAAAACGTCAGCGTTCGTTCTTACTTCATGACCTCTGTTGAGGGGGATGGATTCCATCCCAACCTTTTTGTTGCTGGCTGTGGACAACTTATCATTAGCAGAGTTCCCTTTGGTAAATTTCCTGCATTTTTGCTTACTCTGGCACAACATTTAAGAAAGCAGAAACTGAAAGTTGTGGCAAACCGAGCAAAAAAGCAAGCCGTTTCCCAGATGAAGCATGAATGGTTAAGTATCCTCATCATTTTGGTAAGCTTTCCCTGCTAAGCACAGTGATGTAGTTTGTTACTTTTGGGCTTTGTGGCTTAGCACAAGAAAAGTGCATAGAAATGTAGTTTAGCCATGAAAAAGATGACAGTGTTTAATACAGAGGAGGAATGATTTACCAAGTCTTCATTTCTCAGAAAAATGACTACACTCACACAAGTAGAATTCACTTTACAAAACAAGAAATATTAAGGTTTGATTTGGCTCTGCCTTACTGGGTTGAGTCCCACCAAGCAAAACAAGAGGTATTCCTTGACATCCCTAGTGGAATATCTTTTACAGTTGTGACTTGCCAACAAATGATCATTAAATACGAATATGACAGCTTCACTCATTCTGCTGTACAGATCAGGAATCATCAAGATTCCCTTGATCAGTGGTTCAGAAACCTTCAAAGGGTAATAAATGTTCAGATTTTTGCAGACTTCCTTTCAGATGAGGCTGACTTTCATGAAGAAATGGTCTTCCACTACTGCAGCCCTAGTTGTTAGGAGCGAGTGCATGGGAACCCTATTATTTCTTCCCATGTCACAGGTGCACAGCCTTCCTAAAGGCCAGCTCTGGAGCAAACTCTCTTTAAAAAATATAATCTGTATTTGTGCTCTGTATCACAGTTGTGTTTCATATAAAACTGGTTCATAACAACAATGCTACTGTCCTAATTGGATTTTTCCAATATACCCCCACCCACAATTTTTTACGTAAGCACAGTGCATATGTACAGTACTTTGCAAACTAAAGTAAAGACTAAAATCTCCTACACGTGTAAGAGCTGTGAAGGTGTTGTGATTCATGTAACCTCAGTTGATGGAGAGGCTCTGTAAAGTAATAGGAGGAGGTAAAAACCTCAGTAGCTTTGCTTCATGTATTTTCTCACACTGTCACGTTACAACAACAACACAACATTACAAGAAATTAGATTGCTTTCTTAAAGTTTTCTGGGAAGGTAAACAAAGAACTTCATATATTTTCATCTGGTATCTGACCTTTCCTTGAGAGGACGTCAGATTATATCCCTTCTTCGCTACAGCTGAATTGTTGCTGGGGGTTTCTGTCTTATCAGACTCACTTCTGTATTTATCTCTTACAGACTCGGCTTCTATACAGCTGTGACAGCCAAAAAAGATTGATTACAAAATTTCAACTTCTGCAAATGTCTGCAGCAAGCGTATTAAACTATGCAAAGAATACCTTATGTCTTCCCTTTCATCATTTTTATTTTTTACCTATTAAAATGAAGGTTCATTTTTCAGATCTGTTGCTGAGCTATTGGTCTGTTCCTAACCTGATATTCTAATGTACATTTTTCAATGTAGTATTTTATTACTACTAATGTGTTTCAGCGAAGTCTTCAGTGACCATACTGATAATATACCACTTGATTCCTTACTTTTACATAATATGATTCTTTTAGATGGGTTATTGTGCTGCCTCAAGAATGGTTTCTGCTGACAGATCATAGTGATGTGCATCAGTGTGACAAAGGGATTTAAATTGGTTAATCTGTCTATCTATATTGCAGAACAGAACTAATTCCCTTCAGTTTGGATATTCAAAACGCTTTCATTGCCTATGAAAGCCACTGAAGCCAAAATATAGCTTTTGGGGGATGGTGGGAGGGGGGAGCAGTCAGCACATTTTGGAAATGAAATGGTAATTGAAGGTGCTCTGGAGCTTACTATAGTAGGAAAGCGGTTCTGTTTGGTAAATTATGTTGATTGACTGAACAAGTGAAAGTAATGCAACCTTCCTCCCAAAGGTGAAACTCTGCAGTCTATTTTCAGGCTGAGTGAAATGTGAAAGAGGAAATAAAATGCTATCTCATAAACATCATGTCCGATAATACTTCCAGTCAGGAGAAATAAGACAATTGTAGTAAAAGAAACACAATAATTTAGAGTCGACAGGGAAATAGAATGTTATTTGCTATTAAATCAGAAGGCACATATCTTGAACCTTAAGGTTAAAAATAAATACTGGAGTTGCATCAGCCATTGAATGTCATCCCATGGCTTTTTATGAATGACATAATTACTGCCTTTTTCAAAGTACCAAGATTTTTTGAACATGGTTAAAGATGAAGATATGCAACAAGAATTTAATGCATGGAGTAAATGTGCTATGTTTGTCAGAAAATATAAGGCAATAGCCAATTCCAGTAGCTGTCACCTTGGAGTATTTTAAGGAAGGATTTAGTATGTTTAGATCTGTCAACAACATCTGTGTTTACACTGCTGAAAAGTCTCTAAAGTTTATAAACCATTTTTTTCCAAAACATTGTTCTAGAGTATTTTTCATGGGGTTAAGAAGAAACATCCCCACAGAGGATCTATTGAATGATTTCCTGTTATGGGAGTTCCTCAGCTGCCTGTGTTGAAGACCGAGTGCCCAGATTCAGTATGACAATTTATGTTTTTCATTTATTTTCATGCCTATTTGTCTGTCCCTGGTTTTACCAGAATTCTCCTAGCTATGGTTGCATATGTGATATTATATATCGCAAATATAATGTTAGTGCCTTAGTGCAGCATATTAGCTACATTTTTACTGGACTATCAGACTCTTTTCCTCCTGTACCTTATGTATCCTTGCTATGACTCCTCTTCTTCTTTATCTTACTGAAGTGTATTTTCTCTGCCCAGCATGGGAAACCACCACCTTTCCCATGATGCATGAAGAGAATACATTGCAGTCTTGTTGCATTCCCTGAAAATCTTCCTGTTTACTGTGCTCCTCTTATCAGTCTGCACACACCTATGCTTTGTACCGGGGAATATCTGCTAGCCCCATATGATTGCCTTAGATACACTGGGGATTTTCACATTGTTCTAGCTGCCTATGAATAGGGTTTAGATGGCTGAAATAAAAGGCAATAAGATACCAGATGACTTACATTTGAAGTAATTGGTGACCTTTATGGGTGTACATAGCAAGGTTTGGGAAGGTGGNCAGCCCATGGAGAGCCCATGCCAGAGCAGTGGAAACAACAAAGAGAAATCACTATGCACTGACCATAACCTCTCCTTCATCCCCTCTATGCCATCTAGGGTGGGGATAGAAGAGGAATGAAGATGAACCTTGGGCAAGAGAGATAAAAAGTATTGCTTTAATGTTTGTCTTTTTGCTTCTCTCTACCTGGATCTATTTTAATTGCGAGTAAATTAAGTTAATTTTCCCCAAGTCTGGTTTGCCAGTGACAGTAATTGCTAAGTGCGCTCCCTGTCTTTATCTTAACCCATGAGCTTTCTCCCCCCTTTTTTTCCTGTTGTCTCCCCTGTTCTGCCAAGGAGGGGGAGTGAGGGAGCAGCTGGGTGTGAGTTTGACTGTTAGACCCACCACAGAAACGTAATTTTTATAAAGACAGAATGAAGATGTGATAGGTGCTCATTTTACATAATTTTCGATAATGATGAGGCAAAAAGTAACTATAGGAAGTTTGATTTTTTTAATTTTATATTTGCCTATTTTCATAATTAAAAAAAACCCCAACCAAACAAAACCAAACAAACAGAAGAAAAAAAAAAAAAAAAAAAAAAAAAAAAAAAACAAACGAAAAACCAACCAAGTACAGATTTAATAGCACTGATAACACTGACAGGAATATTTAAAGCTATAATAAGAATATACTTTTCTAACAGTGCCCAATGAGCTTGTGGAACTCATTGCTATAAATGCTAATGAGAACAAGACTAAAGCATGTTTATAAGAAAACTTAAGGATTTACATACATGATGAGAATGTCCATATTTCAATTGGAAAGGATTAAAAGATTAGAAGAGGATGACTGAAAAGTATATAACTGTTGATGTTCCATGTCGCTATCTAAGGCTAAGGAGACAACTTGAGTGTATGTGTCTTCATGCCAGCCTCCTGCAAGGTTTCTTGCATTTTGAAGAAGTTTATACTGGTGTCTGTATGTGACAGGCTAATATCTCTGTCAATGCTCTGGTTTGCTCCAGTTGTTTCTGTATTCCCAGTTGCTTGGCAAATAGTTAAAAATTCATTTGCAATAACAGGATTGAGTTCCAAATGGCTCACCAGACTGATTGTCTAATGAGGACAATTATTCTTTAATTAGCATGATGTAGTTATGAGTGTGAGACTTTGGAAAAGCAAGTCTGGAAAAGAAATCTGATAGAATTTGGCAGAAGCCCGTCACTGATGGTGACAACTAACTACTTCACGGAAAGAGAGCAAAGGATGGTTTAAAAGGCTCAGAAAAGGTCATTCTCATTTGAGACCAAATCAGTCCAGGGACACATTTACCTGACCTGTTCCCTGTATAGCCTGTGTGTTTCACTACCTTTACCATGTCTAATGACATTATCTTCCATAGTGTCCTAATATTTAACCTAATTTCTTCATGTGCTGCCTTCAGTGAGTGCAAAAATGTTCACCAGTCTCTATCGAATGATGTTTCATATACTGCAAGTTATCTAAGGTTGTTCTTTTATAGTCTACAAGGTCCAATACCTTCAGCATTTTCTCCGGGGTTGTGTCTTTTGTATCTGTAATTCTTGAGCTCTTCCTGATTTTACCTGGATTTTATTTAAAAGATCAGTGTCCAGAATGGACAGGTTTTTTCAGATGACGCTTCTACTAGAGAAAAGCAGGATGGAAAAAATGATCTCTTCTTACACATATATAATAGTCATTAATATTTTAAATTAGGATCAGTTAAGATAAATTTATTTCCTTTACAATTCAGTGCCCTGGCTAAACAAGGTTTGAGGACATGAAGGATAGTTCTATCCACAGTGCAGCTTTCACATCTTGAGTAACCATTTTTATACTTATTTTTTTAAAGAACTCCACCTTGTCTCATTGTATTCGTCAGCAACACTCACTTTGAAGGCTATTAGCTTTATGTGTCTAAATAAGCCTAACATGCTTGACTTTCAGAACATCATTTAAGAAAAATAAGTAATCAGATTTTTGACTGAAGACTCTAGTTAGCGGAAAATATTATTATTTAAAACACTAAGACAGCATATTACTGAGAGGAAAAACTTTCAGGATCCACGAGCTTTCTGTATTAAAAAAAAAAAAAAAATGATACATGTTATTTAATTCAGGTAAGTGTATGCATCCCAATATGACCTCTCTTTAAATTAAAAAAAAAAAAAAAAAAAAAAAATAATTTTTCACCACTTTTCTGAACATATAAAATGCCCTTCTTAATGAAAATGTTTATTTTCTCTTGCACTTGTGGGCCTCAGTGACAATTTGTTATTATCTCTCTAGGTTACAGTTCTTTCCTCTGACTCTCGCATCAGCAGAAACAGTGATTGTCATAAATTCCAACACCAACCCCCTCCCCCCCAAAAAGCAAGAATTTTATACCTATCTATTTATGCAATATGGTCATCATAGAATAGATGGTAAGAACTTGGATACATGTGAAAATATCAAGGGATATTTTTCAGGCATAACACAACCATGAATCAGGAAAAGTTTTCTCCTTCCTGTAGATTCCAGCTGTAGTAGGAATATTTCTGCACAGTTTTCTTCTGTCAAGATCACGATGAGTCTGTACAACAGAAAATCGAGGCTGTTCTATAATTTACTGTAATAATTTAGCCTTCAAATTTATTTCTACTTTGAGATTGATTTCCTAGAGAAAGAAAGTTTATGTGATTGCGTTGACTGGGTGTATGTTTGTGCCCTAAATAGTTTTTAAACCTCTTAGCCAGCATAAAAAAAAAAAAAAAATAACACATAGAATCATAGAATGGTTTAGGTTTGAAGGGACCGTAAATATCATCTACTTCCAACCCCCCTGCCACGGGCAGGGACAGCTCCCACAAGACCAGGCTGCTCAAAGCCTCACCTGGCCTGGCCTTGAACACTTCCAGGTATGGGGCATTGACAGCTTCTCTGGACAACCTGTTCCAGTGTCTCACCACCCTCACAGTAAAGCATTTCTTCCTGATATCCAATCTAAATATACCCTCTTTCAGTTTGAGGATGTTACCCCGTGTCCTATCATTTGTGCCTGGGATTGCCATGACCCAGCTGCAGGACCTTGCACTTGGCCTGGTTGAACTTGATGAGGTTTGCATGGGCCCACCTCTCAAGCCTGTCCAGGGCTCTCTGCATGACATCCCATCCCTCCAGTGTGTTGACCACGCCACACAGCTTGGTGTTGTCGGCAAACTTGCTGAGCGTGCACTCGATCCCACTGTCCATGTCATCAACAAAGATGTCAAACAGCACCATTCCCAGTATTGCCCCCTGAGGAACACCACTTGTCACTGGACCTCAGAATAGTTCATTTCCTACCATTTCCGGGAAATGGGTTGCTGAGAAGAAGACAGAGATGTCTGTAATGAAAAGGCTCCAGTATGAGCTGGGAAGATTACTGAGAGATTAAGTTATCAAATCAGCATCTAAACTGCCTTGATTCTTCCTCTGCGGCAGCCTAGCTCGGGGTCTGTGGTTATCATGCATGGCAGCATGAGGGAAAGGGACACAAATTCATCCATGTCTAATGACACAGATCTCTCTTACAGCTCTGCAGCGTCGTAAATGTATTTTGGTGAAGACCAGTGCAACAGGCTTTTATAACTTGATTAGGACATACCCCTGCACAGCCAGCCTCTTGCCTTTCCTTGTAAGATATAGATCGTTTCTCATGGAGAGGCTCCTCATGGCCTCATATCCTACTGGGCTACTTAATGGATTATCTGCTATACTAGATAGGAGAGCAGTGATTTCCTGCTATTCAGTCTAAAATAAATTAGATAGTAATTAGCTTTATAAGGCACTTGCTGAATGAATGATGCGAGAAGAGAAAATATTATACATTTTAAAGCATTTATCCATTATTCTTAGCTTTCATAACCGCATATTGATGTAATTTTTTCTCAGGTATTTTATTAAAAAACTATGTCATTTTAACTTCAATTTTTGTCAGTGAAGTTCACTGTCCTGTTTCCCACTTTCAATAAGAAAAAAAATGCTAAATAATGTTAAAGCAATGAGAGATGACAAAAAAGTAATCACCTTATTAAAGATGAACACAGGGCCCTATTTTTTGTGCAGTATTTTATATTGCTGCTTGTTCAGAAATATTCTGGTCTTTTAAGTATCAGCTATAAAAATAAGATTAAAATGGCATTTGTATCAATCACTGAGGTAGTGACTCTGTTACTTAGACAATTACAATGCAAATTTTTTTTAGAAGAAAGCATAACACGATTTGCGGTCTGGAGGATGCAATACTGCAGGTTAATGTAAATAGAAGTATCCAGAAGTATCCAGATAATTCTGAAGGTGTTTGAGATATTAAATGAAAACTGGTCACAAATTGTAATCATGAGAATTATAGAACATATTAACATTCTAAAACATAGCTGAAAGGAGAAAGAATGACCTCACTTGAGGGAAAAAAGCAGATCTTGAAGGAATGGAAGAACTATTTACAGAGGCACTGCTCTGGCTTGTGTAACAAGGTGAATATACTATTTAATTTCTTAGCACATTGATTTAGTACTTCTGCATTATCAGTTAGATAAGGGATATGCACTATGTTACAAACAATGCTTACAATGAGCAACAGTGCTGTGAAACAAGGTAATATCTTACATGGAGAAACAGTACACAGATTAAACTACTTATTTTAATGTAAAAGAGTGAGTGATAGAGATGAGACCAAACAAACAAATAGGCAATTTCTGACTCCAGCTCCTAGGCAGTAATTACTAGGCAAGATGAATTCCCAGCTTTATAAAACTGTGATGAAATTATGTGGCACCTTTGTAACTAAATTATTTCACTATACATATTTCCCTGATGAAACCTTGAACCCAGGGAACCTCCCAATTTCCGAGCATGTCATAGCTCATCTTTTGTCATCTTTAGTTATGGATACTATATTTCCATATTAATTCCATGGGAAGTACAGGAAAGGCCTTTAGATATGCAAGTGAGAAATTCCTAACTGTCAAAAGAGCTGTATAGCAACAAAAAAGAATTTAAAGTATATCAGATAAGAGAAAAGCGTTTGCATGAAAATATAAACAAAACTACACAGGTAGCGTGTGTTTCTGTATTCATTAGTTATGGCCTCAATATGTTTCATGAAAGGAATGGCCAGCATGTTTTGTAATGATTTTCATGAAAATTCAGTATACCCATAGTGGGCACAATACAAGGCTACAGCACAGGCTTTTCTGTCCTGCAAGGTGTAAAAAATCACACAGGGCCCCAACGTACAAGTAAACAACCGAAAAGAATCAGTCATCTTGTGAATTCTTGGTGGCTCCTTTTTAGTTTTTAAATACTCTGGATTACCATACACAGTTGTTTCCTTTGGGAACTGCAGAAAGAATTTTTCCTAACAACTTTGTTATGCCTCTATACTAGTGATGGGCATATTCTTACTCCAGGTTTTTTTTCTTTTTTTCCTATTTTTAATTACAGGAGTGTTTTTTTTTTTTTTTCTCCTTAGGTATGAATGGGAAGAATGTTTTAAATCTTTGCATTGTTCACAGAAAGAAAAAGAAAAAAAAAATTCTAGCAAGTTCTGTTCCCTCCATCAAGATGCTATATTGCTATCTCTACTTCTTCACAATAAGATAAGATAAACTTAATGCAACACTATACTGATTTACCACTTCCTTTCTTCTGTGTTTTGGATCTGCTTGTGTGGCACAAAGCAATGAAATGTAGATAAGTAAAGCAGCTCTAACCAGATACCTCATGTCCTCAGTGAGTTATTCAGTCAAGGTGGCTGGGCATGCTAATACTGCTAATAAGCCTCAATCCAGTTCTGAGCATCAGGAGGTGCACCAGAGCTAGCCTGTATAAAGCTCTACATTATTGCCTTGCTAAAACAGAAACATATTCTTTCTCCAGCTCCTCAAATATTGCTGCTAATTGAATGCATTTTCTCCTATAGCTGTAGTTATAACAGCAAAAAATGTAAAGGCACAGCGCGAAAGTCCCTATGAGACTCTGTTTACTTGCATGTTGTCAAACATCTTTGCTAGGATCAGGTAGCCCTGTCATGCATTATAAGAATCTACCGTACTCATTTCATCACCTGGCAGTATTTCCATTTTTCTGTTGTTATAAGAGAACCTTTCATAAATTTAATATGGCCTTATGAATGGCAATTTTTATTAATTCTGCTCCTTTAACTTTTTCAAAGTAATTTCTTTCAAATGTCCAATTGCTTTGGAAAGATTAAAAATAAATGGCAAGTGGCAACAGAACTCATTTCTCAACTGTGCCAGATATTTTAATTATTTAAACAGCTTCTCTCTGAATACTTCCCTTCATTAGTGTACTGTGTTTTTATAGTCAGATTTCTCCGCTCTAGGATTTATGAAAGGCAGAATTCTGTATATTGTGTGTCTCACAGAAAGTTCATGCTGGCCTAGTCAATAAAAATAAATAAATGAAAAACTAATAAAAACTACTCCAGACATTTTTATTACTGAATCTCTTTTTCCTTTCCTCAGCATTATGGTAATGCCATTCACCACTTCTAATGCAAACACTATTTTTTTTTTTTTATGCTTCCTTTGTTTCTGCTCATTTTATGGTGACTTGTATTATTTTAGCTCTTGTGAAGAAAGGACAGAATCTCTCTGAATATTGCTAGGGACAGAAAGTATTTTTTTCATCTCTGTTCCTCTGGGCTCAATTAAAAACTAATCCTGGATTGAAAATGCATAGAAACAAGACTTGCCCAAGACTTGTCCTACACGACCACTTTTCCCCACTGCCTCACATGGAAGCAGCATCTTCCTCCCCTTGCCCTCCAGGGCCAAGGAAGGGCCCCTTGCACAACTCCCCTTTCCATGAATAAAACAATGGACAGATCAAACCTTCAGGCTGAAGAAGAGAATCAAATTTGGAAGAAGCTCCATTGGACTGGCTTCACTGGTCAGCAACTTCTGTTTCAGCTCTGCAAGGTGCATGTGAAGCTGTTTCAAGAAAACGCATTAAATTTCTTCACAAATCAAAACCCAGTAGCTGCCCTTTAAGACATCATCTGCATGTTTTAACCCCAAAGGGGGTCTAAGAGCCTTCCTCTGTGTGGGAGAAGAAATTTTGAAAAATAACCTTCCAAAAGTTTCCTTTTTTGACATAGCCTATGGTGCATAACAAAAAGATTACCTTTTCTGAAGCTTGCAGTTTTATTAGCCTTCATTGCCCTTTACCCTGGGGAGTAAAGACAGCTAAGTTTCAAACTGAAGTCCATGTGAAAATCTTTAGCAGAGACTTCACGTTAATACAAAATCTACAAGATTCATGTTCAGAAGTGATGACACCAACCAAGACAATGAATTTCTGAAACGAAATATTTCCAAAGAAGTGACCAAACAAGGATAAAGGTTATGGGAAACTCTCATTTGATGTAGTATTTTTTAAGGGAATCCTCGTAATTCAGCATAAGGTTAAAATATGCCCATTGTAATACAGCACCATATCCCATAAATGGCCAGACTGTCAAACTTGGGTGGAAAACCTGTCACTAATGATCCTGAATGTAGGGAAATCAATGGATCTGATTGCAGTCTTTGTAACTGCTTGGTGCAAGGGCACTTAGATATGACTGTGAATCAGTCATTAATAGGTTCACTGTTTTGTCCGTGATATGTTGGGTACTCACTCATTTGCCGTTTCTGTCCATCATTTTTTTTCAGAAATGAGCCAAAGCAAAGTCTGCAGATAGGAGTGCTTCTCCTCAGCTGAGGTCATGTGCTGCAGCTTCACTTCCTCTTTCATGGGACATCAAAGAAAGGAAAAGAGAAGGCAAGGGTGGACTTCCAATTCATGTAGAAGCCGCATGCATCCCCTTTAGATGATTTTATACCAGTACTTGAAAGCCTACTTATGTGTTTATTTGGAACTCATTGATTTGAACAACAGGAATTCATACATACACTGAGTCTGAAAATAGAAATATTTCAGGCCACATGGAGGGACTCAAGTCAAACAATCAAGTCAAACAAACAAAGGCAATGTTATTTTTGGAATGCAAGAACAGAAATCTAAATACAACAACGTAACTCGAGCTAGTCACAACATTTTGGGGACTTTTGCTTGCTCTGTTTTCTCAAAACTTAATGAAAACATTTAACTAGCAGGTTTGGCTTCTCTTGTCACAAAATGGGACACCTGCTTAGACTATTGATGTGGATATTTGATTGTAGAAAATTTGTATCTCACTGAATTAACTCACTCATGAAATCATAGAATCATAGAATTGCCTAGGTCGGAAGGGACCCTTCAGATCATCTAGTCCAACCATCAACCTAACACTGACAAAAAACATCACTAAACCGTATCTCTAAGCACTACATCTACCTGTCTTTTAAATACCCCCAGGGATGGTGCCTCAATTATTTCCCTGAGCAGCCTGTTCCAATGCTTAATAACCTTTTCAGTGTAAAATTTTTTTCCTAATATCCAATCTAGACCTCTCCTGGTGCAACATGAGGCCATTTCCTCTTGTCCTATCTCCTGTCACTTCCAAGAACAGACCGACCCACACGTCTCTACACCCTCCCTCCAGGCAGTTGTAGAGAGCAAGAAGGTCTCCCCTCACCCTCCTTTTCTCCAGGCTGAACAACCCCAGCTCCCTCAGCCCCTCCTCACAAGACTCGTGCTCCAGACCCCTCACCAGCTTTGTTGCCCTTCTCTGGAGCCGCTCCAGCACCTCAATGTCTTTTTTGAACTGAGAAATATTGCTGGATGTGAGTCAAATACTTTTCCCCCTTAGTCCTCAAGAACATTACTAGTTTTTGACATACTATGCATTTGACACAAGTTCTGAAAGCTATAGAAACTGATTTTTGTTTGGTTAACTGTTTATCACAAAAAGGTTTATATGAGGTTAATAATACAAAACTGAAAGTACACTTTACTTCATCCATAAGAAGAATGCTTTACAGTGACTTATTTTTTGTTTGCTTTTTAGTTATATTTCTTACATTTAAGTTATTTCACTGTACCTACATGGATTTCAGAATGAGAGAACATAGTATTAAGAATCCTATATTCGATTTTATTTCTTTTAAAATTAATTTCTTTCTGGCAAAATGAAGCTTGCTGCATCTAGGCTGTTTATCCCAACAGGCAGAACCATGGCCATGTTCCATCACTGGAATACAGGTTTGATCATATTTGTTTGACTCCAGACAGAAGCCCTTTCACGAATAGATATTTTCCTGATGTACATTATCAAGAGGCAGGCTACGAAAATACACAACGATTTTAAATGACAGTTACCATGAAAGAATTTCTGAAGGACCAAAATTTTGTGAGATTAATCACTAAACAAATACTGACTGCATTTTGTGGCTCTTATCCTTGCTATTGCCGCTTTTAAAAAGCAAAACCTTGTACTTACATTGCCTGTGTATTTGGACTGGCTTTCAATTAGCCAAATATTTAAGGATGTTATGTACATTTAAAAGATATTATTGAAATATATGGAGAAATATTTAGAAATAAACTCCAGTATGATAAAAATTCAATAAAGATAACAAAAATGACAATTGCAAGGGCAGTATTGACTAAACATTTCTTTTTTTTCTGCTTGGAAAAGAGCAGGTTCATGTCAATGTACCATTCAAAAATGAGGAAACTCTTCTTAATTACTGATGATAGAAAGTTTGTTAAGTAACAACTATCAAAGTTTAAAAAAATACCATTTGATTTGACAGATTGAAAAGTGATCAGACTAACTTTTCCAAGACTAAAGAAAGCCTCCTCTAATGAAAAAGGCATATCATATGGTTAGAAAGTTAAAGCAGAAATTATGCCTTATTTTGGTGACATCTTATGCCTCATGTCTATTTTTAGTCTGAGAGCATTCAGGGACCAGTAAACAGAACAATTACTCACTGGAACAATTCCGTCATCTCATTGGAATAAATTTCATGACATACAGAAGATTCTCCATCACTTGAAGACTGTAAATCAGGATATTATTTTATTTTAAAAGATTTCTTCCTCAAATCACAGTCCTATGTCTTTGGTTATTCTTGAAGTCACTTGAGATTATTACAGTATTTCTGATCTTCTTTCTATATTTCATGATAAACACTCCATGAACAAACAAACATGAAGCATAATGGCTTAACTTCCATGTGAAAGTAACTTTGGATTGCAAACAAAATAAATTGTATTCTTCTAATGAGTATAAAATTAGCTATTCATGAGTTAGCACTAGTATCTCTCTTCACTTGATGTGAGAAATTTTTAGCTTTCAGGATAGTTTTATCAATAAATTTTCAATATAATGTCATAAAGAGATACATCAGTATTTTATGTGATAAACAAAAGGAAATTTGACAATACCCATGTAAACATGACAGGGTCATTGCAACTATAGTGTTTTCAACATAACAGGCCTTTAAGACATTTTTTCTGCTCTAGAATTAGAGAAATGGACCCAAACTCGTTCCAAATGTCTTCAAAACATTCATACTTCTAAAAAAAAAAACCCTATTAACTGTATCTTTTTTTAAACTCCAGGGAATTATGCATTACCATCTCCATCTGGCACGAATCCCCCACTACAGCACTGCCTTCGAAACAATTCAGAAAGTCAGAACTTGAATCTTGAACTTTATCAAGTACCTTCAAATGGAGGGAGAGCGACTGACATCTCTTCCTGGGGAAATTTGGTTTTACTGTGGGTTCTGTTGTTTGTCCGATCAATGACCTTGAACAGATTTCAGGTTATTCACGTCCATACACTGGTTATCTTGGCACTTTTAAAACATATATTTCTAGCAGCACAAACTCCCTTTTTCATGGACATTCTGCAAACATATGCTGACCTACAGAAGAAGAATTGCATTTTGTCTGACATTTTTTAAATATTTCACCTCTCTTCCTTGCTTTAGTTTTCTGGATTAAATGATATGTGGAAAAGGTAAACTGGTGCCATACCCTCAAAAAAAAAAAAAAAAAAAAAAAAAGATTAAAAAAAAGTTGGCAGACACCCAAAAAAAAAAAAAAAAAAAAAAAAAAAGTATGAGAAAAACCCTTGTCTGAAGCTAATGCCTCTAAGAAAATTAACAATGAGAAACCCAAGAGTAATTGATTATACTTTTTCAGAAACAGTTTACCTTTGCAATGTCACAAATACAAGAAGTCTTCCTTCAGAGTGAAAGGAAATAGTTCAAAAGAAGCAGACAAGCTGGTAACAGCACATGCATTCCCAAATGCTATTTCCCATCTTCAAAGACATCTAAGAGATTGAGTGTGTTCCTTTCTCTCTCCTTTGAGATCAATATCATTAATCACACCAACATGGAAACAAATTTAGAAATCCAAGTGTTTGAGCTCTCTCTCAGCAAATACCCAACATTTTTTTAAACTGACCGGAAACGAGCTGGCAGAAATTACCGATTAACTTTAGGGCAGTGAAGGAGCAGGAGGTTTGTTAAGTATTAATGAATTCCATGTCCTTTTGGAATGGTGCAGTACAAAAATCTATCTCAGATGAAGGTGTAAAATTCAAAAATATGTGCTTCCAAAAGTCTGGAAAAATTCTTGCACCTTCTATGTCACCGTTCAAGGTATTCATTAATCAGTAATAACAATCATCTCCACTCTGAAGTTAAGAATTATGTTTTTTCTTGGATTTCATGATAAATCTTCTGCAAACAAATGAACACATGATGAAATTACATAAAGAGTTTTCCCTTTTTATTTTTAATTGGTAATTTAGTTTTTATTACTTCAAAAATTATACATGATTTCTGGTTTGTAATTGGAATATCAAGGGGGTTCTTGGCTGGAGATGGAAGAAGTGTTGAATGAGCTGAAATGAGCTGATTAGGAAAACCCAGTGAGGCTGGGAAATGGAAAGCTGAGTCATACCTTCTACAACTGTTACACTGTGTGAAGGGGAAATCATTTTGCCTGACTGTAGGTAGCTAGAAGTCTGTTGTCCAGGTCTGAGTTAATTATCCCAAACCTCATTCTGAAGTTAGTGAAGAAAAGGAGGAATCTCTAAAATTTGTTCTGCTGACCTGCTTTTGATGCCCCTCTTAACAAGAGTACCTCTGTTTTCTTTTCAACGACTAGAGTGTGAGACAAATCTATTTGGAGTAGGCAGTGGCTTTCTAGATGAGTCTTGTTCCAAGTATGCATTAAAATTTACTAAAGCGTCACGTAGTTCTCACGGGCAAGGTCAGAATGAAAACTGAGACATTTCAGTACATACCATTTTCTGCACTCAGCCAAAAATTGTAGTATGTATCTACATTACATTACATGTAATGGCATGCAATTTGTTATACCACCTGACAGTGAACCATTTTGACACCGCTTTGTCTCATACAGCTCCCAGGAGCCCAGAGAGATTTAGTTACTTCTCATTTAATAAAAAACACTGCAGAATTCAGATATCCATGGAAGTCTGCTTTGAGAAAACACTTTTCTGGTCTCTATATCATACCCAAGGCCCAAGAAGAAATGCAGCAAGGATACACTGAGAGATGTCTGCCAGAAATGGTTACCAGAAAGCACACACAGAAGAAAGAAAAAAAAAAAAAAAAAGAAAATATGCTGTTAGTTGCTCTTGATGCTCAGGACTAGAAATTTTAGGCCAACTAGGAGGCATGAAGAAAAGAGAAGAGGATACAAGAACGAGGGAAGAAGTATAACCAAGACCTCAAATGCCCCACTGGCTGGGGAAGCTCAATTCAGCTCTGTTCCTCTTCCTGTTTTAATCAGATGAGGATCAGCATCTTCCTTTTTCAGGAAGAAAGTATGGAAGAAATAAAGTTAATTTTAATACTTAGAAGGTGATGAAGGAATGCTGTGATATGTGGCCTGGTCTGTGCTCTGAAAGCAGGAAACCATCTGAAGTCCTTGAAAAAAAATCTGAATTTGGTGCTGAATTGGACCTAAATGAACAGTTCTCTGATCAGTTTTAAATACAGCAGCCTCATAGTAGAATGGCTAACAATCATGAATACTCTTATTATTTTGATGAAAATTTTGTCACTCCCCTAAGCAAAGTTCATAAAGGAGTTGGCAGTAATTTGGGGAGAATACAGGAATATTGGCTGCAGTTTCTTTGTACTTGGTGACTGTGACCAATATATATTTTATAACTGTTTATGTTATATGGCTGTAATTAAACCTATTAAAATTTGTTTTGAGAAAGAAAGGCAGATTTACTGAGAGTGGTAGAAAAAACCACAACAGCTTTAGCCAGGTTTTATTAAGGGAAAAAGTAAGCATAACGTGAATACAAAAATTCTAATTCTTTTGAGTTTCTTTCAGATTTTTAGAGGTAAATCAATTCTTATTTTTAATTTGGTCTGATCGCTGGCTTCCGTTACTAGTGGTTTTTGCTTTTATTAGTAAAGCAGTCTTAACACTTTCATAAGGAGAGTATCAAGCTTTTTGGATTTAATCTAAAGAAAATAAATTTGGAAGTGGAGCCATATTTCTCAAATTTAAAATTTCAAAAAGACATATCTTGAAGTGATTGCTTAAAAGCTGATAAAATATACTGAGCTGGGAGAACTAAATCTCAGATTTTATTTCCATACAGAATTTTGAGTACAATTGTGTTTACTTCTTTGAAATAATCGAGGTGATTTTTAGATAGTAGCTGCTTCATTTCTATGCACAAACTGATTTCTGTCAGGAATCTCAAGCCATATAAATGAGAAAACAAATTCTGTTTAGTTTTCCAAAGCTTGTATTCCTCACAGGACTGGATTAATGTGTTGATCTACAGTTCATTTTGATCAACACTTTAATACATTATGAAAGATTGCATGTAGCAAAAACTCTTAATGTGTTCTCTGAATTTCCCATTTGTGAGGCAGAAAATGTTCCAGAGGGTAGGGCTTTTCAAGTTGTATGTGGTGTTTATTTGTTTTATGCCCACTTATAACTAATGTAAATGAATTTATGTGCCCTTCTATTTAAAGCTATGGGAATACAAGTTCACAAATTTTCTGATTCAAACCTCATTTGAAAATCAGTTAAATCATTTTGCTTTGAATGACCATGGCCAGGGCAGAATGCGTTGTTCAATGGGGGAAGCAACAGCAGCTATCAGAGATGCATTTTAACCAGGTTATTCCAATGCACTAGCCCAAAAGGTAGCCCACAGAGACAGAGATTGACCTGACGTAAATTGATGAGGTAAATAGACTCAAGGCACAAAACATTCATATCTGTCCTTTAAATAAGCTTAATCTAACTGCCTTTTTTGGCTTTCAACCCACCAAACAGAAAAACCCAGTTAAAATCTGCCCAGGGTGTCCAGACGCTAAAATGTTAGCTGCCATGACAGGTTTCTGTGGTGAGACTGAAAAAGCAATTTGTTTCTGTGCACTGTATCTGCAGTTAGCATCAGCAGTGCAGCGGGAATATCCAGGAGAGTTTGGAATTGCATGTCCATGAATCAGAGCACGCACAGAGCAGGGGTTTTCTCTGTTTCTTCTTTGACCATTACCAAAACCAGGGCTCTAAGGTCACTCTCAGGAGCTAATAGAAAGATGCCTTTGTGACCTACATGGGTAGATGAAAGGAATGCTACTGCCAAAAAGGATCAGGCTTTGTGGCTTTTATTTCCACAAATGACTCTGACTCTCTGGTTTGATTCGACTTTCCTCATTTGTCCAGCTCAGGGCATATATACAGACATGACAGCATGAAATCCTTGTGGACACCTACCACAGGGATACTTTATGAACTGGAGTGACCATTACAGAGAAGTTCAGGCACTGAATTGCCAACTAGTACTGTACATGTCTGACTTCAAGCACGCAGATAACTTCTAAGAGTCACCTGCAGATGCAATAAGCTGTTGGAGTTATGATAATTCCTATCAGCACGTGTCAATTCTGATCATTAAAAAAAAATAGTAAACTTGCCTTTTATCACACCACTACAGGTTTGTTATATCCCTTTATCAATCTTTCCCCAAAGTAGAAAAACTTCCCAATTCTTCACAATAAAACATAAAAAAAAAAGAGAATCATACTCTTTCATACTCATTTTTCTTTTTTTTTTTTTGGACAAAACAGTAAAAGCAAATCAGTGTGCGAATGTGGAAGAAAACAAGGAACATATATTGAAGATGGTTTTCTTCAAACCTCTGGTTGATTATCATGGAAGTAGGAGGAAGATTTTTTTCCCTCTACAAAATAGAAACTTATTCTTCATATTCTTCAAGAGAAAAACCTTAGCCTTGTTCCTTTGTTTTCTCTTTAATGCCATGAGTTTTTCACAAAGAGAGAGAAAGAGAAAGCTTGTATACACATGAAGTATCTCTATAGAGTTAATGAATTTTCTGGTATTGCATATATTATTATTCCTCAGATGATTAAACTAACCATTTGTGATACTCCTCATAGAAGGCTATTGATCTCATGAATAGATTAAAAAATAAATTAATTCTTTTACCCTGATATCTACCAATATTCTTTGCCTTCTGTCTACAACTCTTTAGTTAGCATTTGTGCACTATTTATTCTCCTGCAGGCAACACCAAAAAATGTGAACTATAAATATCTTTCTCATGCAACACGGTGCCTGAATTTTTATTTTATGTGCTAAACTTTAGAAAGCTGGAAACCTGTTTATCCTGGTGGAACAGCTATTTTTTAATTGCTCTCTAGACTTGAGTGTATAAAAAGAGCTCTGTCACACTTCAGGGATGAGATCCTGTACTGCTTCTCCCTATGACCTGTACTAAACCACCTTCCCTGCAAAGGAACAGACAAGGTAGCATTCAAACACCAATTTAGTCATCTGTCTCCTGGGTTGTTCTTAAATCTTGTTAATTCCCACAACACTGAGCCAAATGGACCTGCCCAAAACAACAGGCTGCCTTAAGAGTTGCTCGGAAACTCTACAATAGTCTACCCTGCAGCCTGTCTGACCCCAATCAACAGGCTCCCTGTTCTGGGAGTTGAGCATTAACCTTAAGAATCAGCCTCATATCCTGCAGTTTTTATTCAGAATAGGTCTTGCCCCAGGAAGACAAAGCTCTTACAACATTTTGTTTAAAAAAAAAAAACTAAAACGAATTGCTTAAACATGTGATAGAAAGAACAAATAAAGAACAACGCACTTTGGAAACCACACCCGATGTGCTTGTACATTTCATAAGGTACTAAAAAGCTGAACTGCACCTTGTGTGTCTACAGTGCGTTGATTCCTCCTCTAGTTTCAGTTGACTCAGTAATAATATTTATACACTTAGATCATGTATAGACACTCAAATATGTCTTAACATAGACCTTCATCCCACTGTACACATTCTGTCAAGGTCTTATGTCTTCTGCAAAGGGAAATGTGAGCACAAGCTTAATTAACAAGAACTCAGTATTGCTGTTCTTTCAATACATTATTTTACCTCTTAAGCCTATTTGTTGAAGTACACAAATCTGTTTTCCACTTTTTGTTTCTGATGTCTA
Organism: Rynchops niger; assembly: GCA_013400035.1. Taxonomy (NCBI): domain Eukaryota; kingdom Metazoa; phylum Chordata; class Aves; order Charadriiformes; family Laridae; genus Rynchops; species Rynchops niger. Next base: position 59,997 of record VXBH01007638.1, on the reverse strand, counting down.
ATGGTTGTACATTTTTTTTTTTCCTGATGTTTTACTTCTTGCTAGCCTGATTTTGTCCACATGATGAGAAGATCAAGCCTACAATTTGATTCTTTACATATTCCTCTGTGCAAAATTAAGAAAACACCATCCTTGGGGACTTAGCATAGATCAAAATTTAAAAGGGCTGAGTATGTAAAGGGAATATTTTAAGACTAGCCTGAAACTTGTAAAGTGTATTTCTTTCAAAAGAAAGAATAAAAAGAGTTATTTCTGACAACTCAAGGATGTCATGCCCCAAAGCATCCACTAAGAAGGCTTATAAAAAAGGATGACCTTTGGACACTTCACAACGTAAAGCTACTCATAGCTTAACGCTATTTCACGAATTCTGCTAAACCCTGAAAAAGGACTAAGGAATGGTACACTGTAAATGATGCCTGAGGATGAGGCTGAGTTTCCTAATCGGACTTTCTGTGAGGATCATTTCAAGCAAAAAAGTAAGATGAAAATTTTTATCTTCCAAATTTTTAGATAGGTAATCTCATCAAATTCATGAGCAAAACTCTACCATCTGAAAAATATTCCCAACTCAATGACATTGGAGACAAGATTTCATCAGTAGGAAAATACAGAATAAAACTTTCCCCTTGCATAAGTCTTCTTACAAGTAACAACAAAGTACAGCCAGTTAAGTATCTTTTCAGTAGATCTGTCTATAATATATATTTATTAGAAATATAATTGACATTTTACAGATGCATATTTTTGTTTGGTTTTTGGTTTGGTTTGTTTTTTTTTAATTGGCTGCAACATTTCACTGGAGTAATGGCCATAGTTTTGCATCACATCATGGAAGGTAATTGCCATAGCATAGTGATATTATTCCATTCTATAATCAATTATTAGATGAAAAACTAACAAATGGCTTTGAATAAAGACAAGTAAATGTGACAAAACACAGATAGGGTTGTGGTTTTGTGTTGTGTTTTTTTTTCTAATAGGGTTATAAACGATAGGAAAAATACAGCTAAGCACAATATGGGTGTGTTTCATAAGGCAATAGTTGGACTGTGTTATCTCTTTCACCGCCTCCTTGCTGTGCCTGCAAATCATTATGCTATACCTGAAAAATTTTGTCTTGGAAGATTTAGAAACATTTCTTTTTCTGTTTGCTGCTGTCTTCCTTAAAAGAACAAGAGATACTAAACAGAAAGGGTGCTTGTGTAATGACAAATATGTAAGGGGGGGGGGACTAGAGAAAAAGAGCCAAATAGTGGATTAATGCAAATGTATTTGTGCTTTCTCCTAGGTATTTCCATTTAATTCCATTGGCAGTTTCCTTCTTCAATCACTGAGCAATAGCCTCCTTTCAGTTTTATTCCACTTTCACTAATCACAAAGTGTTTTGTTACCCTAGTTTAATCTCTGTCAGCTTTATTTTCTTAATAAACTTCTTTCTTTTCTAAAGTTCCTTTACACATACGCTTATAAGTATAATGTTTACAAAATGCACTTCTTTCCTTGCTATCTAGTAGGCAGTTAGGAATTTTACCTATTTTCTCATATTTGTACCATAAACCCAAAGTAATTGAGTGCTTTGTTTTTCTTTTAATCACCTAGAGGATAAGCAATAGTGTCTTTTCCATTACAGTACTGCAATGTTATTAAAATATGTCATGGTAGGGCAAACTTTTACTTTGTAACTTTTACAGGTAATTATTGAGCTTCCGGGGGGAGATCAACACTCGCAAAACTTCCTTTATGTTATCTCTGATGCTAAAAGGAGAGGAGGCACAGGAACAGTTTGAGAAATAAGGAACTGGGTTTTCCTCTAGAGATAGGTATGAGATTGCCATCTCAGCCTCCTCAGAGGTACTCGGAGTAACAAGACACCAAATTTGGTACTGAGGCAGTTTCCAATGCAAAAAAGAAAGGAAGGGCAAGAGCGAGATAAATGCTTTAGAAAACTGTGCTCAGGAATGTTCACCGTGATAAAAATAGTCTTGCTTGTTCTTATTGATAGGATGCTTATAGCCAGTTTTCATTTACAAACATGGAAAATATTCCAAAGAGCTAAATTCATCATCATTGAGTATTTCCTTACAAAGAATTGCGTGACTGTATTAAATTTCTTCCTGGAAATCTTTTCGTTGCCATTTCAGATTATGCTTTGCATCCATGGATCTCAGATTCATTTTGTTTGTACAAGTTGACAGTTTGCATGCAAGTAGATAACTTTGAGATGGTTGTGTTATCTGTGTATCAAATACATGCTCAGTGATGGGGAAAGAAAAAGGCATGGAAAATCCTAAGAAAGGATTTGTAAGATATGTATTTTCTAAAAAAAAAGATACTGAGAAAACCAGAATATGAATCAGAGTACACCAAAAGCAAGGAAAAGTAAATTTTAGATATTTGTGGTCATCTCCAAGGAATCTGTGTTCCTTTACAGTTTGATGCAGCTGTATGGACTTGAAAAGCTGATTTTAAAGTTTTTCCATTTGATCCCTATTAGTGTTGATTCTCAGATTACTGTGTAACATGGACTTTAATTGTCTTCTTCCTGATAGCAACGAAAAATTTTAAGGATATCAAAAATAGCTGTATTCTGATCAACAAAGGGAATCAGGAAGGACTGGCTTGTTGCAAGTAAGAAAAGATATAAAAAACATAGGTATATTTTATGTTCTGAAAAAATCATTCTAAACTAGTTACTAATTAGCAGGAGCAACACCCTCAGCAGTCACTGGATGAATGATTCACAGGGCACCACCACTCTCCACTTTGAAAAAAGTAGGGAAAGATTTGAACAGAAATAAAGGTGACCAAAACTGAACTGGGAATAACAATCTTCCTTCTGTCCCATTGTTTGTCATGAGAAAAATATAAATTGCACTGCTGTGGGATTAAAAGAGTTTGTCTTGCTAGATCGACAGCTGGAGAATGGAAGTGAGATAGAGAAGCATGAGCTGGAAGTCTCAAGTTTCTTTTGTTTTTCCTAACTTGAAGTAATTTATTGTAAAGTCCAAATGGTCTTTGATAGTGGATTGTGACTTGGGGTTTGACTCCTGGATAGGCCCGTGGTATGCTGGAAGCCTCTGAGAAATCCATTCCTCACTTTTTTTTCCCCTGCTTTTGTGGTACAAAATATTTTGATTTCTAGAGAGACTCCGTGAAGTATAATAATACAAAGGAGAGCTTTACTGCCCGCTTAAGTGCCTTGCTTTCCTTTATTTGTGATTTGGAGTAGTTAAGATGCTCACACGCTTCCTCTGACACATGCAGCAGTTTGGTAGCATGCTGTTCCACAAGGCCTTGATTTGCTTTCAAGTCCATTCAACTATAAGCTGTTGACACTACCTCTTTCTGCTATCCAAGACATTGCTGACGTTTTCTTTGCTTTCTAAGCTCTACCTACACAAGCTTGATTGTTTCAGCATCCAAGATTTGTGGCTATTTTTCTGTAAAACACCATGTAACCTGTGTATCAATACAAGCTCAATGATTAGGAAAGCACAGATTTCTCCACTTGCCTGTTATCACGGTTGCCCCTAATTAAACCCACACTGTTTGAACCAACGGAGCACTGTCCTGTATCACTCGATTATCCAGTTAGTTTTGTTGTCACCTACTTTCTGTATCTGCTGCTCCTCTCAATCTTTTCCAGTTTAAAGGCGGGCTAAAAGATGCAAGGATGGCTAATTTAGGTCCCAATTAAGCCTAGCTTCCTTCAATTCCTGTGGAGTACTGATCCCTCATTAATGTCTCCTTCATCTTGACCTTTATACCTCCCTTAGCTGTTGACCCAGAAATGGGATCTTTGGGCAGAGATGCTGTGGGAATCCTGCAGTGAGAGGTAGAGAATATTGTTCCACCAGAGCTATAATGCTAGAACAATATGGCATGCACAGGTGCTTGCAGAAAAGGCTGAGACACTAAATTAATAACAGAGATATTATTTTCTTAAGAAACAGAAATAGTGGGAAGAAGGTTCATCAGGCAACATAGTACGAAATGTTCTTTAAGGTGATTTTCGTGATCAGTGGCCATATGTTGTTTTAAAAAGTCATAGAAACTCCATGGTTCTGTAAAACATTATGAAATCATGTACTATCTGCCATTGAAATCATTCTATATGGTGTATCTATAGCATTTTATTTCTGTGTGAACTGAATAGCAAAAATACATAGAATTATTTCTGCCATGAAATAGAGATTGCTGGGTCTACTTGGGTGAGGGCACTATTCTGAAAATGATCATCGTTGTTGACTCAGACTTGGTGGGGCTGTGTGCCAAGCCTCAGTAGTTTGGATTTAATATTGAAAGGAAGTGTTGAAAGCAGCGTAGCATGCCTCTTTTTAAGCTAGATATGCTCCAGGAAACACTAAACTGTCTGGATATGTGGAAATATCTGCTGATGTCTGGTATCTTTGCAATATGATCTGGCATCAAATGATTCCTCAAAAATTATTTAATTATTTTTGAACTGTCATCACCAAACTTTGTATGTTCATTTTTTGACAAAACACCAAAATAGCTGGAGAAACTTCATAGTTCCACAGAGCAAAGGGAAATCTCAGAAAATTAAATTTGCGGTTTTTGACAAGCAATTACCAGCAAATATACAGATTAAAAGCATACAATGAAAGCATGATAACGGTTATGTATGCTGATGATTCTGAACTATTTTTGATCTGAAATTCACATACTGTCTTTTAAATATTAGCCCTTATGGCAGGGAAGAATTCTGCCTGATAGGGAGCATGGGGTAATGTTGTACAGTCAGTGTCACTATTGAATATGTTTAGTTATTTTAATATTTAATTACTAATTTCAAAGGCAAGACACCTGAGCTAGGCAACTAATGCATGGTTACACAGAGGAGCTTAAACTGGATCTGACGACAGACAGTTTATAAATGATGCAGTCCTGGAATTAAAAGTCATTATACAGTGAGTCTGTAGTCTTGCAATATGTGTATATAATATTGTTTACATTAGTATTCAGAATATGATTATTGAATCTACTTGATAAATACTAAGCAACAGTAAAGATAACCAACTAATCAATATAGAGGACAGGTTGCAATGAATGTAATTCATTTTTCTGTCAACCTCTCATTTCAAATTTAATTTCATATCCCAAAGTGTGTTTCAAATTGTTTGTCTTGTTCAAAGTTAAGGAAGCTTATCAACCCTAATCCCTCAGTTTCGGATGACAGGTTCTACTTGCTTGAATTTAGACAACTTTTTCAATTTTTAGTGTCTTATTAATTTTCAGAGAATACTACTAAGGCTTGTGGCATCTGGTTTCATGATCTGAGCCTGGAGTTAAGATTACAAAACTGTATTTTTAGAAGTAGTAGAATAAAATTCTTTCCTAAAGCCTTTATTCAAGAAGATTGGAAAAAAGGTTCTATCCACTGCCAAGAAAAAGCTGGTTACTTTTTCGTAGTTAGGTGAAACTGATTTTAACAAAGAATGAAACAATCAAGTCCAGTGTATTATGGTACAAGACGTGGGGTTAAGAAAGAACTCTTCACTCACATAAGGTAATGCACATAAAAATGAAGTTAACCATAAGCTAGAAAAGTTCACAACACCCTCTTATCTTCAGAAAAAGGAAAAAATAGTTACTGAACTTTATCTGTTTCAAGTAGCATCAAGTACTATTTCCATGATAATTTCTTGCTTATGGAATCACTCAGCATATTACAGGTATAGGTGTACCTGGAGAGTGTTCTAGAACAATTTCAGTAAACTCCTTGGGAAATGTTTAATTGTTATGTAAATTTGGAAAAAAAAAATGCATTATTAGATTAATAATGGTCAGGTTAATAAATAAGAAGCAAACTGAAATTGGGGTGTTAGAGCAATTACTTTACTTGATGCCTGCATTTTTTTTTTTTTTAGCACTGAAAAATGTCCTTCTATAAGTTTGAAGGTTCTATGGCATGATTAAGAAAGGTATAGTCCATCAGTTTTACCAGACAGTACATAACTTCAAAAGGCTGTTTGGTTGATTTTAAAAAGAAAAACCGTCTTGAATGTAAATCCAACTGCCTTAAAAGTTGTAAACAGAGTGAAGACTATATTGAGAGCATTTTATTGTGAGAATCTGGATATTCTTCAGAGATTCAGGAAACTTGAGATCTTCTTGAGAGACTCAGAATGTTCTGAAATTAATAATAATATTCTCTATATTATCTTGCTACCTGAAAATTAAACTTCATGTTTGACCGATTAAAAATAGAAGGAAGGGAGTTAAAACTGCCTTTTCTGGAGTCATACAAGACTGAAGGTCAGTAGAATGAACAGTTCAGCCGCTTTCATTTATTACTAGTTGATGCCTTTGTTAACCAAAAATCGTTGTGGTTCAGTGTCTAATGAGATTTGAAGTTATTATAGACAATACTAGAGAAAAACTAGAAAAAAAAGTAAATTCCTTACTGTTATGGCTATAATATAGCTTAAATATACCAGAGATATATATTAATGATGTACTGTGAAATGCTTTAGGTCAGGATTCACTTTTTCTCTCTACCAGCAGTTTTCCACGCGTCATTCGCTAACGGTTTGATCTCCATTTGTTTGTTCATGCTACATTTTAAAAACTCTGATTATCTGAGCCTGTTGAGTACCTTCTTCCTGCAACACCACATCTCTCTGGGGTAACTTTCACGTTATTATCAAGGTGTTAATTTGCAATTTTCTCGAAGTCTTTTATACTCAAATTACACTATTGTAACCCTGGACTTCTGTGTCCTTGGGATTGCTTGGCTTTGCTTGAGCATCCAGGTGGAGTTGTCAAGTTTTCTCACATTCATTGCTATTGAAAGGCTCCTAGGTCAGTGAAATAGAGTGTTAGGGATTTTCTTTGGTCTGTTATACCACAAATATTGCTACAACACCCCATAGGTTACTGAGATTCTTTCTGTGAGCAGCTGATTGCCAGAAAAACTTAAATGTCTGGCGTAACTTATCTAAATCTATTGCCCTTGTCCTTGAGTACTGTGTCCAGTTTTGGGTCCCTCACCACAAAAAAGATTTTAAGGTGCTGGAGCATGTCAACAGAAGGGCAACAAAGCTGGTGAGGGGTCTGGAGAACAAGTCTTACGAGGAGCAGCTGAGGAGCTGGGATTGTTAACGTGGAGAAAAAGAGGGTGAGGGGACACCTTCTCGCTCTCTACAACTACCTGAAAGAAGCTTGTAGAGAGGTGGGGGTCGAACTCTTCTCCCAAGCGACAGGCGATAAGACAAGAGGAAACAGCTTCAAGTTGCACCAGGGGAAGTTTAGACTGGATGTTAGGAAAGAATTTTACACTGAAAGGGTTATCAAGCATTGGAACAGGCTGCCCAGGGAAGTAATTGAAGCACCATCCCTGGAGGTATTTAAAAGATGGCTTAGAGATAGGGTTTAGTGATGGTTTTTGCCAGAGTTGGGTTGATGGTTGGACTAGATGATCTGAAAGGTCCATTCCAACTTTGGAAACTCTATGATTCTAAGAATTTATCTGTTTCAGTGTTGGTCTGTTTGCAATTTTTCAGTATTGCTTCCATGAAGATTCGTAGGAGACTTCCTTTTCTTACAAAGAGTGGATATTGTTTCCTTTAATGGTTGAAATACATTGATTCAGTAGTAATTTGTATACTCCCTTAATAGCCTGGAATTTCTAGGTTAGTTTAAATTCAGTATTTGCCTGTAATGGTAGTCTCAGAACAGATGGCTTTATCTTCACAGAAGGATTTCAGCTTCTTACTGAAGTTATTCACAGGCCTCAGACTACTTTAATAGTTTTATTTCATGCCTCTCCTGATTCTACTTCTCATCTCGCTAGTATAATGTGACCTCTAAGACACCAAGAAAGTAAACAATATTGTTTTTATTAGGCATTCAAAAGAGCTACCGCAGTTCTCCTCTCGATTAAAGACTTGCTGAAGGTGCTAACTGAGCAGGCTGCAGATAAATGCCCAAATATAGGCTGCCCTGATCATTCTCACAGTCCCTGCATTCCTACCCAAAGATAAGGTGGTAGCTTGACTGGACTTACATAAACTTGATGGCAAGACTTGGTGCACAATGATGTTTCTGAGCGTACAGCCAAGACATTTTCCATGGTCTTCCGATAGAAAACACCAGTGTTTTAGAAAAAATGCTGAACTCTGTAAAAACACTCATTCATTTGGCTTAAATATAGCTGTGATCATTACACAGGTTTTATGACCTAGACAACTACTCATATTTTGCAACCTTATTCCCAGCATAGGAAAATAAAAATGACAACATCAAGATGAGAGCTTGTCACCTTCTTTTGTATCTGAAACAGGAAGAAAAGTGAAGGAAGCAGAATGGTGGTTGCTGTTGAAGTGTGTACAGGATAAAGAAAGCATAAAAGCATTCTGAGGAATAACAATGTGGCTTTTAGGAAAAAACTTTAAATTCATTACTGTTGGCAGAAAACTCCCAAATCCTCAGCAAACTGTGAACTTTTCACAGAATATGAAAAAAAAAAAAAAAAAAAAAAAAAAAAAAAGAAAAAAGAAAAAACCAGAACTGATTTCAAACGCTCCATAAATATCTACCTTGATAATAAGGGCACATCCTATCAGAAACTAAAAGCTTGTAAGAAAAAATGCAACTGTATGACTGACATTGGAAGTCAGGAGAAAAAATTGAGGAGCGATAAACAAGAAATTATGATTCCCTTTTGCTCTATTACCTACCAGCCACTGCAAGAGCTCATTGCCTATGGCTCCCACAATTGGTTTTAGACTTCTGTTTATCAGAGTTTTGAAAAAAAATATTTTGAAAGAAAATGGTTTGAAATCTACTAAATCAACCAAAGTAAAAATGCAAATACTCTTTCATTAAACTGGAAAATGTAATTAGTTGATTTAATGTTTTTCACCTGAAGAACATTAACTTTCAGTTTCTACCAATAACAGTCACAATAAAGATGACGAAGGAAAGGCATAAACAGTCCCTCGCCTATACTGACACAAATTTCTTACTTGTCTTTATTGAAAAGATTATAAGACAGGAAATGTACATTCAGGACATAGTTTAAAAACTTCATTTCATTAAGCTAAGCAACCAGTAAGAGTAACGTTATTGTAGTGCTGAATACACAGAGAAAGGTATGTATGCATTTCTTACATGCATATAAATACACTACTTGTAAGCTGTGATAATCGTAATTCAACATATAAAAAAGTCAGCGAAGTACTTTAACAGTCAACATTTTAATAGTAGTAACAAATGCATCATTTGATTATACAGAACACTGGGGCATTTGGTGGCAAGTATTAGTCTAGAAATAACTCACATGAAGCGCGGTCTGTCTTCCCTTTCAGGTAGCTTTAATTGGTTTACCATTGCTGCTAGTTAATTGCAGCTTGATTGACATGCACGACCTCAAAGTCAGAGAGGAATGCAGTCTGCCCTCATCAGGAGATGATGCACTTCACTGTGTTGACTTAGAGCCCAGAGTTAACAGCTTTGCCTGGAGAGATTGTCTAGATAATATTTTGAAAAGGAATCTGCACCCAAGTCATAGAATACCACAAATATGATTACTTCACATTCCTGTGAAGATTCATTTATATACCTAAAATCAAATAATTGTGGTTTTATGTGCTGTCCCTACTTCATCGTATAAAGCACTATTCAGTGTCTGAGATGGATCCAGGTCATTCTTTAAAAATCTTGACTGAACTATTTGGATTACTTCAGTTCAGAGAGTTAGTGGCGCTGCAGCTGTGCTCCCCTGGAGCCTCTGATCAAAGAGCATGTACTCAGAGGGTCTTTGTAAGAAGAGTTGTCTCCATACCGGCAGTTAATCCAGGGAATAATAAAGATAAAAAATAAACCCCAATGTAATCAATAGATTTATGCCACAGACAAACCTACCATTGTGAGATTTCTTGTACAGTTTGTATAAGGGTAGCGGGTAGATTTCCTTCTGGAATGACACGGCCTCTTCACAGTTCATGTCAAACATAAATGAAACTACTTGGGTTTGATTCACTCTCATTAAGCTTCTCTGCAAGGCTTTCATTATTAATCACCATGCATAATCATTCAGATTTTTGTGTCTTCTTCCTACATCATCTTTTCTTCTGTCAGAAATCCATGTGTGCAACGTGTGCATTTATTTTAGCTACAGGCAGAAAACATATCATTTATTAATAGAAAAATAGTGAATTACGTGATGATAGTTGATATGCCTATCCAGCCCTCCATCCTCTATACATCTTAATGCAGGATTTTACAAAACTCTTCCTCGTATCTCACTGCCGAGGTCCTGCTGTCTCTCTGCTGGGGGCCTGAGTATCCTCATATCTAATGGACCAAAGTGATTTACAAGGGTATTCCCTTAACCAGCAGCCTGAGTAGCGGCACACCTGCTCTGCTGGAGAATTGCCAGTAAACAGATGCAGGGCTGTGCATTTCAGTGACACTGAACATGGTCATAGTGGCACTTATAGTCTGTCCTCACAAGTGAAACAGGTGTCACCTACAAGTTTAACCACTGTCGTGAACAGATGTGAACTGGTGTTCTACTGGCATAAATGTCATGACTTCGATTATCATTGATCAAAACAAGCCTCATTCTTGATTTGTTGTGATGGTTGGGGGCTCACCCAGTGTTTACTGGCAGCCAGCCCACCTCTACAATTCTGAGAGAGACGGGGGGTGTGCAAGAAATGCAAGTTTAATCCAGAAATAAGTAACTTAATTACAGGGCTGAATTCTGCAGAACTGATTTTAAGCACAGCCCCCATTGAAGCAGAAGTTATCTAACTGAAATAGTCATTTTACAATCCAAACAAAGACATAAGAAGACAAGACCTGAGCCCTGAAATCAGAACGTTGCTCACATAGCCCACCAGATGAGCTCAGTAAGACATACTTTATAAGACATCCAGGAGACCCATGGGTGACTCAAACTGCTTTCTCTCCTCGGTTCCCAGACTCTGCGTTTCAAGACTTCAGGTACTGGGAAAGAAAAGAGATGAATTCTGATCTATGTAGGCATTCAAGTGGTTGACCATATAGATGATGTGGTGTATGCACGCTAAAGCATGGTATGCAGCTGCCTGCACAGGCCCTGCAGCAGAAGAGATTGCCGCACTCCAGGCACAGCACTAAATCTGTGCTGGGTTGCACTGACGGAAGTGAAAGATAGAGCCCATGAGATAACTTTGCTCAATAAATACGTCCTTCATGGTGCTACGCTGTGGAGACAATCTCCAAAGGTATCTATATGAGTCTCATGGGCAAAGCCTCCTCCATCCTTCCCTTGCACCTCAGTTACTAACAGCTGATCTGTGCCATGCCTAGACGTGGAAGGGAGACACTGGAAATGGACCTTTAACAGGTCATGCATGGTGCAGACAGGTGGAGTGTGGCACTGGCTGCTAGAAGGAATGATTACTGGGACACAGGAATTTGGAAAGGGGACAAACCGGGTTTGGAGTTGGAATTGGGGACCCTTAGAGATGTCTTTGATGCCAACGCGAGGAGTGCAGAACAGGTGCTCCAGTATGGATAGTCTTCCCCCACAGAGCAGGATAGAGGCAGTCATTGATATCATGTTCAGAGCAACTTGAGCTATGCAAATGAGACTGAAGGAATATTCATTTTAATGTCTTTTCAAGTTTGTATTGTGCTGCAAACCACTTATTTCTCAGACAGGAAAACTGTGATAGTGGAAAATGGCATTGCAGCCTGACTTCAGACTACAAAAGATGCACTATATTATCCTGGTTAATCATGAAGACAAAAAAAAAGAAGAAAAATCTAGATTCTATCTGTCCTTCTTTTAAAAAGAAAAATCACACTTAACAAGTACATAAATGCTCTCATTTACAATTCCTCATGTCTAAGAGCTTCTCTAACAACTTTGAGTGCTCAGAAGTTACCACCTTACTGATGAAACAGTGTGCATTAAAAATATTAAGAGCTAACTATAGATTAATTTTAAACATACAATTTTAAAGTTTCTGACTTGTATGGTAAATTATTAGCAAGGCTTTTAATTTTTTTTATCAATTTTGGAAAGGGATATCCAACACAAAGCCATGAAATTTCATTCTGTGTAGAAGGCTGAAAACTCTAATTTAAGGAAATGTGATTTAAAACTAATTATAGCAAATAGAAAAACCAAGAGGGACACGAAGACCTTCTCAACAGATAGAAGGAAAAATGTTGTTTGAGAAAGAATAATGTACAGTCAGAAAGGAATTAATGAATAGGACAGGTACATACTTGCCTAGAAATAGCTATTAATACTACAGAATTATGCACTACTCAGTCATTAACATCACATTGCACCTGGCAGTTTAACAGGCAGATTTTGGTTCTTTGAGAAAAGAAATTAAGGGCTCAATTATGGATGGGAGCCATGCTGAGAAAGGAGAAAGATAAATACTCTTTCATGGTTTGCTGGGAAGCCATATGCCTCTGGAAGGCACAAAAAAGTGGTCTGTCACTACACCTGCAATAAAAAAAACGTGCTAATGGACCACACCACTCATGGAGAAATACGAACTGAAGATTCGGGTGGGCATCCTTGGAGCCCTACAACAGGCAGATTTATGTCTAATTTTAGTCCAGGGATGTCTGAGCTGGAGGCATTGGTTTGCCTGGAAGGAGTGTTTTCAGAACAGGCAGCTCTGGTGATTTCATTAGACCACAGGATTCTGTTATCTTCAGATACATCTTCTTAGGCTGGTCACACTGAAAACATGTCCCTGATTCCAGTGATCAAGATCACACTGTCCTTTCTGTATCCAAGCTTTGCACTGAAGCATCTAGATATGATTTGTGGACCTTATGCATTGCAAGCAATTCCTGATACACGTTTAACTTCCTTCCTTTTTGTAGTATAGAATGTATTTGTCTGATACGATGGTGATTCACGCTGCTCTTGTCCTTGTGTAGTGAAAACATTCCCCCTTATGGGCCCTTTCCCCTCTCTGTAAATTTTTCATGAGTACTTTTTTACTTCAGTATCACTCATCCACATATTTTAACTTCTGTGTTATCAAACTCGTTTTTCTGTTTACTTCTTATAAATACTCAATTTTTAATCATTAGAATGCTTTTTTTCTTCATGAAATAATTACAGATATTATGTATGCAGTGAAGCATTATTAAAGCAATTTGGTATTATTTTTGTCATTTAATTTTTTCCTCCCACTCTCTTGCACTCGTGTTTACAGCTTTGTGAAATTTGCCTTTCTAAGTGCTGAGAACACATATATTGATTCACGAACTATATTTTTGCATGTAATAAATGCAATTTTATCATGACCACATACAATCATGGGATTATTATTATTAGAATGACTTCTTGGTTTTATCTCTTGGAAATGCATCTTTAATAAGTAAAATACTTGTAAGATATCAAATCTTTCTACTTGAATGCTACTATCTGTTTTGTGCTTTTTATTCTTTTTTTTTTTATGAAGTCAGTGATATTTTAGTAGTGATGACACGGGAATTCAGAATAAATTTTTCATTTTATGCTTTGGAAAGGGCTGCTCCTGTTGTTGTTTCCTTGTGACTGACCCATATTAGTCGCCCGTGCTGAAACGCGTCAGTGAGAAAATCAGTCCCTAAACATTCCAAGACCTAGCTTTCTGATATGTCAATAACTCAGAAAACAAGCTATGATATTTTTTCAGGTGGAGTACAGCCTCCCCATTCCCACAGTAGGGAACATTCATAACACAACAGTATTGTGAGAGAGCCTGACAAATTATGGCTGATATCTAATCCGAATTGTTATATTTCCTGATGAATAAATGATATGGCAATCCCTGGGCTAAGTCAAAACAGTTGTTCTCATCTTTACTCCAGAATTATAAATGTGCCACCATTGTTCTTCCTGTGTTATATTAGAAATCAAATTTCCTGATGTATAAATCCTTTCTACTATCAAGCCCTCTATAGTCTTAATTCTAGCATCACACTAATTTTTAGTTGTATTTCAAAGTATTATTTCTGAATGAGTGCCTTTTCCCCAGTAGAGAACAGGACATACAAGCTTCATCCTCACAAACCTTCAGGCTTTCCCACAAGTTTGTCAGCCTCTCCCTATAGGAGTCAAAGTCCATATCCTCAAACCCCTAATTCAGTAATCATATGACATATAACTATATTCCCCCCAAAATATTAGCAAAGGTCTGTAAACTTCTAATATTTGCTTTTTGGCAAGCTGAGAACTGCTCAGTATTGAGCAGCAAGATATAGCAAGCATTTACCTGCGCAGGTCCTTACCTTACTGCAGTCCTGGGGCACGGCCACCACATCAGCCTCTGTGCAGAGGAGACTTGTATCCACACACCTTTAATCCAGAAACTTCATGTTTGGGGCATTCGTCTGGGATAAAGACCCACATTTTTCTCCTGCTTTTGAAAAAAAACAAGCTCCACCTCCCATTTCTCACATCAATGTTACTTAACGTAGACACAACTGTTTTGGGGTTCTCTAGTTTGGCATTAGCTAACATGTTTTTAACACTGCTCCCCTTTATGAAAAATATTTGTATATTCTTAAGCCATGGGAAGAGGGAGATGAGTCTACAACCTGTCTGGTATTACACTTGGAATATCCACAGCAAGTTTCTGTTGCCAACAAAGATTTCTATCTGGAGCGCCTAAATGATGGGTGTGCTGTGCTATAGATAAAGATGTTATTAATATTTTTTCTGGTTTGTTTTTTTTTTGGGGGGGGTAAATAACTTGGACATTTTGCTGCGAAGGAAGATTCAGGGTGATGAATAGAGATTGGAAATAAGGTACTTAATTTTTTTTCCAGAGACAAACACTGAAGTCACAGCAATGAGCTCATTTTACCCAAAGCGTTGCTTCAGCTTTTTCTATCAACTAGTTTATATAGTCCTCAAGTTGTTCCAATGACTTATTGCCCACAAATACTGCCTACAAGATGAAGAGCAGCATGATTTTAAGAGTATTCAAGTACCTCTGTATGAGAAGCTGTGTCTGTACAAGATCTAAGAGAGGTACGAGCTCAGGCTGCCCTATAGCAGTGTAGCCATTCCATATGGTGTTGCATTCAGGCAAACTAACCATATGTACAGTGCGATTAGTTTTGGAGCTTGAACAGAGTTGAACCACAAGGGAAAAACTACCTTAAATCACCCCATATATATTCACAGAACGTAGGCACTTGATGAGGCCTAAAGCTTTCATCAGGCAAAAAACTATCTAAAAATTATGCATGGCAATTTTTAAAGTCACCTAAGTTTTGGGACCTAAGAGTACTCAGGGAGCTGGCGGGAGAGCTCACCAAGCCTCTCTCCATCATTTCTCAACAATCCTGGTCAACACGGCAGGTACCAGATGACTGGAGGGTGGCTAATGTGACGCCCATCTACAAGAAGGGTTGGAAGGAGGATCCGGGGAACTACAGGCCTGTCAGCCTGACTTCAGTACCAGGAAAGATCATGGAGAGGATCATCTTGAGTGAGCTCTCATGGCAAGTGCAGGGCAGGCAAGGGATCAGGGCCAGCCAGCATGGGTTTAGGAAAGGGAAGTCCTGCTTAACCAACCTGATCTCTTTCTATGACTGTGTGACCCGCCTTCTGGATGCGGGGAAGGCTGTGGACGTTGTCTATCTGGACTTTGGTAAGGCCTTTGACACAGTCCCCCACAGCATTCTCCTGGAGAAGCTGGCGAATCATGGCATAGACAAGTGTACTCTTCGCTGGGTTAAAAACTGGCTGGATGGCCGTGCCCAGAGAGTTGTGATTAATGGGGTGAAATCCTCTTGGCGGCCGGTCACCAGTGGTGTCCCTCAGGGCTCAGTTTTGGGGCCGGTTTTGTTTAATATCTTTATCGATGATCTGGATGAGGGGATTGAGTGCACCCTCAGTAAGTTTGCAGATGACACCAAACTAGGTGGGAGGGTTGATCTGCTTGAGGGTAGGAAGGCTCTACAGAGGGACCTGGACAGGCTGGATCCATGGGCCAAGGCCAACTGTATGAGGTTTAATAAGGCCAAGTGCCGGGTCCTGCATTTCGGTCACAACAACCCCAAGCAACGCTACAGGCTTGGGGAAGAGTGGCTGGAAAGCTGCCCGGCAGAAAAGGACCTGGGGGTGCTGGTGGACGGCCAGCTTAACATGAGCCAGCAGTGTGCCCAGGTGGCCAAGAAGGCCAACAGCATTCTGGCTTGTATCAGGAATAGCGTGGCCAGCAGGAGCAGGGAAGTGATGGTGCCTCTGTACTCGGCACTGGTGAGGCCTCACCTCGAGTGCTGTGTTCAGTTCTGGGCCCCGCTGTACAAGAGGGACATTGAAGTGCTGGAGCGTGTCCAGAGGAGAGCTACCAGGCTGGTGAGGGCTCTGGAGACCAGGTCATATGAGGAGAGGCTGAGGGAGCTGGGCATGTTTAGCTTGGAGAAGAGGAGGCTGAGGGGAGACCTCATTGCCCTCTACAACTCCCTGAAAGGAGGTTGGAGAGAGGTGGGGGTTGGCCTCTTCTCCCAGGTGAATAATGACAGGATCAGAGGAAATGGTCTGAAGCTGCGGCAGGGGAGGTTTAGGTCAGGTATGAGGAGGAACGACTTTACTGAAAGAGTGGTCAGGCACTGGAACAGCCTGCCCAGGGAGGTGGTTGAGTCACCATCCCTAGAGGTGTTTAAGAAATGTCTAGATGTGGCACTTGAGGGCATGCTCTCGTGGCAGAGACTGTAGGTTGTTTGGTTGGACTCGATGATCTTAAAGATCCTTTCCAACCATGAAGATTCTGTGAAAGATTAAGGTAGCTTTGTCCTTCTATGGATCTTGACTCAAGCTCTCTTAAGAGTGGCAGGTGAAACTGTTTGAAACATAATTGATGTGGGTGGGAAGCTGGAGAAAGTGGTCTATTTTTCTCTCAAAGAGTTCACAACACAGCCTCAGACATCATACTACACTGCAGGGATCACAATTTGCAAATTCTCAGTGGGGAATAAAAATGGGAAAAAATTAGAATCTGAGTAACAAGTATTCAATAGATATATAATTTAGAAGCTTCACTGGACCTTGTAAATTCTAACAACAAAAAAAAAAATCTAAATTTTGCAAAAAGATTTTGGTTACTGAGGGCTTTAGTCCCAGATAGCAAAGATTTTGATAATAGTGCATATTTGGGGTTATTTCAAGATTATTTTTAATAAATTACTATAAATATGATGCAAAAACTTTTGTAGGAATCAGTTAAATTAAATAAGTGAATTCATAGTCTACAGAAGAGGGATACTGCTTTTAAATTCAAATATTAGAAGTTGCCTAAAAGGGTTAGAGACAGCGATTTCAATGGCTGCATGCCATTAACATTTAACAGTTTTCATTAATGCAATTAACTTGTTGAGAGGACTGTTTCTCAACGGTAAAAGAATACTTCATGTTAGATTCCTGTCCCCAAACTTTTGTTGTACAAAAATTTCTCATTTAAGTTAAACTAATTGTCTGGTTTCCTCCTCTAGGGAATGGAGAGAGAAAGTTCATCCCATGGGATGATTTATCTTTTCCTAAAATAATGTTCCTGGAAGGTGCATCATGCATGAATGTGAGTTTTTCTTCTTTGACTATAACAGGTGGAGGTGTGAGGTCTAAGAGAAAGATTTCAGCCATAGATTTGCCTTTAGTGGTTAAACCAGCTGCATACAGAATATCTTTGTGGGATCTCAAGTCATCAACAGCCTCAAACTGAAGGAGGGTAGATTTAGATTGGGTATCAGGAAGAAATTCTTTACTGTGAGGGTGGTGAGGCACTGGAACAGGTTGCCCAGGGAAGGTGCAGATGTCCCATCCCTGGAAGTGTTCAAGACCAGGCTGGATGGGGCTTTGAGCAGCCTGGTCTAGTGGGAGGTGTCCCTGCCCATGGCAGGGGTGTTGGAACTAGATGATCTTTAAGGTCCCTTCCAACCCGAACCATTCTATGATTCTGTGATGTGATTCTGTGTAGGGAGATGAAGTGCCGACCATAGACTTCTGCTGTGTTGTGGATTGCAGCGTCTGCCTTTTGGTGTTTAAGTGATTCAGTGGTAAACATAATGCTCAAAACACAGTACTTTACTAGGGCTGCCTGAACATTTTTCTATGAACATGAAGTGATTTACCCTATGTCACCTTTACCACTTGCTAAAAGGTAACTGAATCCCTTCCATGAAATCATAAGGCAATTATTCATAGTTACAGTATCCCTAAGCTACTGAAGCATAAAATTAATTACAAACACACATGATTTGATTGGTCCAGTCTTAGTCCACGTCATGAATGGGAAAATCGGTAACACTTTGAATAAATCTTCCACTGACACGATCAGCAAACCTTTGACTGAGGTGACAAAAGACCTTTAAAGGCCTGTTTTGACTAGAGTAACTTTATTTTCTCAGCTTCATTTGAGACAAAATTAAGTGGACCTAGATGCACTATCTTCAACTGTCAAATGCCCTAATTCATTTATTTGGCAAGTGATCTCATTCCCTGGTTAAAAATGCTGCCCCCGTGAGAGAATTAAAGAAGTGTAATGTACTGAAACCAGCACCGAGTGAAGAGGAGGCAGGCAATTTTTAAGGTAATTTTGTTTCTGGTCTGACCAACTTCTACAAACAGGTGTAACTCAACAGGGATGCATCCATATGAAGAATTAGCTGAATAGAGAGCTCACTTTTGACTCTGAACTAAGAAAAAAATACCCATTAATTTCAAATATCCTTTTCTTAGGAATGTTTTTGTCCAATGATACCATCCATCTCTATCCGATTGGCGTTTGCAGAGGCTACATGCAGTTGGTGAAATGATTGATCATCACTATTCTGCAGTATTTGCTTCAGCTGTCCATTAACAAAACAACATTGGATGAGCATGTCCCAAGACTGAAATTACTATTTATTTCTAGGCACAACCTAGTGTCAAACCCAGGACATGGAAGAAGGTAACCTTTCCTACCCAACTAGAACCGCCATCTCTTGTCTTAACCTCTGCTGGGGAACAAGCTTGTGAACCAGTTGCTCCAAGTTACTATTAAGTAAGTGTGGATGAAGCTCAAGATCCTTTCTGTTACCTCCCTGTGAATGTACTCGAGCCCTTCACTAAGTGCACTCATTCCTCAGTGAAAAGAGACAAGTTATTTCAGAGTTGTTGAGGAACAAGTGTTTGAACACTGGAAGTTACCAGGGGAATCAACTTACTGGAAGGTTTTAGCATAGTTGATAGTGCATTAACTTGCCTTACTATTTCTTGAACAATAATAAAAATAATAGCACACACTTCAGTTCAGCTCCTTTCTTGCTTCTGGCATGTTTACCTTCATGTTTCTGCTCTGACTCTTGCTTTCTTGTAGGATCAGTACTATCTTGCTCTCTTCACCTCTGGTCTTATTGATGCTTCAGCAAGGTCTACGATTCCAAGTGTTCATGCACAGAAAAAAAGAAATTTACATTCAAACAGATGTAAAGATGTTTTGCATGGATTTTTATTGGTTTTTCCCCTCATAATCTGTTTATGCAGGAACATCAAATAGAGGCTTTTTGCTGTTATCTATCTACTTTCTCTGTGGTTGGGACATTCAGGCAGCAGTTGTGAGCCCCTGATTTCAATCCCAGAGGCAATTTTACGTAGTATACTATCAACAAAGCATTACCCATAAAGCTAAAGTGTTTTTCCCAAAAGTCCTCTTTATTGGAAATTTTATTAACAAAATAACCATTTTTCTTCAGTCTCCAACTCACTTTCCCTGCCTTGAACCTACCTTCAGTTGATATAGCCTAACTGAACAGTAGCAAAATAAGTAGAGATCAGACCAGTTATTCCCAAATTGCTTTGGGGAATGCTTTGGGGAATCCATAATGCTTTCAGCACTATGTTCCTTCCTTCTCCAGGGAAAGGAGATAGGACAAAAGGCTGTGCCACTTCTCCATAAAAAATATCCTGTTAAAATAAAACAATGTCTTTTTACTTAATCTGTTTCCTAATGTCTCATTCTTAGTGAGGAAAATATCCATCCTAGGATTTCATTCCTTCTGCATCCCTTTATAGACTATTTTGCCCATGATTTGATCGTTTCTTGTAGTTTCATGTCTCCAGTTCGTAATAAGCCACTATGTCAATGGAAGAAAATAAAGTCTCACCCTGAAATCTGTGTCTTCTTTTATGCTTTGTTAGACTTCACTATTCAAATCTTTTGCTATTCAAATATACTTCATCTATGAAAGAAACATGATAGTGCTTCTGCTATGGTTAATGTGGTTAATGCCATAACCCACCTGGTATTCTATTCAAATTCTTCAGCTATGAGAATTTGCTACTGCAAATACTCACTCAAAACCTCTACATAAAACCATTTAACATTCTCATTTGATGCTCTTGACTCTTTGTACTTCAGCATGTTCACTGTAAGGCTGCTGGCTTTTGTGCCCATCTCTGCTTCATCTCTTGTCGTTAACATTTGCTTTCTACTTCAGGCTTTCATCCTGGGCACTGCAGTGAATTGGAAAAAGCACCCTGCAAAACAGCTCCACCCCCGTAGCTAGGAATAAATAGTGCTAAGAAGACTAGCTAAGCAGCTAATAGGCCTTGACCATTGCTTTTTATGCTATTTATGAATATCCCTCATGTTCTGCACCTCATCTGGTATCTATTTACTGCTTTTATATGCTGAGTGTCAGGCCTTGGGGTCGGGGACCACTTTTCATTTTGTGTGATGGCGCTTAGCAGCACAGGGTACCAGTGAGATTGTGTACTGCAAGTAAACAGCACCTTGATGGGCGTGCGGGTAGCAGAGCATTAGCTCCTCCTGTTATGAAAGCTGCTGCTGTGGTCCTCATTTACAGGCAGTCAGATCCCACGCTGCTGCTTTGGAATCACTCCGCTCTCAAGTGTTTGTTTTTTAACGACGAAGATCTAGAGCCGAACTTGGTGCAGCAAAGAACCATTTTATTACCTCATTTATTGCCTTTAAAAGACCAGGACAGAACCATAAGTACCATTTCTGTGCTTTTGTCACATGGAAAAGGAGCTCGTTTTTTCTTAAAAATGTGGCCCTGATGTTACATCTTTGTTTCTGGCAAGCAGGGAACTTTCAGCTTACAAGACGTGGGATGCTCTCTGGCAGGAGCTGCCAGTTCACAGGCTCTGGTAGGGCTTCTCTCCTAGATTTATTGGCTGAGACAGCTACGTGCAGTGTTTTCTGTAAAATATTAAAAAAAAAAAAGAAGTCTTGTTTTCTTGGACATGTGTAGGAAGATGAAACACGATTTACATTTCACACACTTGTTAGTCTTAAGACCTTGTACAGCTGTTCTTTAGTGGACCCATTTAACATTATATATTACAGTGGTTAAAATTTTTCTAGCGGTACTTACGTATAAGCAAATAATAGGCTCATCTACATAGTGTAGTCTGATAAATACACATATAACGATGGAAAACTTTATCACTTTTAGGCTATGAAGTTAAACAATGAGAAACTA
The DNA here is from genome assembly GCA_013400035.1 of Rynchops niger. Taxonomy (NCBI): domain Eukaryota; kingdom Metazoa; phylum Chordata; class Aves; order Charadriiformes; family Laridae; genus Rynchops; species Rynchops niger. Next base: position 38,526 of record VXBH01007638.1, on the reverse strand, counting down.
GTAATTTTTTTTTTTTCCAATAAGTAAGTTTGAAGGATCAAAGAAATCCGAGTGCGTAACAATACATGAAGTCAGTTATCATCTGCTGTTTCAAGGCTCCTAAATATGACAATGAATGTCAAGTAAAGTTAACAGATTCAAAATAGAATTATGGCTGCAGAGAACAGAACAATAAAAGAATATTATCTTTACTTATTTATCTGAGTTTTAGAACAAGGCTTACCTCAGTAAGTTTATCAGCATTTACTCTTTCCTTTCATGAATACATGGTTTAACGATATATCTTAGTCTCGATCTTGATTTTTCTCTTCGGACAGATGAAGAGGAGAGGAGGAGAGGAGAAATAAACAAAGGAATAACTTGGGAGCATTTAGCATTCGTTGTAAGATATATGTGAATGTGTTCCACATTCCTATACCAGCTTCTCTGAAAGGAAGAATTCTTTGATAGCAAAGAGTGGTTCTGGAAGAAGCCCTACTTCACAGGTGGTTTGTTATCTGTAAACAACTGTGACTGAATGGAGCACGTCCTATGGTAGCGGTCACCTTTCATATGTGCCTGCCAGGAAGAACTCCAGGTTTTGATCTGAGCAAGATAATTTTTTCATGTCATATTTGGAAGTGGCTGGCGTTGTAGGCGTTCCTCCCCACTACACTTTGGTAAGAAGATTGCAGAGGATGGAGCTAGGTTAACTCATTTCTTCACTTGGTTCAGACTAGGGGTTTAAACCTGGGTTTCTCATTCTCCTGGGAACAGCCAAGACACAAGGAACCATTTTTCTTAAAATCAGTTTTTATTCCCCCACAAAGATATTAATATTAAAATTGAGATATTAATGTTAAAATTGAATTGAACATTCAAAATTTGAATACTCTCCTCTACCAAGAGTTTCACCAGCATGGCGTCTGCCTTTCGGAGTGCATTGTGATCAGCAATATTTATGGTTTAATTTCTAAGCCACTCTTTCCACAGCTTTTCTCTACCGTACTTTTTCTTAGCTCCATGTTCCTAATGCCAATAATTTTTTTTTTCTTTTTCCACTTTTTTTGCTCAGTTTTTCTACTCTTTTTCTTACTGTATTTAATACTGCTCTAAATATCCCCTCTCTTGGTACTACTGCTCTGCAGGGTCCTGCTGTGCAAATTGGCACTTTAAGTGGAGGCACTTCATGTAAGTGACTAACAGCCACCCCTGGTGAGATACTTAAAGAAACAATTGCATTAAACTGTACCTCTTGTTTTGAAGAAAAATTAGATAGAAGGGAAAGAACACCAGCTAATGGTAGATTATAATTCAAGTTTCATAGAAAGTACAAAACTATGTGCAGTCTTCAAGACCTGTAAAACTGCAAGAGGATTTTCACAGTTAAAGAGAGAGATTAAATCTTTACTTGGGAACCAGGGCTCAGAGTCAGTGAAGCCCCACAGTGTTATTAAAATTTTACAACTCCTAAGACATCAACCTTGTCATTGTTAAAGATATTCTGTACTCACAGAATTATTATCCTGTTCTATTTTACTTGGAGTAGCCCTTAAAGTCAACTTTATTTTGATATTTTTATGCCTTTATCCCCCAGGATGGACAACAGAATTGTTATGTTTCTCATTCTGGATTATGTATGGTTGCCTGGGACTTTTTTGAAAAAAACATTTTTCATTAGCAAAGATAAGTTTGACACACTTCAGACTGATTTTTTTTTTTTTCTGAAAGTTTTTAAATTTCATTTCCATTAAGACCAGGTTCTTGGGGACACTTTATTTTTTCAGGTCAAAATGAGGAAGTATCCTGTAGGTCAGTGAGTGGGATCATTACCCACAATGTTCAGTGGTTGATGGTCAAATCCATTATCTGAAATGAACAATGGATTAATAGTTACTTTGTGACGGCCCAATGCCTTCTTTTGGGGTTAGTTTCTTTTTTTTTTTTTTTTTTCTGAGTACCCTTAAATTTTCTCTGCTGTGGAATTAGATAATGTTCCTTGTATATAGCTCAGAAATTAGAGTACTTTGCTAACCTAATTCCATTCTCCCCTTTTGTCTGGTGATTTCTAAATGGAAAAAGAAGACATTATCGCCATAGCAGAATCACAGGTATGGACCAGCTCCCAGGGAAGACAATCAGTTATTGCTTTGCTAAAGGAAGATCCCCTTTTGTCTCGGATGTTTTTAAGTGTCCCATCCCTTCTTTCCCTTTTCACTTGGTATTCTGGATCTCTAGTACACGGAAGCACAGACGTCGCAGCTTGAGATATTTCCTTAAGGTAGGCAAAGTATGGCCGTTGTTTTCTTTAGTTTTTATAGATACAAGGGTAGCTATTTCTTTTCAAGTGTTTAAATTTGCATACAGTCCAAGCGTAACACTGTTGAGCTGTCAGGTTCTTATCCTTGAGGTTAATTCACTTATCTAATTAAAGCCATTCAGTCAGGATGAAAATGAGGTTTACCACCTCTGAGGTAAAATCTTGCTTCCACCAAAATCTGTGTATAAAGCTTTTACAGATATCAGCAGAGCTATGATTTCACATCTAATAAGAAAATGCCATTTTAAAAATACATATTAGGGGTTTTTTGGAGGGGAAAATTGTACGAACTTTTCCTCAATAGAATTACTGTCCAGGAGCCAAATCAGCAAACAGAAGAAATAGTTATTTTTTTCTTGATGATTTTATATTTTAATATAATGTTGTATATAATATATATAATATAAAAACAAAATTTGTTTTTTCCCCTAGATATATCAAAGCAATGGAATAAATATTTTTCTCTACAGCTTTGTATGCCAACTAATCATCAATTGACAATCTGTTTACAATTTTTTCTGCCAATATGAATATTTAGTTCATATCATTTTTCCATTTCATTCCTAGCATAAGATATAGAGAAAAAATACAGCAATAAAAAAGCATTTTAAGGGAAAAAAAGCGAGTATAAAAGACAGGTTCATACTAATTATGAGCAACTTGCTAGCAATATAGCAAATAGCCTCTGATTTATGTGGCTGAAGGTAAGGTGCACTTTTAATATTTCTCATAACATTATGAGGATGATGGATGACCTGTTTTGCTGTTGCAATTTTAGTAATTGCACAGGGCTAGTGTAAAATCCATTCCTCTGAATCAGTCTGGAGATAAAGGCATGAATAACCATGGCCATTTTGACATCACAGAAGTGCAGTTTTATCCTTTCTTCATAAACAGGAAGCCAAACTCATTTTTGTTCAGAGCCACCCATTTTCTGTCTAGAGTAACACAAGATTCTACACAACTTCCAAAATTAACATCTGAGTAGCACATAGTATGCAGACCACAATCCACAAAGAAAGTAGCTAGTTTACATGTTTTTACTTTATTTATCTAAGAAGAACAGCGATATTTCATTATAAACTTGGTGGTGGCCTTTCAAAGGAGGGGAAGCAGGATTTATTTAAGCCGTACTGTTTTACAATAAACTGCTTGCTTATTTTTAAGGTTTGTTGATCTGAAGTTGAAAAATAGAATAAAAATATGCTGTCCATTCTTTATAATAAAAATATATTTATTAGAATACCAATTTGGGGCAAAATTCAATAATGGTATTAAAAATGAAGTCATATTAAAATTTGCAAGTTATTTTCTAGTATTTGACTGACACAAATGAAGCTCATAGGAAAAAAAAAATGTGTAACTAGAGAAAAACAAGGAAAACAAGCATGCCACAATGATTTGTGATAGTGACATTAAAAAAGTGATAAGGAAGAAACTTAGTCAATACCTTAAGTTTTGTTGCATATTACATTAAAGTCATATGAGGAGAGGCTGAGGGAGCTGGGCATGTTTAGCTTGGAGAAGAGGAGGCTGAGGGGAGACCTCATTGCCCTCTACAACTCCCTGAAAGGAGGTTGGAGAGAGGTGGGGGTTGGCCTCTTCTCCCAGGTGAATAATGACAGGACCAGAGGAAATGGACTGAAGTTGTGGCAGGGGAGGTTTAGGTTAGATATGAGGAGGAATTCCTTTACTGAAAGAGTGGTCAGGCACTGGAACAGCCTGCCCAGGGAGGTGGTTGAGTCACCATCCCTAGAGTTGTTTAACAAATGTCTAGATGTGGCACTTGAGGGCATGCTCTAGTGGCAGAGATTGTAGTTTTTTGGGGTTTTTTTTTGTGTGTGTGTGTATGGTCGGACTCGATGATCTCAAAGGTCCTTTCCAATCATAAAGATTCTGTGACTGAAATCTTTGATTTCATAAGAACAATAAAATAAATAATGTTCTAAAGATGATGTAAGTACCAATATTCACTGAAAAAAATTCTTCTTAAATTCCATCTCAAAAAATGATTTGGCAGAAGTGAATAAAACTCCAGCCAAACTAGGATGTTACTCCAGCTAAGATAATGACATATTTATCTCAATTTGTTTCAAAGTTTCAACTGGTCAAACAGGGTAAAAAATGAGAGTATCACATCCCAGGTGACTTTTTGAAGATAGATCGGGAGAGCATTGAGAACCAGGACCAATTTAACATTATTTATTGCAGGATGGGACGTGCTGCCAGCCAGCTCCAATACAGCCGTCTGTATTGTTAATGTGTGTGCAATGTATGCAGCTTTTAAATATTTATTGAATTTAGAGAATAGTGGGCAAATTGCTCATATTCTATAATCTGTGTACATGTGATTTTCCTCCGAGGCGGGTGTTTGTAAAGGGTTATTTCTAATTACAGTTATTTTTAAAGTTTTCCACCTCCCCAGCATGTTCTTATGTAGCTTAGAGGCAGCCAATACGTAAGACAATTTGTTAGAATCAGTTCGTCTTTAACAGAGGATTAAAAGAGTCATAGGTATCCTTGCCTGGTGTAAAGGTTCATTGACAAATGCCCAGCTTGCTAAAAGCAAAGGGGAATCATTGTGCATTGATCTTGTCAAATCATTTCCTGAAAACTCTTGTGAATGTCAGGAGCCATTAGTACACTGTTAATTCACAGAGTTGTCTGTCATCATGCTGAACTCCTGGAGATGTGAATGACATAGTAGGGTAGTCCAAAGAGCAGGAGCTCAGTTCTTTGGCATACGGGATGTGAGTAACGTGGCACTGGAGTCATGCTGATGGCATCCACTGGGGTTCTCCAGTGGGGCCACAGATCCAGGCCTATAGGCCTCTGACTGCCTCTGGAGTCAGGGAAACTCCTTCTGAAATGGGGGGTGATGCTGAACGGGAGAGGAAGAGGCAAAATCAACATAGAATTTAAGCTGTGTGAGTGTGGCATGCACTGACAAAGGCTTTGGTGAATCTGATTTTTGGCAACTGTGAATAGTGCAGCACCTTGTAAGTACAATGGGCCCCATTATTAATTTTTTGTTGCAGTACGGTTCTGGGCAGCAACATTAGCCCAAGAACTGGTACCCAGATGTAGTGCTGTGCTTGCTTTTAGTGTGTGAAAGGGACAGCCAGCTCAGGAGCCTGTGTGATGACCTGCGCTCCAGAGACTCATCACTAAAATAGGCTCCTGTTGTCTCTTCTAAAGTCTGCTAAAGAGGTTGAAATTATTTGTATGGGCCTGAGATTAAGCCCTAAACTTGAGGTATTGTGAAAGCACTGATTTAACAAGTTGTTGACATTTAAAACAGATTTTTTTTTTGCAATAAAAATATGTCATAACTCTCTTGGCATTGTTGCTGCAATGAGCTTGGATGACTACATGTTCCAGACACTTTCAAAACCAAGTAACTCAAAGAGAGTTCAAGCTGTGTACTCTGATTTCTACTTCTTTTCATCTTAAATTTCAGTTTCTTAAAAAAAAAAAAATGCTTCTGAACCATTACATTAGCCTAAATTATATAGATGCTTACCGGATAAATTGCAGAATAAGACAGAATGAAAAGCAGTGAGTACTAGAAGGAGAAAGAATCAGCAAAGAAATACAATGATGGAGCTTCCCAGTCAGATCTCATACAAAAGGAAGAATGAGTGTAATTTTCTTCTGTAGCCAGGAAACAAACATAATTGAGCTAAATTGATCCTGCAGGATTTTTTTTTATTATTTTTTTTTATTTTATTTTTAAAATCAGAACTGTGGGGAAGCCTCCATTCTTCCTGTGAGCACGCAGGGATTGTGTTTAGCTCTGGGGGAAAAAAAAAAAAAAAAGTATAAATAGACAGATAGATAGATAGATACATAGATAGATATGTACCATAGGCATATATACATATCTATACATATATATATGTAAATTCAAATAGCTGAAGAGTTAACTGTAGAACGGTTTCTTTTAGCTGTGATTTTTTTTTTTATATTTAAGCTCTAAAAGCCACTAGAAACTGAGCTTCCTTGTTGGCTATTTCATTGCAAAAAAAAAACCCAAAAAACAAAAANGAATCAGCAAAGAAATACAATGATGGAGCTTCCCAGTCAGATCTCATACAAAAGGAAGAATGAGTGTAATTTTCTTCTGTAGCCAGGAAACAAACATAATTGAGCTAAATTGATCCTGCAGGATTTTTTTTTATTATTTTTTTTTATTTTATTTTTAAAATCAGAACTGTGGGGAAGCCTCCATTCTTCCTGTGAGCACGCAGGGATTGTGTTTAGCTCTGGGGGAAAAAAAAAAAAAAAGTATAAATAGACAGATAGATAGATAGATACATAGATAGATATGTACCATAGGCATATATACATATCTATACATATATATATGTAAATTCAAATAGCTGAAGAGTTAACTGTAGAACGGTTTCTTTTAGCTGTGATTTTTTTTTTTATATTTAAGCTCTAAAAGCCACTAGAAACTGAGCTTCCTTGTTGGCTATTTCATTGCAAAAAAAAAACCCAAAAAACAAAAAAAAAGCAAAAAAGGTTTCTCTAAAGAATATATAATACATGCTACTGAGGAAAAATCCCTCTGAAGTATGATATTTTTTTTTTGCAGTTCATTTGCAACCAGAGAGGATCAAGTCACAGTAAAGTTAACTGCAGATCATATATTATAGCAGAGCATGACTAATTTTTTTTTTCTGCAGATGGAAATCAGTTGTTGGATAATAATAATTATGAATAGATTTGTGTTTAACAGCTCTATTAGGGCATTATCAGTCCTCTCAGTTCCTCTCCTGTGTAGTGTGCAAGTACTGGAGGCAGATTACAGTTCAGAAAAAGAAACAGACAGCAGTGGATAACTAAGCCATGGCAGCACAACATTTTAGCATGGGGATTAAAACTGAAGATGTCTCAGCTTTTTGTTGTTGGCCAATTCTGATTTTGTGTTCACCGAGTGTGGCATATGCAAACAGCAGTTGTCAGTTAAAATACAACAGGATGTAAACATCTTCAATAGAGGCCTGAATGTGAGTCTAAACTCTATATACCATCTATGGGAGTGGACAATGACCTAAAAATGTCATAAATGGCAGCCAACACAAGTGGTTGGTGTCTTTCTCCTAAGAGGCAGAAACAACAGTAAAAGGTCATAAGCCATTTTCAAACAGACTTTTTTCCATCTCCTTTAGGTGCTGTGTCCCTGTCTTTCAAACCCCTGCATTTCCAGTTTGTGGGAAGAGGAGGTAAAGGTGATTGTCACTTTATCTAGTGGCTCAGGAGTTAAAAGGTGCACAAGGTTAAAGCACATATTCATATAAGACTATAAAATTAAAACCACAATATTCGGTGGGGTCAGCTCAGAAATTGCAGGTTTTCTGTTTGCTATTTCCAGCGATGCTCAAAAGCCATTGGTAATCAGCTGTCTCTCTTCAGCTTAGCTGTCTATGTTTAAATAGACAAGAGATTTTCAAAAGCACCCGGTTTTCACTGTAGATTATACTGGCATTTTAGGTGTTTGCTTTAAGGAGCTTTGTACATTAGGAGTCTAAAATTTTAGCATATCCTGGATTCACAGAAATTTTACCTTTTCCAGAATAGGCAAGAGCTCTTTGGATTTTAAAAAGAGTAACAGTTTTGACCCCAAGCTCCTAAAGTGCGAGTAAAAAAAATAGTAATAATAAAGGCAGTTTTGTACTGTCTTGTATAAATGGATGAAGCTAACATTTTCAACACTTATTTCAAAGACCTGTCTGAAGCTCTGCACTCCACGCCAGTTGCAGATATAACTGAGAGGAACTGAACAGAGCTGGCAGTGATTTCAGTGATGACAATTGCCTTGCAATCAGAGCAGTTTTCTTCAGTTACTTAAATGCCTGTTCCAGTATTTAATTTCTGTGGGAATTAGAGTAAATCTTAGGTTCATGATGTGATTCTAACCTGGAACTCACCGTTTTGATTATTTCTGTTCCATAGTAAGTAATAGCACTTTCTGCTTTTTGCCTTTGTGCTGTATCTTTCTCCCAGTCTGTTCATCAGAAATCTGTAGCCATTTTCTCAGAGGCTCACCTTGAATTGCAGATCACCAGAACTGACTCCATCAGTAGCCTTTATGTGAGTTTATTTCTGCACAAAGCTCAGAGATAAACTGTGGACAAAAGTTTACTCAACCCACTAATTTGTCAGCATTCAACACCCATGAATGTGAGAAAGTAGCATAGAACCAAACCTATGGATAAGAAAAATACTTGGTTTTCTCTTCCTAAAACTTTCCAAAGTAAAATGTTTCAAAAAGAAAATACTTCAAAAATATCTTGGAATAAGATCTCAGAGGAAAGTTGTTACTTTTACAGTCATGAGTTCTACACACTCTATCACTCTGAAATGACTCGCACAGCATCTGCTGTCCTGGCACGGGCTGGGAATCAGATGCTTTCAGTCAAGCACATGCTGATAGAAAAACCCCCACCTGCAAGAAGACACTCATGATTATGTTAGGTTAAGTGCAGGGACTCTGAAAGAGGTGTTGAACTCTAGGCAGGTACTAACAATGTCTTTCTAACTATCACCTAGAGCTTGAGTAATGACCTTTATTCATAAAAATACAGCTTGACAAATTCTCATTTATTTATTTTCAGGACTGCGATGGGAGCTCCTTGTGTTCAACTAAGAAAACAAAATAATAATAAAAAAAACCCACGTTGAATAACAAAGTACTTTTTTAATAATGAAAACAAGTCACCACTTTTGCCTGAAGACCTAATCTAACTGGATTCATAGTGTAAGAGAATGGTAGATATTGAAGAGTTCCTAAAGAGGTTCTTTGTTTTGTGGACTGAGAAACAAATTACAGGAAATTGAAACAAAAAGAATCTTCCTGATGGAAAACAAACCAACAAACAAACATACAAAAAAATCACAGCAATATTCAAAGAGATTTGACGGTCATTAATATGAGTAATTTGAAGGATTCTATGATTTTAATCAACATGTCCTAGACAGATTCAGGTTCCTGTCTTTGATATATGTTGAGTATTTCACTGTTTCATTGTGACAATTAATTTTTCTGCATGTATAGTTTGCACAGTCACTTTTATGGTATATACATTTTATTGCAAATGTAAATACAAATTTCAATTTTTGTACAGAGTCACCCAGGGTCATACTTTCTATACTTGTTATAGTTTTAGTTGCTTGCTTATATTCTTGTCTCAATAACGATGCATTTTGTACAACTTAATTTTAGCAAGGCTTGACAGTACGAGTTGCCAACATTTTTAGAATTTTCTCTTATTCTAGCAATAAATTGAGGTCCAAATTCTGAAACTCCAGCTCATTTTACTCCTCTAACTGACCCTTTTTGATTACTTTCAGCTCCCTTGAAGCCCCAAAGATTCAGGGATAAATATAGATTTTTTCTGTATTTGGCAAAACACTGTGAAAGGTAAGGCAGAGTCTGATTTCCACCTGTAATATAGCTATACAGTGCATTTTTGTCCCAAATTTAGGATAAGAATACTATTGTGTGCTAGGGATTCAATACTGTAAGGAAATTTTTGTGATACTGACCAAGCAGCTCCCTCCTACATATCGGCATGACATTTCAAATTGTGTTAAGATGGTGTTTTTATCCCACGTTTTGGTTTGACCTGAGACAGCAACTAGGAGCACGCAAGTGCCCATTCACTTCTCCTCCTCCTCCTCCCCAGAAGGGTAGGGAGAAGAAGGAGAAAAGGAGAGGAAAGGGAAAAAAAAAACTTTCATGGGTTGAGATAAAGGCAGTTTAGTAGAACAATAACAGGAAAAAAAAAATAACAATAATAATAACTATAATGGTAAAAGAACATATAAAATAAAGTAATACAACAAAAGTCTCTCTCATCACCCGATGATTGGTTGTCCAGCCTGTCCCAAGCAGTGGCTGTGGATTCCTGCCCCCTGGCCAACCCCCATCTGTATACTGAGCATGATATCTATGGTATGGAATATTCCACTGGGCAGCTTGTTCTGTCTATGCTCCCTCTCAGCTTCTGTGGGAAGGTGAAAAAGTCCTTGACTAATGTAAAACATCACCTGTCAACCACTAAACCAATATGGATTATCAGCATCATTCTCACACCAAACCCAAAAGACAACAGCTACCAGAAAGAAAATTATTTTTAGCTGAAACCAGGACAGCCCAGTACTTTGAATTCATTTTCATTCTTTTGTGTTACACCTCAAAATTGGGACTTTGCACTTAAAAGTCCTAGCTTTTTATACTTAGAATATCATTCTAGTGTTAAAATATACTTTGGTTCCTATCAATGCCTCTCAAAGAGCTTCTTATATTTATTTAACAACAGCCCAGTATTGGGCACAGTTGCTCTGCAGTTCAGAGCAGCACCCCAGGGGCTCACGCCACTGACTCACACCAGAGTTAAGTCCCCAACATATCAACCGAAGTGTTGTTCACAATCCAAGCAACTGAGCAAGATGTAGCATACTGTGCTGCAAACACATGGTTTGTATTCATTCTGTTGTCATCTCCTATTGAAAATTAACTAATAACAAGCTTGCCATAAGTCCTCTGTTCAGTTTTCTTGCAATGGACAGCAAGGCGTTTTAGCCAGGAACTCTTCAACCTAAGAAAAATAGGATCTTCTGGCAGGACCCTCTTCACAAAGTTCCCCCTGCTTTAGCATTTGTTTCAAACTTTTCTCTGAAATAAGTCTGATTTTCATGCTAATTGCAGCTTGCAGCTCATTATTTTCAGGGGTGTTTAAAATAGGCTGCTGTTACATAAAAGGACCATTTTGAAAGAGGACATATCTTCTACGCTCTCTGCCTCACTACTCCCAATTATTTTGTTGTCGTTCTAATTGGTTATTACTCAGAGATAGAAAATTTGCTGCCGTCTGATCTTTTACTTGTTTGAGTTTATTTTAGTGTTTCAGGTGCTCTAAAAATGGTTGAAAGCATATAGAGATCAGGAGAAGACATCCTGTTCTGTCTGTGGCTGCTTGCAGCTGTGCAAAGCGCAGGCAATCACCTCCCAGTTGCAGGGACCTGTTGTGTCTTCTCCATCGCAGCAACGGCTGTCATTTCTCTCCAATTCAATAAATCTGCTTGGGACTGGATTTTGACTTTCTCCAGCTGCCGAGATGAGAAGGAGAAAATTCTTTTTAGTTTACTCAGTCACCACCTAAACTCTGTGTGCAGGATTATAGATGGTATACGCCCTTTAGTTCTCTACCTTCCATGAGTAGCAGAACAGTGAAAATGGACGGGGTGCCAATGAAGGAAATGAGCTGAGTCTGGAGTAGGTCAGCTTCGTTAGCCTTTTCAAACGACACAGAGTAACTTTGTTTCCAGGAAAGGACTGTAACCATGAGATAGGCTCTTTTAAGACAATCTGCTTTCCCAGGTTTCAGAGGAAGGTTGAGTTTCTTATTGCTGCTCTTTTCCACCCCCTTGTGTGTCTTACTTTTGGTTTACACTTCAGTGATGTGGGCACGATGAAATGCCTTCCTATCCCAGCCACCCATTCCCAGTGACAACACTGTACTACTGTCCTGGCTTGAGAAACATTATAAGCCTGAATTTCCTGGCAGAGATAACTGCTTAAAACAGGACATCAAATTTCAAAGCTGACTTAACTGAGAAATGGTTTACACTCATGGACAGTTTTTTATGTCATTTAAAGTATGCGCGGGCAGCAGGAGTACGAGAGTGGTGAGCAGTGCGAAACAGAATTGGGAGGAACTGTAGAGCTCGGTAGAGAGGGCGCTGCAAGATAATGCCTGTTGACAAGGCATTACGGAACTAATTCTTGCAGCCCTCCCATGGACATAAGTGGACCTGGCTGACAGTAGCCAATAATAACTGCGCCTGTTAAGACAGAGTGGGAGTGGACCACCTGCATGTCTTTTGTGGTGGCACAGCGGTGACAGCAAATTTAAGACTTCAAATATAAATTGGTAACTCTTTAACTCTTTCTATAAAATTAGCTATATTATTCTCCATTAAGAAAAGAAATGGGGTCTTGTGGAGAAAGTAAGAAGATAAACATTTTTTTTTTTTTAAGAAGAAAATGTTCTGGGTAACTTGTAACAGAATCAGAGGAGCCCTGGATGGCTCCTCTGGCAAAAGAATGGAGAAATCTGTGATGGTTCCTGTTCTCTTCAAGATGGAGAAATATTGTGGAAGGAAGGAGGGAGTAGGAGTATCCAATGCCTTTTCTGAATAAAGCCAACCAACCAACCCTCCTTTCTGAGTGAGGTAACAAGGAACAAGGAAGCGGGTATACAGTCTTGGTCTTACTACCATAAAGGCACGGTGGGAATTTAGGCCACTTTATGAAAACAGATACAACAAATTTTGCAAACATAGTTGGCCACCAAATGTTTAACTTGAGTTCATGATGACAAGTGATGAAGAATGCAATAGTAAATCAGCCAAACTGGGACTCCTACCCACCCTTGCAGGTATATGTGAAACACACTCATTATCTCTATTTAAATCATAGAATCATAGAATCTTCATGGGTGGAAAAGACCTTTAAGATCATTGAGTCCAACCAAACAACCTACAATCTCTGCCACTAGAGCATGCCCTCAAGTGCCACATCTAGACATTTGTTAAACAACTCTAGGGATGGTGACTCAACCACCTCCCTGGGCAGGCTGTTCCAGTGCCTGACCACTCTTTCAGTAAAGGAATTCCTCCTCATATCTAACCTAAACCTCCCCTGCCACAAGTTCAGACCATTTCCTCTGGTCCTGTCATTATTCACCTGGGAGAAGAGGCCAACCCCCACCTCTCTCCAACCTCCTTTCAGGTAGTTGTAGAGGGCAATGAGGTCTCCCCTCAGCCTCCTCTTCTCCAAGCTAAACATGCCCAGCTCCCTCAGCCTCTCCTCATATGACCTGGTCTCCAGACCCCTCACCAGCCTGGTAGCTCTCCTCTGGACACGCTCCAGCACTTCAATGTCCCTCTTGTACAGAGGGGCCCAGAACTGAACACAGCACTCGAGGTGAGGCCTCACCAGTGCCGAGTACAGAGGCACCATCACTTCCCTGCTCCTGCTGGCCACGCTATTCCTGATACAAGCCAGAATGCTGTTGGCCTTCTTGGCCACCTGGGCACACTGCTGGCTCATGTTAAGCTGGCCGTCCACCAGCACCCCCAGGTCCTTTTCTGCCGGGCAGCTTTCCAGCCACTCTTCCCCAAGCCTGTAGCGTTGCTTGGGGTTGTTGTGACCGAAATGCAGGACCCGGCACTTGGCCTTATTAAACCTCATACAGTTGGCCTTGGCCCATCGATCCAGCCTGTCCAGGTCCCTCTGTAGAGCCTTCCTACCCTCAAGCAGATCAACCCTCCCACCTAGTTTGGTGTCATCTGCAAACTTACTGAGGGTGCACTCAATCTCCTCATCCAGATCATCGATGAAGATATTAAACAAAACCGGCCCCAAAACTGAGCCATGAGGGACACCACTGGTGACTGGCCGCCAAGAGGATTTCACCCCATTAATCACAACTCTCTGGGCACGGCCATCCAGCCAGTTTTTAACCCAGCGAAGAGTACACTTGTCTATGCCATGATTCGCCAGCTTCTCCAGGAGAATGCTGTGGGGGACGGTGTCAAAGGCCTTACCAAAGTCCAGACAGACAACGTCCACAGCCTTCCCCGCATCCAGAAGGCGGGTCACATGGTCATAGAAAGAGATCAGGTTGGTTAAGCAGGACCTCCCTTTCCTAAACCCATGCTGGCTGGACCTGATCCCTTGGCTGCCCTGCACTTGCCATGAGAGCTCACTCAAGATGGTCCTCTCCATGATCTTTCCTGGTGCCGAGGTCAGGCTGACAGGCCTGTATTTCCCCATATCCTCCCTCCGACCCTTCTTGTATATGGGCGTCACATTAGCCACCCTCCAGTCATCTGGTACCTGCCGTGTTGACCAGGATTGTTGATAAATGATGGAGAGAGGCTTGGTGAGCTCTCCCACCAGCTCCCTGAGTACTCTTGGGTGAATCCCATCCGGCCCCATAGACTTATCTGTGTCTAGGTGCAGAAGCAGATCATTGACTACTTCATCCTGGATTATGGGTGGGTTGTTCTGCTCTCCATCCTTACCTTCCAGCTCAGGAGGCTGAGCACCCTGGTGATAGCTGGTCTGACTATTGAAGAATGCCTGACAGCTACTCAGTGTCACCATATGTTTCCAAACACGATTTCCAAATGATTCCTGAGTAATATGTTGTAAAAATGTGTTGTAAATCAGAATGAAGAATTGCAAAAATAAGGGAACTCCTACTTTCAGGATTGCAAGTTGTCTGGAAAGGGCCATTTCAGACAGGCCTTTTGGCACAATGCTTCTTAATCCTGGATCTTTCAAAGGTCTTCTCATTTTTTTATCACAGACAGCATGTTCCTTCCCTTGGGAAGCGATATTATAAGGGTGCCAAAGATTTTCTTTTGCCTGACCCAAATAGCAGCACAAGCCAATACCCTTAGAAATGGCTTGTTACTCTTTAAAAGCCATAGGAAGCTCCACCTAAATATGAGGAGGAACTTTTTTCCTGTGAGGGTGGCAAAACCCTGGCACAGGCTGTCCAGAGAGGTGGTGTAGTCTCCGTCTCAGGAGACATTCCAAACCTGCCTGGATGCGTTCCTGTGCCACCTGTTCTGGGTGACCCTGCTCTGGCAGGGGGTTGGACTGGGTGATCTCCAGAGCCCTTCGAACCCTACCATTCTGTGATTTTCTGAAATCCTTGTGCGTAAGGCATTGTCTCCTTAAAACAAGACAACAAGAGGTCTCAGTACTATGCACAGTAGGTGAAAGAGAAATGGCTTTGGCCAGACTTACATCAGCCATGGGGATGAGGGTGTCAGCAAGGTGACCAATTCGGTCCTTTCAGTACAGCCAGGACATCAGCAGCACCCCCAGAGCCACATCAATCAGCAGAGAGACAAAGATGTTGGCTTTCCTGCATGCAGGATAAAGAGAAACAGTGTTAGAGAAACCTGCTGTTCCTAAAGAGCTATACTGTGCTGCTTATTATTGCAAAAAATAAACATTACATATATAAATGTAAAATTAAAATGTGAATTTATTGAGGAAAAAAAGACACAATTCTTTAGCAATGAAATAGGAAACAAAAACTTAAGAGATAACAGTTTATTTAAGAATCAGTGCATACTCTTCTGAAATGAGGACTACCAAAAAATATGTAGTTATGGTTATGCTTTCATCTGTATTAGAAAAGTCACACTGTTCACTTGAGGAAGGATAGTACAACTTTAGAAGAGGCAGTGTAATTTCTGACTATCACTTACATTCAGGAAATAACTACTGAGATTCACCTTCAGCCCTGGACTGTAAGGACCTTGCTGAATCCAGTCCCACACTCACCACTGAAACCCTCCTTCATGTATGCCCAATACTAATCTCCCTCCACACTGGTAGTAACCCATGGTTCATTACTGGTAGTCACTGCATGGTTGATTCCACTTGCTGCTCAGAATGTCAACTGCCACCATTTCTCCATGGTCACCCTTTCTCCTGCTATGAAAGTACAAGACAGATGGGAAGGATACATAGTGGTCTGCAAGTATGAGTTTTTCCTAAGAAGCATTAGCAGCCTTGTATCTAGGGACAGCAAGTCCTGATGTGGTTTTGATGTCTTGCTGTATGTGTCTCATGATGCTCAATAGCCCATGTTTACCTGCCAGTCATTAAACACATTGAGGGTAAAGGGCCAGCCCTCTGTCTGGAGTCTCCTGGCTCTGTCTCTAGGAGGTGCCCACAGGTGTGGCAGCAAGGGCTGTCAGGTGAGAGGGTCCAGGGCCAAAAAGGGCCAGGGTCGTTTGTTGCTGTGGGGAGCCCATCACAGCACAGTAACAGAGGGGGAAGATCACAGGGCAGAGCCTGAGCAGGAGACGTGGCACCATCCTCTGGCACACACTCCCCCATGCAGCTCCCTTTATTTTTCTAGCTGAACCCCGCTTTTGTGGGGGGAGGGTGTACATAAGTAAATGGCATCATTAAAGTAACGAGTTGCTGCTCAGGGCTGCTTCCAAATGTATTTATTTTTTCCTACCAGCCTGTTAGCCTCACCTCTGTGCCTGGGAAGATCATGGAATAGGTCCTCCTAGAAGCTATGCTAAGGCACATGGAGACCAGGGAGGTGATTAGAGACAGCCAGCATGGCTTCACCAAGGGCAAGTCCTGCCTGATCAAACTTGTGGCCTCCTATGATGGAGGGACTACATCAGTGGACAAGGGGAAAGCTACGGATATCGTTTATCTCAACTTCTGTAAGGCCTTTGACACAGTCCCCCACAACATCATTCTCTCTAAATTGGAGAGAAATGGATTTGATGGATGAACTGTTTGGTAGATGATGAATTGGTTGGATGGTCGCATCCAGAGGGTAGTGGTCAACGGCTCCATGTCCAGATGGAGATCCGTGACAAGTGGTGTCCCTCAGGGGGGCTGTCTTGGGACCAGTACTGTTGAATATCTTCATCAGTGGCATAGACCTGCTCATTGAAGGGAAGGTTGGACTAAATGACCTTTAAAGTTCCCTTCCACCCCAAACTTTCCTATGATTCTATGATTCTGTGATCATGTTTGCTTCAGCCATTTTTCAGTCAATCTCTCTTGTTTCCCATTTACATCATTTTAGGTCTCTATGTAAGGTCCTGGTGAATAAAAATGCATACATATCCCATCATTAAAAAATAGTTCTCAAGGAACAATATTGGATTAATTTAGTATGGTATATCTTTGGTAATGCAATAATATATCTTACTCCATTTACCTCCATCCCTTGATTCTTTTTTCAAAATTTATCCCAAAGTTTAGTTTAGAGAGGCAAGCTACTTGTGTGACATGTTCTCTCTTTCTTACATGAAGGTACTTGCTATTATTTAGTCAGCTTTTTTATTCAAACTGGATGGCTATGATCTTAGAGCTTTTGATATCTAATGAAGGCTTATTTGTATCATGCCCTTATATAAGAAAAATAAGAAAATAAACCCCCCAATTAATCATCCTCAGTTTACTGTGAGAAAAGTTTTTTTAAATTTAATTGATGTTATTTGCTTCTCATAAAAACAAACATCTTCACTTTTATGGTGCAAACCTCAAAATCTTTCAGAAAAAAACGATTTCCATTACTGAATTGCCGGGCTTATAGCCATATGGAGAGTCTTCAAATAGGTGTTCCTGATTATGTGTCGTCATTTCAGCTGACCTGAGCAGTTTTCATCAAATTTAGACTTGGAGGAGGACCATTGATCTAACAACAGTCAACCCTCCAAAACTGATTAAGCACTGGTAGAACTGATCAAGCTTTCAGAAGACTTAGTAAGATTATTTCAAACAATGTGACGGGGCACATAGAACAGCTGTTTGTGACAAACCCAATACAAAAGAAAAATCATTACAAAGATTTGACCGACATCATGTTAAACTGCACCAATTCTATAGGCATTTTCTTATTACCTTAGGACACAGGGCCAGTGTGCAAAATTTCATGAAAATGCTGTGTCTTTACTCATGCCTCTATCTGCTAACAAGTTTATAGGTAGCCAAAAGGACTTTTGACATTTTTCATGTATCTGAAAAATTATTCTATTTACAACTGGGTATTTTATATGAAAATGTAATAATAGCAATAGTACAAAAATGTAGTATCAGCTGCCCTGAAAGGGATAGTGACCTTATGTCAAGCGGTTTTTGAACTTCTATAGTTTTTTGAAACTATAGAAGAAAGCAAGAATTTGCCTTTTGAATACCACTGCTTTTGAACACCTTCCCTGTGTCCTGCTTGGTTCATTTTCCCCAAGCAGACAAGGGATTTTAGCTTGGACTCCCAACACAACTGCTTTAGCCCCTAAGCTTTTTCACATCCATCCTTGGTGAAGCTAGCCCCTTCATTCCCATCTTCTGTTTAGCTACAAGTCAATTGACACTTTCCCTTCACAAAATGCTATTTTGGAATTTAATTTCATAAGAAACAAAAAACTCTATTCTAGCTAAACAAAAGGACTTTTTGTTTGTTTGTTTGTTTGCATGTTTTCTTTCACTTCTTGGCTGCTTGATCCCTCCTACCCAACCAACCGCCAAAACAACTAACATTTTTCCTACAGTCTTTGTCATAACCATTTTACTTTAGTCACAGTACACCCTCAGGTCTGTACACATCATATCCAGGCTAAAGTGTTCCAAGATGATGTAGCTGTGACCATAACACATAAAATCTAGAAAACATTGACTGATGAAAAACGGATTAATTTGCTCACATTTAGGTAGCTCGTGGTAACATTAGAAGGTGAATTGACCTCTCACTCATTGCAGCTTGGTGCATCCTGTGGCTCATACCAGCTCATCTCCCTATACTAAGAACTGCTATTGTTCTAGTAACATTAATATAAAGTCTTTCTACTACTGATTCTGAGACCTGTCATTACAAATAACATCACTTTAAGAATCCCTTGTAGCAGTCACATCCATTGTACTGCAAGTGAGAGGGTTCAGGAATATGTCCGTATTCTCAGAGTAATACTTGACCACAACAAACAGAGAGAGAACCCAAATGTGTTGTAAAACATATTCTGTAGCTATATATTTAAAAGATACTCTAAGACAGTCGTTTGTGTTAGTAAGGAAACAGGTCTTGTGATCACCTCCAACTGTGCAGCTGAACTAGCATGGTCCTGTCAAATAGTCCCTTAACCTGGACAATGCAAAGGGCCCTCCTCCATTTGTAGTTCTGTTGTTTGCCTTTTGCTCGCAACTCCATAGTTTTTCACTTCAGCAATGCTTTCCAAAAGCCTTGAGGGCAGTATTTTCAACTTGCTTCATGCTGTTTTTCTCACACGTATTTCTCATTGCTTTGCACCTATAAGTCCAGGTATCTTTGCTCCAACAGGCTTTTGTAAGAAGAAATTACCACCAGCGTGAGATTCACCCCTTCTCCGTGTCAACCTCATGTAGCTTGTAGTTTGTTAAAAAAAGCCTAGAACTTAGTCTATAACAAAATAGATAGTATCATATAAATAATTATTAACTATTACCCAATAATATTCATGCACAAAAGCTTAGCAACCAGCCAGCGTGCCATGCCTGTGCCTGATTAAGCATACTCCAATCAGCATTAATAACGTCATAAATAGGAACAACTAACAGGAAATTTGAACAGATCAAGTGGAAAGTATATATTGCTACAGGAGAAGCATGGCAAAGATGATCAATGCAGTCATCTTCACCTTCTTCACCTGCTGCAATGAAAGCACCTCGCTCAGAGGAGAACGCTTCTCTGCAGACCCCATCGCTGCTCTTTCTGCCTGGCCTTTCCTTCCACCCCCCACCCTTTGTTTATCCCCTAAGGTAACTTTTAAGTCAATGTTGTCCTTTACCTACATACCCCACAAATAAACATTGTCCATATAAACCTTTCTCAAGATGCTTTGTGCAGCAGTCCTAATTAAAATTCTTAATTTTCTCAAGAGGCCATCAGCTATGGGGAGTTGCTTGCTGGAGTAAGCTGATGACTATAACCAACATTTTGTGTTTGTCCCATCCCTGAGTATCTTGGGTCTCACCAGACGCAGTTTAAGCTGGAGGTGAGGAAACAAATCCTCTCTCCAAAAGAGGGGAGTTGGGAGCAAAAAGTAGAAAGAAAATGGTTTTGTTCTTCAAGTAGCTCATTGACTTAGTTTCTTGTGATACTCATTTTATGTCTTGGCATCGGTCTCCTTGTTTTACACCATATGACTACCAGATGCTCTAGCGTGCCTCAGGTGACACCTGTATTTTAAGCACTTTAACTTGAGTAGCTCCGTACTTCAGCTAGGAACGTGGATTGCTCCACGAGCCCCACCAGCTGTACTGACTGCAATGTGAATGCAAAACCTTAACACGTTAGTAGGCACCTTATAGAATCATAGAATTGCTGAGGTTGGAATGGACCCTTCAGATCATCTAGTCCAACCAGCAACTAACGCTGACAAAAACCATCATTAAACAATACCTCTAAGCACTTTGTCTACCCTTTTTTTAAATATCTCCAGGGATGGTGCCTCAATTACTTCCCTGGGCAGCCTGTTCCAATGCTTAATAACTCAGTGTAAAAATAATGAAATCACACCTGTAGTACAGTATTTGGTTACCTAAACATAGACATCTAGTGCCTCTGAGGCACAACAAGGTATCTGAAAAACCTGCCTGGAGGGAGAGTTACGACACAATGTGGAAGGGGTGGCTGGAGGCCACTCAGGAGCCTTGCACAGTTCTCATGAGATGCCTACAATTAAGCAACCAAATAGACTCTACATTGTGTATGCTTAAAACCAGAATTCTGTTTCATCTTCTGTGATGTGCTGTGCACTTTCTACCTTGTCAATTTGCCTGGCACTGGTTTTCATTAAACTATCCCTTCCCTAGCCCCTGTGTATTTCCATTATCTTTTTATTAGTATGTCCCATAAACAATCCTTCTCATCCCTCTATCAGTTCTCTGCACAGTTCCCCAGTACTTAGCCAATGGGGATTTTTCCCTCCACGCCTTATCCTGTTACTATCTCATTTATAAATAAAAATTATTTGCTATTACTTACATGAACAACTCACAGTTGTCTCTCAGAACTATATAACTGTCTTTCTGCTCAAATTAAAATTGTAATGCCTTTGACGTTTTCTCATCATGTAGCAAGGAGCTCAGATTCAGCAAAATTCTGTTTCTTATTCCTAGCTTTCTCCTACCTCGTTTTCTTAAAAGTGTAGCAGTTACTGTACTGAGTCATTATGCAGCCCAGTAATTTGACCATCCTATTCAGCTCTGAATTTAATGTTTTTTAGATGCAAACTATGCTTAATTTTTGCATATTTTCTATACAAAACATCTATGTGAAACAGTTTTTCATTTCCATCTATGCATGTGTGTATTCTCACATTTTATTAGAATAGCCTTGTCTCTGAACTTAGCAGATGCTATCCTGTGGCTACAGGCATCCTTCTCATATCCAACACATTTGAGCTTGTTATCCCTTTCTTTAAATGACTACTCTATATCTCTCTCACACTTCACATGAGATTTCAGGAACTGCCTTTTCAAGGCAACCCTCTCACATCCATCATCTCCTAATCACAATCAGAAAGTGGACTCTTGCCGCTGGTAGGTCTGTGGTGTCAGGCTCCCCTGCCCATGCTTTACATTTTCAGACAGGTGTCATCAGACTTTTTATCGCTTTCACAGCTGGGAGGATATCTCTGCAAGCATCAAGAGAGCTAGCTACCTTCAGAGATGTGGTTGAAAAACCAGCCATCACTGTGATGCCTACACAAATATACAACAGTAAGAGGCTGCTGCGGTGCCGCTGCCAGGGCTGGCTATGCCTACTGGTGGTATCCCATGGTTTTCTTTGTGCTGCTGATCTGTGTCTGTGCTTGCTTAGAAATGTAAGCTCCCTACAGCAGGCACCATCCCCTCGCCTTCTGCAACAAATCAAGTCCCGTTCCACAGTAACCCTGTGCTCAGGCAAATAATAATATGTGAATCCATGTATCTTAGAGACATTCCAAAGCTTCCTCTGTCCTCACGTTGAACTGTAGTGGATTGCAATGTGTTTCCCTACTGCCAGGTAGTGGTGGTTGGGCTGGCATATGACTAAAATGCTATTTAGAAGATCTCTGCTTCACCAATGGAATGCTATCCAGGCAATTATTTTAATTGGAGATAATCACTTGGGAAATGGATGGATGAATTAATCAATTCCAGTTAATTGGGATAATGACATTATTTATGCTGGTCACCTTTTTTTACCACCATCTGTAGGAAACATTCCAACTGCAAGGCCAAGTTCTTCTATGATACAGACCCACTGAGGCTACTGCAATTAAAGCACGAATGAATCTGGTGCATTGTAAGTATAGAATAAATTGCCTCACTTACTTATTTTTGGAGAAACCATGTGTGCAGCTGACCTGGGAATACTACAAATTACTCTCTTTATTCCACTGTTGCTATCCTGTCATTAGTAGTGTTGCAACAGGAGGTGTTCTTGGCACTTGTTCTAACAGAAATATATAACTTTTGTTTTGTTTGCATACTTATGCAGCTCATTACTATGTGAAAAACAATCTGCAGCTTAGCATTTGTTAATGGGATATGGAACAAGGAAACAGCAGATGGAGTATTGGGATACTGAATGCATAATAAGTTTGATCCTGAAAGTCCTTGTGTGATTTTTCAGCTCAAGATGGTTGTTAAATTCCGCTGCAAAGCTGAGCAGAAACCACGCCTGTGTTCAAGCAGTGAAGGCACAGTCCTCCACAGTAAACAGACTTAAGGGTCAAGCATTCCCTGCACCTGATCACCTCTTAAAGGGAAGCAAAAGACAAGATTTGGCTTTGTGATTAATACCTTGGTTTCTTCTACTGTTCAGAGAGGAGCTCTGAAAATAGGATGGCTCATTCTCCATCAAGTGATTGAAGATAACCTTCGCTGTGATATTGTCCTACCTATTTCTGTCCTCAGCTGAAAAGAAATAGAGTTCTGAATGTCATCCTCTGCTCACCTGTGTGTCTAATGCTGACTGGTGCCCACGAGGTCCTCCAATCTGAGGACAAGCAAGCAGGGCAATAAGAATATAGACCTTGGGGCAAAGTAATTTCTGTATAATCTCTTTGTCCATCCTCATCTCTGGGTCATACTGAGTGGCTCTTCAAGTCTGATGGAATAGACCCAAATCTTTTGTCAAATTGTTCTGTAACACTCATTGGATCAGGACACACTGAGCCTGGGTACATCTGTGACCGCAGCATGGATTAGACATATCTGCCAGGCTGCAGTGAGCCAGCTCAGATTTTAAGAGCCTTTTCTGAAGCAGAACAACTCTCCACTAATCTAACTCATTTAATAAATCGTAACCTTTCAAACTTCTGGAAAACGGCGAGGTGTGGCAAATGAGTTAACAGTCTGAAGATCACTAGAACTGAATCTGAAATAGCTACAATACAGTTCACTGCAAATCCTACGTGAGACGAGAACATGACAGAAGAAATACTTCCATGTTTTCAACAGCAAGTGAAAGTACTGCTCCAGCAAACTATGAATTTGGTGGGGGCGGGGGGTAAATGTTAGGAAATGTTAGGGCAGGCATCAAACCTGGAACTTCTCACAGGTTTTTCGTTCCTCCGCTGCAGGAGCTCCCTGAATTCAAGCAGGGTGTCTTGTGTGACAACAAAAGGGAAAGCATCATTTGTGAAAAGTCAGTGCCTTGGGGTTGCCTTATGTTTACACCAGGCTGAATTCAGTTCTCCTGCCTCCCTCACAGACCTTCCAGCAAAGACAACATCTGTGACCCGCAGCATGAGTAGCTCTGATGGGAGATAATGTTTTCAGTTAAATGGGACCCAACAGGCTCCTGTGCGTGTGACTTCTGTTTTCATACTCATATTGATCCTCCATCCAGCAGAGCATAGGGACAGGACACTGTAAGAGGCCACCTGAGTCACTGCATGCAGGCCCGAACCTCTGTGCTAGCAAACAGATAACATTATCCCACATAAGTGCAAACGCCGTGGGACAGGGAATGCTACCTAAAAACACCTACCAAAGGACTATGGTGTGCCGCAGGAAGAAAGCAGGAGGAAGTGAGACCATCATCTGCATAGCAGGTTCCTGGATCTTTGTCAATAAAATTCCCAGATGACAATGCTCCAGCCTACAAAAAAAAGAAAAAAAAAAAAAAAAAGGAAATTCTGCTTCTGCAGAAATTATTCCTAAATAGGAGAAAAACATTCCTCTGGACCCACGTCTGTTGATTGGTTTAACACATGTTGAGCTGGGTCAGCAGCTGAACACATGTAAGCATTTAATGTTACTAAGAACTAAATAGAATTGAGTCTTATAAGTGCTTATAATTTTGAAGTTACTTAAAGTTATTAAAGTTTTTATTTATAAAGAATCAGTGTATCTCAACTTTTGCTTGACCAAACTCAACAAATCTAACACACTCAGTGTTTCATAATACATTTCCAAAATCATCTTAGCACTCCATTGTCATCCCTTTCCAGTTTTAGTTCATTTCAGGCTTGGTGACTAGAATAGTCTGAACTATCTAAAATGAAGTTTTATCAGTATTTTCTATAGCAGTACTGATAATTTAATGATTTTGCTAAAAAATAGCTTAAAGAAGCCAAGATACAGTTTTAACACTGACTTTAATGTGGTCAGTATTTCACTCCCACATTCATAAAGAACCCCTTCTTTTTTACCTACCTGTGGTATGTGAAGCACATCCCAGAGTTTATTGCCAAAGCCTTTTTCCTAGGAGCATCTTGTTCCAACAAGTGTTGTGGAATGAGGCATGGTTCGGATACCACAACCAAACAGAAAATTGAATACCTGTATCTTGAAATAAAATACATTTCCATTAGCTTTTCCTCCTCTCAGCTCATTAACCTTGATGAAGCAAACATGTACATTCTAATGAAAAAATAATTGCTGAATAATTCAATCCAAACAAAACATACAAAAATTTTCAATCATAATTATACATTTCAAACACCATTCTGTGACTGAGAAACTAATTCAGAGGTAAAAGTGCTTACATAAACCACTCACAATCTGATATGTTGGATGAAGCATTGCTTTTATTTGAAAGCGAAGGGGTGGAATAGTTAGAGTTACCTCATGTTAAAGAAGACAATATTTGTTTGATTTTAGATGTGGAAATAAATAAATCTGAAATGCAAATAAAGACCAAACTAAGAAAACAGGATCTCAACTATACAGGCTTTCAAGTTTCCTCGAGCACCACTGGAATAGTGAAATTTGTGTGAAATGCTTACACGTTTGTTTCTTTCTTTCCCCCTTGTGTAGTTGAAAGAGCTTTACATTTTCTTCAGGAAATAAGCATTTGATTTCAAGCAAAATAAGATTCCTAAAGAAGGGAGATGCCTTCGTTGTGTGCTCCGTCAGCCGCAGAAGAAAACGGAACCTGTGGAAGGGCTGTAACAGGCACCTCAGCCGCAGCTGCTGCGCTCAGTGATGCCCTGTCTCCATGGAAACATTTCAGCAGACGCGGTACATACTGGCGACCAAAGAAAGATTTTCCTGTCGCTTTGCAGAAGAGGCACAATGTAAGCTGCAGTGAATATAGCATTTTTCCTTGACCCTGAATCTGTAAGCGTTGGCAGGCCAGAGGCATCAGGTCTTTCTTTTCTTTTTTTTTTCCCCCCTGAAAAACAAGCAGCAATTGGGGAAGAAAGGGGATTGGTAGTTTTTCAACAAAAATATATATATTTAGAGCAGGATGCAAAATCTTGAAGTCAAATTCAGAGTCACAGCTCTTCTTTTAGAGAAACAGAGAGAAGCCCTCACATCAGCCACTCAGAGAGTTCAGAGAAGGGTGTTTTAAATTGCAACAGTGTGCTTGTTGGAATTATGATTCTAACAGAAAGAAATAAGAATAGTGAATATATCATTATATGAAAGAACAGTAACCTCCACTTCAATTTCAGCTACTTTGAGCTGAATAATTGTGTAGCGAAGGAAAAGTCTTTTTCCAATGTTAAAGTGACAGGACTGATTAGTGCTTTTGAATAGTGTTCAGTTTGAGAGCTGCTTGGAAGAGTAGGAAAAAACAATATATATCAGATCAGTAAAAATATAGGAAGAGGGAGGCCAGGTGAAATCATCTTGTCTTTTGTTCCAAGTTACAAAACAAAGAAATCAGACTTAAAACATACTTAGTTTAGCCTTTGGGATGACTCCTTCAGAGACTTGCAAGTTTGAATGAGATGAAACTAATTAATAAATGGGATTTTCTTCACGTTCATCTCAAAGCCCTGTGCTGGTCACATGGGATGGAACCTTAATTCTCCTTTTTAACTCTATCTTCTACTGGCATAACAAGAAAAGCATTTGCAATCACAAAAAGAATTCAAAATTTACACTGATAAGTAAGACAGGCACAAATATCTCTGCCTTCTTTTCAGTTTCTGAGTACCATTTGAATAGGGAAATGAAGAAAAACAAAAATTTCCACAGTGCTTACATCCTTCGGTACAGGAAGGATATCAATATCATGTGTATCCTGATATAGATGCCAGTAATATGCCTACTGTGCTACCTTTATGTTTTCACTAAGACAAAATAAACCTTGCTAAGTGGCAAGGACAAATGATTACTTTGATTACCACTAACAGTCTGCAACTTCTGCATATAAAAAACATCCCGCAATTAAATTTGTCAAGCATGACAGAACATGTTTTATTTATTTTTTAAAATAATTATCACACTGATATTGTCAGCTTTGTTTATCATAACATTGGTATTTTAGCAATTTATGATGATTATAGTTTCTTCTAATTATAATAGAGGTTTTATTTAAAGTTCTCTGCTCAAATGCTTTAGAGCAAAAGCTGATGTAGGCTGTAGCTGCTGTTAGAGACTTGTCATCAACAAATATAAAACAATAGTGTTGATATTCTTTCTGGAGAACCCGTGGTGTTTTCTTAGGAGACCAGAACAATTTCAGACTTCCAGAACTAAATGATTATAACAGATGTGTGGTAATAAAAGCTGGGTGTGATAACAAAATGCCTGTGCTACCTCTTGGGTGGGCAGAAGCCAGCTCGGAGCCGCACTGGTGGTGGTGGTACAGCTTGAACCGTCAAGTCCTGCTGAAGGCTCCTTAGATTCAACTTAATGCCACAGATGCTGGGACTTTGCATCAAACCTGTGTTCTATGTCTGGGCATTTCAGATAGCACAGATTTGCGAGTGTCTGCTTGCAGAAGAGATGTTGATGGAGCTGGGCACAAGAGCACAGTCAGCTGCTTCGCAGACCTAAGCAAGAAAAGAAAATCATGTAAAATCCAAATTCAAAGCATGTTTTCTTAGTATATCTCACCTTACCTGAGATCCTGATGGAAATGAGATTTGGCTAAGGCCAGAACAGAGTGAGGATGCTCACATTTGGCTTTTAAGATAAATTAGTGTTAATATTTAGCTTTTTAATGTAAAAAGGTGTAATTCTTTAACAAAAAACTTCCAGCTGTGTTTAACTATAACTCTGTTAAGAAGGCATTTCCTTCAAGATTTACTTTGTTGTGCTTCCTGACCTCATGATGGATTTGTCGCTACCTTCATGGCCTGGAAAATACACTGCATTTACTGCCTTGACCAAACAGAATGGTCCTCGGTTTCTACATACTATAGACCATGAAAGGCAAGAATGAATATAAAAACCTGCTGCTTAAATCAATCTTGCAAAGAATGACTGTGGAGTACAATACTTTTCTCTAAAAGTAGGATAACCATTTTCATTAATATTGCATGAATTTTCATTCTTGTGCCAACACGAGATTTGCCAATTATTTGTTCCTCTGTTATTTTCCCCAAAAATTGGTTTTAACCCTGAAAAATGATATGCCCATTTTTATCACCATATGAATAATTTTGGATCCCTAGATTTTGCTGCAATTCAATGGAGAGAAAGTGAGGAAAAAAGGATCCCTCTGCTCCAACTTTTGGAACTCTCAAAGAAAACCAAAATGCTTGCCTTTATTGCTGAATAGGAAACCTATCTTCATGGCATTTAAAACACTATCAAAAGGTAAATATACTTGCAAAACGTGTATCCAAAAGAAAAAGGGAAAAAAAAATTCTTTACTATTCCATGGTTAATATTGAAACTTGAAAATTAATTTCCTATTAATATTCCAGATAGTTTATCACAGACACAGGAAGACTTTTCTTTGGAAAATGATCCATACACCAAAAAGTGAGAGTTTCTATTTCAAAGAGCAGTAATGTTTCGAAAAAATCAAATCTCATTTTTCTTTTTTTTTTTTTAAATGTCCTTTTGCATTTTTGTTTTGATATTTTCATTTCCTTTTTTTTTTTTTTTTTTTTTTTTTCTTTTTCAGTAGAATGGAAAAAAACTAACCAGACAAAGAGGGGAAGAGTGAAAAACTGAAAGCAAAATGGCATTATAAATCAAAATGACAGAAAATTTAATTGTGTTCATTTGAAATGTTTATGTGTTACTGAATTTTATTTTGTCAATGAAATTATTTTAACAACATTAATATTTTATTTCCAAACACTTTGATTTTGATGGAAATACCTTTTTATAGAGATCTTTTCAAATCAATTTCTTTTGTCAATTTCTGATTCTTCTGGAGTTTACTACATTCTGATACAAGCAGAAAAAAAAAAAATAAGCAGAATTAAAAGCCATTGAGCAGCCATATTTTTATTAAAAGATTACTCAGAAATGTTCAGAATATTTTTCTATGAGTTTCTAAGCTCAACCGTTATTTAACTACTAAAGCACAAATGTCCTTTCTCTAAACTATAGAAGGTGTTCATTAGTTAGAATTTACATGAAGCTAGTTAACTCATTGCTCTTTGCTGACCATATTTTTTAAAAAATGTCATTATTTATTTAACCTTAAAAGTATGCAGTTTGCTTGACAGTCACAGTCATGTAGAGAACAGGAGAGAAGATTTTAAATGCTGTTCTTCTAAACAAAGACAATCACTAGAAGACACTAAGATACTTAAATATTTAACTGCTACTTCTTATTAAAAAAAAAAAAGAAACAAAAACAAAAAAAACAAAAAAACAAACAAACAAAAAAAACAAACAAAAAAAACAAACAAAAACAAACCACCCACCACTTTAAATTAACAATTAACCTTAATGCACATATAAAAAGCATCTGGTGTGTTACAGATCAAACACTAAGAAGCACAGCCGTGGACTTCCAGAAGGACACAATGATTTTTTAATTTTCCAACAGAAAGTAGAAAAAAACACCTTCAAGTTCAGACTGTTTCACCAAATTAACATCTGTCCTTTTCCAAGTCTTCCTAAATCCTTACAGAGGTAAGAGTCACGGAATATTAATTTTCTAAGATTTCTTAAAAATAAACCATAAAAAAAATTGTTAAACGTAGGTTTCTCCCTGTGGTACAGAAAGGCTACTACTGTTTTATTTCTCTCATTTCTCACCTTGCTTTGCCAGCAGCTAGAACAACTAGTATTTCTATAGTTATGCAATGTAATTTCCAGTCTTCATTTATGTACTCATCTCTTTGCCTCTCCTGTGTCCTTTCCTTCCTGACTGAATTCTTTGCAGCTTTTCTGAGTGTAGGATAAGATTCTTAAATTTGGGAACCTATTCCCAAGTTATTGAAAAAAACAGAAACCAAATAGTTCTTCTTACTCTATCAAATCCATTTTTACTTAACTTAGATAACTACTCACATGTGTGTAGTATTCATACTCTTTTTCAGCTCAAGACAGAAAAAGACAGAATTGATTGAATATTTTTTCTTAAAATGTTTTCATACTGAAGTGATTCAGCTTCTGGGGAAATTTTCCTAAGAATTATATGCTGTATTGATCAGAAAGCAAAAATTCCACTACATGTACAATGTAGTAAAGATTTATTGGATTCCAATATACATAATACTTACACATAATAAGTATAAAAAGACAGCATCTTATATTTATTTGACGGGAGCAGACATCAAAGATTTGGAAGTCCTCTGTACAACAGAGAAAGATCTTTTCTGTCCCCTTGCTGTAGTAGAAGCTATGATTTTGTTGTTCTGTAAATCTGTTCAGCCACCTACCAGAAACGCTGCTATTAATTTTGGATTTGCCTTAACCCTTAACAACAAACATTTTTTTCATATGCAAGCATTCTGCACACACAGGTTTAAGGGGTTAGTTATAATGTCATCATCAATTTATGGGGCACTATATAAGAATTGTGAGAAAGATGATTTGGAGAAGGCATTACTGGCTGATGGGAAGCTAGAATATATATAAATATTACATATGATGCTATGAACAATGTTGAAGTACCTAAAGCAGGTTTAAAGCCTTTCTCTAAAAATGTATCAAACAGAAAATGATTAATTGATGCAATATGTTTCAAAGATGCTGTACCTGAGTTTGGAGACAAAGGCTAGTCTAGATTCAGGTAACCTGGTAGAAGTCTATTGACTTCCAGAACAATCTGACCACATATCTCAGGTTCTGTAGGGTTTTAAATGTTTATCTTCTACAGTGGAAAAATAACATCTTTTCATTATTCATTCGTTGCCACTGAGCCATTGGAACACCATGGAAAACCCCAGTGCTCAAAAAACATTTGCTAACAAAGGTGGAAGTTTTTATATGTTAGTAATTTAACTAAAAATATTTCACCNCAACATACTAAATATAATTATATTCTCTGGTTTTCAAAGTTTTTAAATCTATAGTTCTTCACTTCTGAATTATACTGAAATTTAATTTCCTCTTCCATTTCCTATTTTAGAATTTCTTTTGAAAGGAAGCTTGGTACATTTTATCTTTTCATCTACATCCTGAGCTGCAGTAATTTGAGGCAGAATTGAGCACTATCCTCAAATAAATGTTCTTCTTACGGTCTCTTTTGCTGTCTCTTTATTTCACTGAACCTGAAAACAATCATGTGTGAAAGAGATACAGTCTAATGAACGTGTACTTGTTAGGACTCAGAATTGAAAAAGAAAAGGAAAAAAATACTAGTTAAGACAGTCTTTAGTTCAGAACTGAGATTGAGACATACAATATAAATGAGCAAAGACTGTTCTGACATTTTTTGTAGAGTCTTTGCTCTGTTGATTAATTTCAAGAATACATTGGTTAAATCCTAGAACTATTTTATGGAAATTTTTTTTATTACATTATCCATACCTGTTATCTGAGCAATTACTGCTGGGTTTTCCTCTTCTGACCAATCGCTCTGATAAGAATTTGCAGTTGAGCTGATCCTGGATTGTCTAACTTAACCTTTATCAAATGGAGCCACCTTCAGGAAGGCCTGCAGATCTGTGAATATTTGTCATTCTGTATGTCCAGAGAAGCACCCTGGCATCTTCAGTTCCAAGAAACGTTCAGGGACTTAAGACAAAATAAAACAATGAGACACAGTTGCTTACCTGTAACCCTATTTCAGCATTTCATATATCAGATCTCTTTATTTATATGCATTATGGGAATTTTAAATTAAAATTCCACACACTTTGGTAAGCCTTATTATCCAGGCTTTGCTTGTACAAGCATAAATATAAAATCCTTGAAGGAAATGGACTTACAACAAAAGGAAATTGAAAAATGTAACTTTTTAAATGAGATGTCAGGATGATTTTTACAGTAAGCTTTTATGTTTCTATAGACAGAAATGGTGAAATGGCATCCCACCACTGCATAAATAATATACAGAAAATGTGAATGGCTTTTTGGGCACTGAGTATCATCATTGGGTAGTGACTAAGGACTATTTGTCCTGTAAGAAATTTCCTTGTTCGCAGCTGATTTCCTTGGAAGAAATTACCACTTCATGAAAACCTTCCATATTTGTCTTTCCAAGTAAACATAGTTAAAACTAGGAAAAAGTTTGTTTCACCAAGAAGGACCCGAGAGGCACTGATGGGATAATACATGGTAGCCTTCCTTAGCTACAAGAATTTCATTATTTTTCTGTAGTTAAAATTAAAGAAAAATAACTTTTTATTTTTACACAAAAAAGGACAGTGACTGCTTTCCTGTAGCTCAAAATTTGAAAAAAAAATAAACATGTGTCTTCCAATAGTATCAACCCTGTATTTGCTGCTGCAAGTTAGCACAAATTGGCATAATGTAAAGAAGAGCTGAAAAAGACAGAAAGAACAAGAATGGGGGAAAAAAAGTATCTAACCATAGGTACGGCAACCCAGTTTCTCAGCCATTGTAAGTGTGGCAAAAAATAAGATTAGTGGAAGAATTACAGAAATCCTGTAAAATAGGGGCTATCAATATAGGTCTGATTTCTTGTAACTGAAGGGAAATGGAGGAACCAACTCAATCATCACAAATTGATGGAATTAAAAATACAGGAATATGGGGGGAAAAAAAGGTCTTGTTGTTGAAAGATGCAGATCAGGAAATAAAGAGGAAGTTTTGAGTGGTTTCATGGAAATGACAGCCGAAAGGAATATCTGGTCGATATTCTCCGCTGTTCTTCGTATTTCTATTGTTTTATAGGGATGTTAAAATGGACAAGACCTCATTGTGTTAATCTATGTAGAAAGAGAACAAAAAGATGTTCCACATCTCTTGGGTGCTTACGCACAAAATGTAGCTGAAAAAGAAAGAGTAAGTACAAGCAGAAAGATGAATGAGTCCAGTGAAAAACTGAAACAAAGTTAATCAGAAATAAACAACAAAAAGGACAGTGACCTATGCAGGCTGCAGATCGCCTGTTGCTGTATGACCTGGGCACACATTCTCTGCAGAGCTGTACTGCATGAGATCTCATACCAGCACCTTTAACACTCATTTGCAAATGGAGGTGATCAAACTCGAAGAACCATTAATGTCAGCACTGTCTGGCTTCTATATCAATTAATAGTAATTAAAAAGGGAGAGAAGAATTTCACAAAATCTTTCTTTAATTGATCAAAGAACAATAGATAGGTCTAAAAGCAACAGTTCCTTGTAGAGGCAAGAGGATCCAAGGAAACAGAATAAAACTGAACTGATGGGAACAGTGCTATCAGAATGAAAGAAGTATAACCAAATCTCTTCAAGAGTGCTTTCCTATGAGACTGCAATGCTCATACTGTGCCAATTCAAGAGATAGATATCATAGCTGAAACAACTACAAATATAAATGGAGATTTAATACCTAAGTACTTCATAAAGTTACTATCTGTCTGCACAAAAATTGATCAGAAATTTGTTGTCATATCTTTGTCATGCAGTATGAAGAATATTCCAAAGGACTATAGAATAAGGACCAATAAAAGTCTCATCATTCTTTAAAAATGTTAATATTCTTACACTTCTTTCCATGTCAAATATTTCCATTTCATTATCATTGTATGTTTTATACAGATAGATCTCTTGAAATGGTTATGCGCTGTATTATAGGTTTTTATGACTCATTTCCATACCTTTTTCCATTACCTGAGAAAATAAGCAGTAGCAAGTGTTCCACAACAGTTCCGTCAAATACTAGAAAACTTTCATCAGAGGTCATGACGATAAAGTGAACGTGGATGTAATCCAGTCCAGAAAGTAAGAAAAATAAAGTCATGACACTAAGTGTCCCAAATCGCAGTCTGAAATGGGCAGTGAATTCGTCTTCTGTGTCTGCTGTGCCTTGTTAAGTATTTAGTTTTGTATTGTGTTGCTTTTTAGCTTTCTTCCTGACACACGTCTGATCAGCTTCCTTCTGATACACTATCAAATTATTTTATTCCGTTGGCAGAACATGATTTTCTCCTGTTATTTGCACTTGAACTGAATGAATACCTTAATTAGCCTCTTGCTAAGTAAAGATGCTTTTCTATCCTAATCAAGATTTCATTTATGTTCTACCCAACAGAAGAAGGAAAATTCTGACTTTAAAAATTTGTGGTTTGATTATTGCTAACACAAAAAGAAACTTTGAAATAATAGATTTTTTTTCAGTTGAGACTATTTTGTATGCTTTCTTCTTTACATCTTCCAACATGCCATTGAAGGATACTCATATATCTTATGATAGAATTAACCAGAAGTAATTTCATACAACACATAATTTCACAACACATATTGACACTATAGTTATTCTAATTTCTTTTTTTTTTTTTTTAACAAGTTGGGGTTTTTTTGCCCATGGATGGTGACTCACTGAAAAGAAAGCACAGCTAAATGAAAATATAGCAGTATCTAATGTATGAATGAGCAATGAATTGAATGGAATTCATTCAAAAAAGACCTTCAGAAAAACCAGCACATATAATGCCATGACTGATGTCATACATGGTGTTCCCAGAGAACATATCCCACATAACTGGACTCTGAATTGTTACATAAAAAGAATTAACTCCCACCAACTCTTTTCTCAAATGGAAGGTAAATCTGTGCGTGCATCACACTGACTAGAGATTTAAGTCTGATTTATTAGCAGAATTCTGTCCATCTGCCTCACCTAGTATGGGCCAGTGAATTCTTCTGCAATATGGTCTGTAGATTTCTTTTCCATCCTACCAGACTGAGATCATAGGGTTGGGTCCATTCATTCCACATGAATAAATTAAAGACCTCTGAAGCTTCACAGGTTCTTTAAAGTATTACAGTTCTTCCCTGTCACCCTCACAGACAACTTTGCAGAGGGCTAAGTTCAAAAGGATTACAAACAAGAGCAAACTGACTCATTTAGTACATCTTGAACTGTTCCCTAGTGAAAGTAAGTATTTTTGCCAAAGTTTCTGCTGTCGCAATGGGTGGAAGCATTCCATCTAAAGGTACTTGGTACTTCTCAACCTTCAGCTTTTTACAGGTGAGACCGAGATCTATTAAGAGGATGGATTCAGTGAATTTCCACCTGCCTCTTTCCTTCTGCATCCCTTCTCCAAGCTCCAGAACATTACCATTCAACAGCTAGTGAACCTCAGCTGGCTTAAGGTAATTACCTTAAATTTGAGGCATAAAAATGTACATAAAGTCTGGAAGAGGACCTCGTGGACTCCGGATGTCAGCTTAGATACCCACATTCTGGCCAGGATACAGTTCAGCACCAAAATGTTTTTGTGCATCTGGCCCACGTGTGCTTTTTGATAGAGCTTGTCAGTGCTTCAGCTGGAAGGCAACTGGAATTGTGAGATGACTGACAATGTGATAAAATGAATTCTGCAGTTTAGCAGCTTAGAAATTAATCAATTTCATGAAAAAAAAAAAACCCAAATAAACAAACAAACAAAAAACCCCATGCAATTTTCTATGCATCACTTCTAGTTAAATAGGAAATGTAGACATCATGGAAAACTGGCCATCTGAAAACCGTAAAAGTTTGCCCTGATGCTTTCAAAACAAAGGTAACTGCTTACCTTGACTGTGTAGCCTGTAGCTAATAAAGAGCTAGCAAGGTGAAGCACAATGGGGTCAAGACAACAAGTAAACTAGCATCCTCCTGTATGGATGGTGAAAATTGCTTGTCCAGTTGAGAATACACAGCACCTACTGCCTACTTCCACTGCCTTTGCTGCTGCCGAGGGACTCAAGAAAGGGAAGGTTATACAGAAAAATGACTTATCAGGTGCTTAATTTGGGCAGACTTGATCCCTTCCTCAGTCACACCTGAAATTTTGAGCTACATCCTGAGGGTTAATTTAAGAGTAAAACTAAATTACTGATTTGTTCCCTAGTTAAATACTTTGGGGAGATGTCATGAGAATTCTGGAGATTTGGTCTTTTAGTTATAAAAGCTTAGAATACCGTGGCATATACTTCTCACAAAATCATTATTTCAAATGAGGTATCTATCTGCTTTATTTTCTTCAAGATATTGGTCATATTCCCTGAGTTTTTTCATCTGAGTGAGTCCTTCATAAAATGTGGTATTATTTCCTACACTCCTATATTTGCTGTTCCCCAGCCTCAGGCACACCATGTCCTTCATCTCTCTCTCTGCATGTGTATTTACTCTATAACAATCAATCAAAGAATCAAGTAATAACATCTTTCATAAAACCTCAGAATATCAGTACAAAAGGCCACCAAAAAAATCTCTCTAGACAAAATGAGTAGGTGCAATTTCTCTATCTGACAAGCTATTTAGGTAGACTGACCTTTATTACAAATAAATGATCGTAACAGCTAGAAGAATCATAGAATAGAACCACAGAATCATTTAGGTTGGAAAAGACCCTTGGGATCATTGAGTCCAACTATCAACCCCTCTCTACAAAGTTCTCCCCTACACCATATCCCACATCTAAACGACTCTTAAACACATTCAGGGATGGTGACTCCACCACCTCCCTGGGCAGCCTATTCCAGCGTCTGATCACTCTTTCTGTGAAGAACTTTTTCCTAATGTCCAGTCTAAACCTACCCTGCTGCATCTTGAAGCCATTCCTTCTTGTTCTATCGCTAATTACCTGTGAGAAGTGACCGGCACCAACCTCTCTACAGTGTCCTTTCAAGTAGTTGTAGAGAGTGATGAGGTCTCCCCTCAGGCTCTTCTTCCTCAAACTAAACAGTCCCAGCGCCTTCAATCGCTCCTCATAAGATTTATTCTCCAGGCCCTTCACCAGCTTCGTTAAACTCCTCCGCACTCGCTCCAGCACCTTGATATCTTTCTCATATTGAGGTTCCCAGAACTGGACACAATACTCAAGGTGTGGCGTCACCAGTGCTGAGTCAAGATCATCAATAAAGATGTTAAACAGAAATGGTCCCAACACCGAGCCCTGAGGGACACCGCTTGTGACCGGCCGCCAGCTGGATTTAACTCCATTGACCACCACTCTTTGGGACTGTCCATCCAGCCAGTGCCTGATCCAACAGATCATATGCTCATCCAGGCCATGAGCAGACAGTTTTTCCATGAGAATTCTATGGGGAACAGTGTCAAATGCTTTTTGAAAGTCTAGGTAGATAATATCCACAGCCTTTCCCTCCTCCAATAAGCAGGTTATCCTGTCATAGAAGAAGATCAGGTTCGTCAGGCAGGACCTGCCTTTCATAAACCCATGCTGACTAGGCCTGATCCCCTGCTTGTCCATTATGACTTGTAATGGCACTCAAGATGATCTGCTCCATGACCTTCCCTGCTACCGAGGTCAGACTGACAAGCCTATGGTTTCCTGGATCCTCCTTTCTGCCTTTCTTGTCAATGGGTGCTACATTTGTTACCCTCCAGTCCATTTGGACTTCCCTAGTTAGCCATGACTTCAGGTAGATAATGGAAAGTGTCTTGGCGAGTACATCTGCCAACTCTTTCAGCACTCGTGGATGTAACCCATCCGGTCCCATAGACTTGTGTGCATCCAAGCGGTGTAGCAGGTCACTGACCACTTCCTCTTTATTTGTGTGTCCAGCTTCCCCTCCCTGTCTTCTAGCTCATGAGGCTGGGTGCCCAGGGAACAGCTAGTTCCACTGCTAAAGACTGAGGCAGAAGAAGCCTGAGAAAAAAAATGTAATTAAAAAGATCAAATAGAATATG
Source organism: Rynchops niger (assembly GCA_013400035.1). Classification (NCBI taxonomy): domain Eukaryota; kingdom Metazoa; phylum Chordata; class Aves; order Charadriiformes; family Laridae; genus Rynchops; species Rynchops niger. The sequence goes on along the minus strand of VXBH01007638.1, from coordinate 1,224 downwards.
TAGGAAAGTAACAAATTAACATCATCTCTGCTGAAGTCATCAGCACTTCCAAACACATTTTTTCCTTTGTAAATAATCTAAAATTAAGATGCACAGGAAAATGCTCTATTCAGCAGGTAACAAATGATTAAAACAGTCCTTAAAGGTCAGCATTTTATAATTCTGTATGTTGTAGATTCTGGCAGGGAGAAGGTCTGTTTTAAATAGCATTGCTAATTCTTATCATCCATAGCCCTGAGCACAAAAGCAATAATATTTCTTACTGTAAACTTCATATAGTCTTGGAGCAGGGGAGGATGCTGGTGGTGATCCTGAGTCAGACATTATATAAATCTGAATATTTTTTTTATTGTTCATTCAAAAATACACAGGAAAGAAAATTGAGAACTAAACACAAAACATTTTTCTAATTGTTTTCTTCCATACAAAATCAAGTGGCTATCCATAGGCTTGCCATTATTGGTTTTTCTGATCAGAATAAGGATAAGTTTCATTACATTAGCTTTATTTCCCTTGCTGCATCGGTTTGAGCTATTTTGGGCTGGAAGAAGATGATAAAAGGAAGCTATGTAAACTTGCAAATTAACGTGTGAAAATGCTCTATGGCTAAAGATTGGAGGAAAGTCAGGAAAAAGAGAAAACTCATTAACAATCCATAAGCTTTGACAAAGTTGGAGTTTTTTCCTGAAAAATAGGTAACAGTTAAACCTTCAGTTTAACTACTGAGTTAAGTGCAGATGCACTTAATGACGTCTAATGAATGAATGGATCTTTTCACATAAGTAACTACGTTAAAATATCATTGTTGTCTGTCTCTTCTAGCCAATACGCTAAAAATATACACTTAATGTTAGAAAATGGATGAAAGCTTTTATTTAAGTCAAAGGCATTCTTCCTTTCTGTGGAACATTTCTCTGAGTAGTTCTGAAGAATAGGTGAAAGATATGAGATATGACCATGATATGTCAAACAACACACGTAGAAAAATAGGTATTTCATTACAAGGTGATGAATAATGGTGAAAAAGGTAAATTGCATTCTTCAAAAAGAATTCACAGAAGTTATCTGGTCAGAATGTAGATGGAGTCCATCAAAAATAGATTTTCTCATTTGTAATACCACCTTTTCTTTTCTTTTCTTTAGAGAAGGAAAGAAGGTCCAGTAAAACTCATTCCTTTCTAACTACCAAAGAGTGTTTTGGTTGTGTAGAGCTAGATTCCAGTG